>JARHVA010006127.1:357500-435000 GCA_037957365.1 Torreya grandis | reverse complement strand
CATATTCCTTCATGTTTTAGTTCATGTACTCAAACTCTATCATTTTATGCTCTTCATCCTCATTTTTTCCTATGGAGTTCCTTAGGATTGGTGGCCCTTTTCTAAGCCTCAACTTCATATAATTATTTTTGGGTTGTGGCCTATTGTTGTATTTGTTCATATTCTATGTTATTTCAAGAATCCTCCTTCATTTGACTTTTATGCTCCATGTTCACTGTACATGTCATGGCCCTCTATGCTTATTCACAGGTGGATTGTTATTCATCAAAATATTTTTTCTCCATCACCATATCCTTAGTATCCATGATGGACTCTTATTTAGATTAGTTAATGGATATACCCTATACCATTTCCATATGAATAGAGTTTTTTTTATCTTATTACAAGTAACCAACTTACATTTAATAGGTTATGTAGTCACTATTTTGGTATTTTTTCCAATATTTATTTTTACTTTGATCATTATTTTAGGATATATGATTAAATCAATTATAGTTTATTTTTTTAATAAAAATGACTATTATACAGGTCATATCTTCTAATTTGGAAAAAACATCTTCTAAATTTTTTTACAGGTAGTGGTTATTTGTATTATCTCAATTCTCTCCAAATTTAGTAATAATTAATTTTTTATTTTTTGAGATATGATCTTTTTAATAATTTCTTATTTTCATTTGCTTTTTTGATTTGGTTGTTTTCTAACTTGCAAGTTTATTTTTCACATATCTATCCTAACTTGTAAGTATTTGTTATTTGGGAGATTTCTAATATTTTGATTTTTTAGGGTTTGATTTTCTAATATTTCCCAAAAAACAAAACACACGTTAACATCTTGTAGGACCCAAAGACCAAGAAAAAACATTTTTAAACACTCTAAGTTTCAAAACTTGAAATTTGATATTTAAAATATGTTACTTGAATTATTTTTCATTTTCATTTAAGATTTTAACACAATGCCAAGGGTCTAAACTTCATGACATATTTCATTTGGTGTTATAAAAATGATATTTTAAATTAATTAAATACTCATATGATTTTCCATTTTTATGTTTATTGTTGAAGTGTTTGGTTTTTAAGATGAGTGTCACTTGTATGATCTCCCCCCAGACCCTTTAGGGAACTTGGGTGATAAAAAATGCTCACTTTTTCATTTTTAAATTTGTCCAAAAGTGTGTAAGGAAATTATTTAAGGCCCTCCCAAAAATCTAAGTGATTTGGGTGACCCCAAAATGACCCTAGAGTCCTTCCACTTATCATTTATTTCATGTACTTTGGCTTGTGGGTAGGATTTCATCACCTCCCAATGAGTTATATAGGGAAGTGTTAACCTAAGAATTCATATCTGAGAATCATTTGAACTCCACTCCATTATTGGGTATATAAATTGACAGTGACCCACTAGGATCATTATTTGAGCAATTAAACAAGCTATGTTAGTGGTACTGAACCTCAAACTATAGGAGTAACTCAGACATCTCACTACACTAAGAAATTGATGGATGTAGTGATTGTGAAAAAGATAAGACCTTTTCACAATAAGCTAGGTAACATGGATCCAAGTGATGTGTTATGCCCTAAGTGTTAGCCATGTGTATAGGACCATTTAGAAACATGAAAAAATTGATAGTTTAGACAACCCCACTTGTCATGGATATATTTTCAATGCAAGGTAAGTAGCCCAAAGTAACATGTAATCATATGAACTCTTGAGAGAATAAGGGGCCTAAAAACCCTAATTTTAATGTCCATTTTAATTTTTGGATTAACAACTTAATTTCCTCTCAAGATTAAGTGTATATATAGAATTTGATAGTACAAACCCACCTTGTCAATTTTTAGGATTAGGATGATACACTTAGTTATTTTTATCATTTTGCCTTTTTTAATTGAATTTATATTGAGTAAAAACTATTTTTTTGTCATACCACATTCAAAATAAGTCATTTTTTCACATAAAACTTTTGTTTGAAAAGGTGTTATGCCATCTATTTGACACCACTTTTTGCCTTAGTCTCAAAAATTCTTGTATATGTGTGTTACTTATGTGAAAAGGGCATCATTATGATATAAATTTAATTAAAAGTCTTGTGACCTAATTTTTTTGAAAAAAAAAATTTTTTCATCCCTTTAGATCAAGATAATTTCATTATGTTGCTCACATCATGTCAAAAACTTGACCATTGTGCCTTTTTTTGGTCTATATCTAGTATCATTATGCCATCCATTTTGGTCTACCTTGTTGTCCATTTAAAAGTCAAGTATTCTAAGTCAAATTATAAATTATACTTGATAATTTCAAATTAAAACATTGATTACTTTTTCTTAGGCCTTCTATAGTTTTGGCTTATAACATCTACC
The DNA here is from genome assembly GCA_037957365.1 of Torreya grandis. Lineage (NCBI taxonomy): Eukaryota > Viridiplantae > Streptophyta > Pinopsida > Cupressales > Taxaceae > Torreya > Torreya grandis. Next base: position 432,642 of record JARHVA010006127.1, on the reverse strand, counting down.
TTTGACTTGTGAGTTGTGTAAATTAAACTAATTCCTTGCTTGATTTTAAGACTATTTTTGTGCCTTTATTTTGGAAGTGGTCAATATTACATGTGTGATAAATTCCAATGTATTTTTCCAAATGATCAAGTGTGCATATGAATCCAAATGCCTATTTTGAATCAAACTGTTTCAAATTTGTTAGATTAAATCTCTTCCCTTTTAGACATAGTTTTTGCCAAGTATATATTTTATGTCGTATCTCTGAAAGACATAGAATCTTACCTTTTATTTTATACCTAATTGTTTTTATCCCAAATTTGTGCCTTGTTCCCAAAGACCTAGCCATATTTTTCATTTTTAGACCTAGATTAGAGTTTTTTGAAACACTTTTTACCAAGTTTGGAATTTAATTTATCCATTTATTTGACCATCTGTGTGATACATTTGACATTAAACCTTTTGGACCAAGATTATCATTAATCAAATTTTGGATAATATTTCCATTCCTAGACCAACATCAATTTCAAACCTAGATTTAAACTAAGACCATTTCCATACACCAAGACTACCCTCTTTGGGTTAATTACCAAACCTAGCCATGATGATTATCATATGCCATGATCACCCTTCTTTGGGATAGTTAACATATAATGTTTTCCATTTCAATGATAATGGTATCTAATCCCCTACCTATACCATTAATCCTCCTTTGGCAAGTGCTAACAACTAATCTCCATATCACCCAAGGATTACCATTCTAGGCCCTCCTCCTTTAGCTTGTGTTAACAACCAATATCTGTAATGCCCAAGGATTACCATTTTAGGCCCTCCTCATTTGGATTGTGTTAGAAACCAATATTTTTAGTTCCCAAGGATTACTATTCTAGACCCTCCTTCTTTATCTTATGTTAGTAACCAAGCTTCAAAACACCCAAGGATTACCATTCCAAACCCTTATCCTTTACCTTATGTCAGCAACCAAACTTTTTAATGACCTTACATTACTATTATATACCCTTGTCCTTTGCCTTGTGTTATAAAACATGCTTCATAATGTCCTTCCATTACCATTTTAGGCCCATCCAAGTATGTTATCTTGTTATCTCAATAAAGTTATTCAATCATGACTCAATGGGTCATAATTACCATATTACACTAGAATCCTATCTTTTTTGAGCCCATATTTACAAAGAGATCATTATACAATCATAAATCATTCTTCATATAGTGTTAAAATTCCACCACATTAGAAAATCCAAGCCAATCTTTGATCCATAATACCTTCACGATAAATCATTCAAAGACCAAGAAGTTTCCAAAACTAATATTTTCAACCAAGTATAAATAAAGGCCAAGAAAACCAACCAATTCATGATGTTTTTATTGAAACACCCATTTTTAAAAAGTAAAATAGTGATGAGTTACCTTTTTATCCTTTCCCTTTGGTTGAGGAGTCTCACTTTGACAAACTAGTCTTTATTAAGTCACTTCTTAATGATTATAACCACCTTTGGGAAAATCATTATCTCAATCATTATACTATTTTTAAATAGCATCACTTTGACAAGCCAGTATCTATGGAGTTATATCTTAATCTTTTCTCCCTCATTAAGGAGTTTCACATTAACAAGCCAGTCTTTGTGGAGTCACCCCTCAAGTTGTTCCCTCTCTTGAAGGGACTTCACCTAGACATGATAGTCCATGTTGAACCCTTATTAGATGAATCTATATTTAAGGAACCCATTATGCCATCATAGGATATTAATTTTCCATTAATAATCATTCACTAAGACATCATTTTAGAAGCATCCATAATCAAAGAATAATTAGAATTAGAGTCAATTTCTATTTTTGAACCGATATCAGATTTAACATCAAAAATAGAATTGATGTTAGTCACAACATTGGATTTAGAGTCCCTTAAGTCATAATCAACTTAAAAATTAGAATAAATGCATGATTTTTATAAAATTGGTTACACATTTCTTACAAATTAATTTCAATATATTTGTGATCCTTTCACAATTTTTGAGATGGTTAGTTTAGCATCAAAAAACGTAATCCTAATATCTTCTATGAGGAATGTGCTACCTCTTTTCATTCCATTACCATTCCACATACCATTAACACCAATAACTTATAAATTATATTAGCATTCCACTTCACGTAAATGTCAATTAGGATTGATAGAATCATACCTTATTTAATTGCATCCATAGAAACATATAAATTGAAGAATACCAAGGGACCAAGACCACATTCATGTAGAAGAACAATCTCCTAGTTAAACCTTTTTAGAGGCATTAAGGGACAATGAAATTCCAAACATAAAACCTTATAATAAAACCTTTTTGGAGTCACTATAAGACAATCAAATTCAAAAGTCAATGTTCCTTATTGAAACCTTTTTAGAGACACTATAAAATAATCAGGATAGCTTTATTGGTGAAAACCTCTTTGATGTGCCAATATTGGGCATAACAATTTTTCACTAATTTATGAATACATTAATAAATATAACATCAATACAACTTCTAATCTACATAATAATCAGATGGTGGTCACTCTTAGGAAGGAACAATATAAAAAATTTGTGGTCATATCGAGAACATATTTAGAAGTCTTCATCTCTGCCACAACCAGAATCATGTTAAATATGGAATTAACAACATTGTATGTGCCTAAAAATACTAATGTTCATTATATTCACAACCATTATTCATTACACTATGATCCATTTATTCATTTTATACATATATTACATTTTTGAATCAGACCTATCAACAAATATTTATCTATATTTACATTCCCTAGTTGTACTTTCCGTTACAGAATCTATAAATACATCTTATCTTGATGTTTGAAGGAATTAGAATAAATGACCAACAAGGATCACAAAAACATTATTTGAGTCAAAATTTATAGTAGTTTCTCTAGTAGATAAATTATATAAGAGAGGTGTGGGCTATAGATTTCCATGATTGACTATTTTGGTTGTATCATATGTTGATCAAGATGTGCATCTCCACATCAATAGGAATAATAGAACCATATATTTTCCATGCCATTTACCTTGTCATTTTCATTTTCTATTCATCTTTCCATTATTTCATACCTAGATATTTACCTTACCTTGTAACTTGGGGGAAACCCTATTACCATTATATCTTTTTTATCATAACATCATGTTGCCTTACCCTTTGCCACACCTTACCATCCTATCATGACTTCACTATTGACCAAAGTTGTTTTTACCCTCCTTAACCACCCCTTTGACGTTGGTTCCACTCCATTGGTTCTTTAGGAACCTTTAATGAGGGGATTTAGATAAGGTTTAATTAGATTATTTATTATTCTAGATAGGGGTAGTATCTTGGACCATTATGACCATGGTTTTGGATGTTACATCCTTCATTTTTTTATCTTGTTTCATTATGAGTGTTATTGATTATAACCACCTATGATAAAATATATCCCACACCATACTACTAATTATAAATGTCTTTGGTAAAATTAGTATCATTTTCCCATGTTATTTTTTCATAATTATACCTACCTATGGGCAAATTAGGAATAACACCTTTATCATATATTGTCGTATCACCTTGCCATTTATATTTCCATATTATGCCATTTTCCTAATTCTTATACTTGATGTTAACTATTTGAATCCTCTACTATAAGGTGGAACTAAAATGACCTGAGGTCTCCTAGTAGGACTATGTAGGCAATGCTTAATTCACATTGAGGTCAGCTCGATCACCTTTTTCTATCTTGTCTATATTATGCAAGCAATTTAAGATTTGAATGTTTTTGCCATTTTTTGAAATGGACTATTATGCATATCATAATTCTTAAATGAGTTGAGATACTTATAAAATTCCAAAAACATTTGACAAGATTCAAAAGCACCTAAAGATTTGTAAAATATTTAAAAATCCTAAAATCATGAAAATTGTCTTAGAATTTCCATGCGAGATATAAATCTATAAAAAAATTTAGGATAGGCCATCTTGTTTGTTTAATTTATTTCTAGACCACCTTGGTATTTTTAATTCCATTTCTAGAAGAACTACATTGTCTTGAGGTTTGGATGGACTATGTAGGCAACACTCGGATACATGGGGTATCTCAAGTTAGCTCAATTACACCTTCCTTTCTTTTGAAAAAAAAAATTACCTTAAGGATCCTAGGATTCATATATATTTCACAAGTAACAACTTGTCATTTAGTTTCCCCATTCTTAGTGGCCTTATCCATATGGTCTCATCATTTTTTGAGTTTATATAGTGAGTATTGTTTATTTAACTTTGATACATTAATGACCACTTGAATTCATCTAATGTTCTCATCATTTTGTGAGATCATTTTCCTTCCAAACCTTAGATTTAATGCCCACTATAAATTACACATTCATTTCATTTGTGAAAACTCATCTTTTATATTATAGTGTGGTTTTCACTTAACCCACACTCTCATAACTTCAAAATTTTCCTATGCTTGAAGTTTTCATTATTATGAGATCCCACTTTACTCATGGAATTGCCATTTTTTTAGACCATTTCCATTTTCCTATACAAATTAATAATGTTTTATTATCATCCATTTTCTTCTATCCCATATCTTGGGAGAACTATATTTGGCCTAATGTTTGCATTGGATCTTACATCCATAAAACTATGTATGCAACATCCACTTCCCTAGTGCATCTAGACTCAACCATACCCCTTAATTTTATTCTATTTCCCCCATTTAGTTCATTTTTATATTTGTTTCTTATTGCATAGGGGTACTATTGTCATATCATTTGTGTTTTTTTTCCTTATAGATTAGGGAAAACCTTATGCCAATTATTCTTTCCCTATAATACCTATGTCATTATTGTCTAGCTTAGGGATCACCCTATCACCTAGAGTAACACCTCTCTTACTCATGTACTAACAATTTTTTTATATTTATACTAACATTATAATAACGATTTCTTTTGTAATACTATTTATTTCAACTCATTTGTTTAGATTAGGGTGTTTACTATATTGGATTGTTTCATTGTTTTTTATTATTTTGTTCACTTTGATTGTTTATGTGTTATATTAAATGGTATTTTGTTGTTTATTTTTATTGGTGTTTTATTTTGTTTGTTTATATTTTTTAATTTTCATATCTTTTTCTACTTGTTTGTTATTTACTTCTCAATTTTCATAGGATTATTATAATTTATTTGTACTTATGTCTTGATTATCCATATCATGTCCTTTAGTTATAAATTTTTGTATTTAGTCTTATACTTGATTTATTTTTTATATTTACACTTGGGATTTTATTATCCATATCTTATTCTTGGGTCAATCATATTTACATTTAAATTCATTTTTCCATTCTTATGGTATATATTTCCATTTTATTTTTTTAGAACTATCATGCATAATAACACAAGATAAATAAAAATCACACTTGAAAATTTTACTATATAAATGTGATAGAAGCATCTCTCCAATATATGAAAACCAACCAAATACCCAAACAAATTCTTGAATTCATGCATAATAAATAAGAATAAATATGATTTATTATGTGTTTATACAAATGTGCACATCTAAATAAAAAAAATATATAAGTCATACACCATAAGTAGATGATAACCAATATAAAATCTCATAACCATGGCATAAGTAATGATTGAACAAAGAATACATAGAGGGGTGCACACCAAACACAACATAATACAATTACACACATATTGCCTAAGGTGCATATAAACATTTTTACTACTTATACATTATGAATTTTTCTGGTTATTTTCCCAACATTATACTAATTATCCAGTGACTCCAAATTCAAATTGAGCCATATTCCTTATTTATTATTTATTTAACTAACATAAAAAACATTCCTCTTTAGACACATTTAGATTTAATGGTTAGTTTCCCCATAGTTAATTTACACTATAGTAGGTTGTGCTTGTTGATCCATGTTCTTCCCTACATAGATGGCTATTGGTGGGCATATTATGATCATATATTCCATGTGCCTCACCATAGGAAAAAACTCATACTCCACTCTTTATCTTACACCTTGCTTAGCTAATGTAGCCAATCCATCCATTTGATCATTTTTTTGAGCCTACATGAGTCCTACATGTCATCATATAATTATGAATCCCCTTAGAAAGTAGGGATTCCCTATATGACAAATTCTTAGTTATTTATTTTCTTCTATCCTTTGGTTATTCTCTCCTACTTTACATATTGTATAGTGAAACTCCTACCTTTTTCATTACAACTAAGGCTAAGGTTAAATATAAATCACATGTTGTCACATTAGTTATTATACAAGGTCCATCACTCATTGTAGCACATGAAATATCCATACTTTCACCTCATAGATCATGTTAATAGGTTGTGATCATCGATCATCTCCACCCAAGTTTCCATTATGTGCCATTTTCAACTTTCAGATTTTTTTGCTCTATTGAGACCCTATAAAATAAATAAATTTTCCTTATAATTTTTTTCTCAAGAAGATAGGTTACGTATCCTACATGATCATTATTCCTTGATGATGTGTTATTCACTTCATCAACTGAATGGGTCCCATGACGTCACTGATTCTACAAAATAGTTATGCCACTTAGAACGGTTACATATATTCACTTTTTGGTGTGGACATGTAACCCCCAGTCAAATAGTCATCTCAATAAGGTATTTATGTGTTGTAATAATCTCCCTTATTTATTATTTCATGGCACATCATTGATGTTCATGTCATATGATCCACATCCAATGTTTTTTTTTTAATATCTTAAGGTCCTCATAGGGTTGGTGGTTTATCAAATCAATGTCAACTCTACCCCACCTTATCTAGATATATAATAAATATATTGGGTCATAGAGATTCATTCTAGCAAGGCCTCACTTACTTAAACACATATATCACTTATAGAAAGGTACTAGGATAGGGGATGCATACATAGTTAGCTTTCACCATGACTGGGTATGCAACTTTTGAATTAGGCACAGTTCATCCCCTATCACTCACCAAGCATATGATTTTTTACAAAATAGAATATGCAAAACATTCAAATAAAATATATCTAGGTCTCAACATATCTACAATATATAAATATTATCTCATAGTGATTATGGCCTTTTGCAAAAAGGATCTGTAGATCTTGATAAATGCCCATCTTATAAAACTCAGCTTGTAGTGACATATGCTACTCTTTTCAATTAATCCCTTGTATAGTTTAAGAATCCCTAGCCTCCTCATAAAGTAACCCTTACTTTGGATCAACTCCATCAAATAAAATTTATGGTCAAATATTTTATGCTTCCATGGTCCATAAAATAACAAATATTTTTTTTGGAAAAAAATTGTGTTTATTTTTGAATATCAATGCATTTTTGATCCACTATAGTGATCCTTCATCAGTAAAAACTTATTTACCAATCATAAGTTTTTGCCAAAAAGGATTATTTTTTATTTTATGGATCTTGGAAGCATAAAATATTTGATAATTACCCTTCATTGGAAGGATGTGTATTCAAAGGTTAAGCTTTTTGAAAAGCTTCAGATTAAACTAGTTAAGAGAACAATAGATCCAAATTTCTTAAAATGTTGTAGTTTTTAAGTAGAAAGGTATTTTTGTTCTCACATAACAATTTTATTGATGGAGGATCATTGTAGTGGATGTAAAACATGCCAATCTTCAAAACTAGACACATTTTTTTGCTATAGAAGATTATTTGACAATTTATAGTTTTTAGTAGTATGTTAGGCTCTTATTTATCATGTATTATCCATAATTAGTCTCTAATCCCAATGAATTTGGGATTATTATGTTGACTTATTACTATTTACCAGTATTTTAAAACCATGCCCTTGTCATTTTACAATCAACCTAAGCCAATGCTCTCCTCATTTTACTAGTTGGACTTTTCTATATCTCATAATTATCAATTGAGTTAAGATAACCAAAAAATTACAAAAACATTCAAAATTTTCAAAATCCTAAAAAAAACAAAAATTGGCTTAGAATTTATTAGAGAGATATAAATCCCCAAAATATAAAAAATATTGGCCCTATATTGAAGCTATTGAACATTATCATTGATTAAGGGAGAGATTATTGAGCATTGTCTTAGAATGTTGAGATTTGATATTTAATGTTATCATTGATGTCAAATGTACAAATGAATATGCATGTTTATTTCATTGATGTTAATCTAATATAGTTGATGTAAAATATTCTTGTGTAAATACATGGTCAAGTAAGCCTTGAGGTCAATACAACAATTATAAAGCATCTTGTAATATTTTGTCTATACATTGTGAGATAGTATTTATAGGTGGGAAGATGAAATGTGTGAGTTATGAATAAGAAGTAGTGTGATCTAAAGATCCTAGAAATGTCCTATGAATATAATAATACTCTAAATAACACCTGATAGTGTTTGAGCATAAGTGAGATTATTTTATGTTGTATCTAAGGTATTAAAGACCTTGTAGATGAGTATAAGGTTAGATCTAAAGATCTATGTGCTTTAAAAATTTGTATACATAGCTAAAAAGATCTATGTGCTCTGAATATCTATATACGTAGCTTTTAAAATGATATAGTTGAGCTCTGAAGATCCGTAAGTAGATATGAAGAAGTTTAATTGAATCTCTAAATAAGAGTGAGTGTATGATGTTAATTAAGCATACACAAGAGGCATTAGAACACATGTGAGTTATAAAGTGGATTATATAGAGTGGCTAGAAGGTTACATTCAAATAGTTTTAGGTCATGTATTATAAATCAAGGAGAGAATGTGGTCATATGAGATAACAAGATCAGTTTCCATGACAAAGGTGAGCAGATGAACATTGACAGACAAAAAATATATATCAACCCAAGAAGTTTTTCTTAGCTATCATTGGCATGTTCAATAAATACATAAGATCCTAAGTTTTTTATGGTAGATAAAGAAGTATTTTATCTCAAAATTAAAATTTTTGGTTTATAGAAAGAGGAGATAAGTTTTATGAATGATCGTTAAGACTAGACTTAGTCTAAACCGTCATATAACCCAAAGTGTGACATGATGCTGAAAATATTATTCAAAAGAGTGCATAATAGGTTAATATTATCATAAAAGTTATTATATATTTAAATCAACTCTCCTAGGAATCTTTATGTATGATTAATTTCTTAGGTGAGTGAGAAGACCATATAGATAAGTGCTTGTATTTTGAAGGTTTATTATAAAAGACAATGTTGACCAAGTCAAAGTTGATAAGTGGATGAATATCAAAATATGATAATTTTATTTTTTTTCATGAATATTTTTGGATGTGTTCTAGATTTTAGATACGGATAGTTAGTGATTAAAATTGGCTAGTCACTAAATAGACCTAGTGGTGCAGATAGTGAAGAAATAAGACATAAAAAAAGATGATTTCTATTATGTTTTCATGAAGGAGAGATGAATTTAAATGTAAGATTATATTTTTTGGGTCTTTAATGTTATATTCATTCTTTTCAAAATCTTTTAATTAGGTATAATAGATTGAATCTTTGAAGCCAAATTAGCTTATTGGACTAAGTAGAGTTTGTGAGAGATAACGTCAGAATATTGGTCTATAAGAGCAATAGTTATAATTAGATATCATGATATAATTGATTAAGGATACTTTTAGGATGTTTTAAGATCTTATAAATGCATTTAAATCCATTTAATATATTAAATCATGTATCATATGTTTAGGTTTCTTTGGATGTATTTTGGATTCAATTTGTTTTTCTAAGTGAACATCTTGTAGAGGAGTGTTTAAGACAATTAAACCTAAGTTGAAGCATGATATGAATTTTGTTTTCTGATAGTGATGTCATGAGAATTAATAATATATAATTTATTATCATGTTTTTTTGTAAAAATTGAGTGTATGTCTTAACTATTTGAGACAGAGTTTCTATATATGTAAAGGTCTTTTATAAACAATGATTTGAGTAAGAGTTCAAGTGGAAATTGAACCTAAAATGTTTTATAAACATAAATAAATATTTGATAATTAATATTTTATTAGTTTATGATATCTTATTACCATATAAATATTTTGGATAAACTTTAAGAAAGATCAAAGGGTAAAGTGTTGTTGAGAAGACCTATCAGGACTCCATAAGCCTAAAGGAGTAAGGGCTAATTGATGTATGGATAACCTATTTTAGTGATTTATTCATGACTAATACATTTTATTTTGATATTATTTAACATATTCATGGCCTACCTAAGTTTTTTAAATTTATATCTAACCTAAAATGATATGATCAAATGACTTGTCTAAAAACAAGGCCTCTTAGAGAATAACAAAGAGTATGCGCTTAGAGTGAAAGAGAATTGAAGAACATGAAATTGATATAAATCATTTATAAGAATAAGGGGGTCATGTGTACTAATACAAATATTATGAATATCTAATAAAAGTTATGAAAGAGATGATAAAGGTCATAATATCTAAATAAGACATGAAAAGGGTTAGATGAGTGAAGAGGGCTATAGATAAGTTTGAGAGGAATGAAGAGAGAATATAGAATAAAGTGTAGATAATCATATTTTATATAATATTTTTTTTTCTAAAGGTGATCAAATAATTAGGTGGCTATGTTGGTGCTAATTCATCTAAGGGGTTGGAGTCTCCTTACGAGTTAGAGCTTGCTAAAGTCATGTGGGTGCTTGGTAAAATAGGGGTTGGTGTTCCTTATTTAGTTGGTGTTTAACTAAATAATTTAAAGTTTATGATTGAAATATTTGGGTTGGTTCTCCAATTTGAGTGGGTGCTAAACTAAATATTTATGTTTGTCTTATAGGATTATAGTTCATTTGCTTCATCAATGGGTTTTCTACCCCAGGAGGGTTTCCCATGTATATGTTGAGTTCATGTGTTTCATGCTCTTTTGTTTATGTGTTTCTGATTTATAAGATGTACATGCATGTTAATATGTTTCATACATAGTTATGTGTAATTGAATGAAATTTTTTGAATATTAATTCACCACCCTCTCAGTCATCTTCTTTTCAATAGAACCTAGTTACCAATCCTCAATCTACTCTACTAAGGAAAATCCATTATTGGTTCCAATCCATTTCATAGCCATTATGGGTATGGCTATCCATTTTTAGATATCCTTGCTTAGGGGCACCATCCAATTCACACTTTTTAGGCCATGTTTGGAGCTTTTGACTTATTAGGGTAAAACCAAAGCATACAACTTATACCAGGATATCTTATCCCCACATGTTTTTCCCTTGAAAATAGCCTTAATTTTGGTCACCACTTTTTAATAATTATTTTAAGCCTTCACACATATATATTAACTTGCTTAATGATAGGATGTTTTATGTTTCTTTTACTTTCAAGCTTTGTGTGTGTGTGTGTGTGTGTGTGTGTGTGTGTGTGTGTGTGTGTGTGTGTGTGTGTGTGTGTGTGTGTGTGTGTGTGTGTGTGTGTGTGTGTGTGTGTGTGTGTGTGTGTGTGTGTGTGTGCATGTGTGCATGCGTGCGTGTGTGCATGCATGCGTGCGTGCGTGCGTGTGTGCATGTGTGTGTGTGTGTGTGTGTGTGTGTGTGTGTGTGTGTGTGTGTGTGTGTGTGTGTGTGTGTGTGTGTGTGTGTGCGTGCGCGTGCGTGTGTGTGTGTGTGTGTGTGTGTGTGTGTGCGCGCGCGCGCGCGCGTGTGTGTGTGTGTGTGTGTGTGTGTGTGTGTGTGTGTGTGTGTGTGTGTTTGTTTGTTTGCATATTTTTTTCTTTCATTTTTATGCCTTGAATTAGTATATATTCATTCATTGGGTGATTCCTTAAGCATTTACCTTGATTCCATAAAAAGTTATATGTCAACATTGTCATCATGGTTTTAATCATTGGTGCATTGTTTTCAATTGTTTATTGGATCAAGTGTAAATACTTATGCACGTTATGACTGATCACCACATATTTTTATATCATGGTGTATACCATCACATGCTACAAAAATAATCAGTTCAAGGGATATTTAAAATAATGGTGCCACAAAAAATTTTCCTTGTTCACTTTGGCAAATCCTCCCACTCGCCTTGATTAAGTTAGCCCATTGATCATTTTAGTTGTATCAATGCTAATAAGTAAAATCATCTACACATTAGTAGGTAAAACCAAATTATTCACATTGATTGATTCTTATTATTATATTCTATTCCTCATTCTATTTTCTCCTATTTTTGGGTGAACTACATTACTTGAGGTCTATTTAGACTATGTAGGTAGTGCTTAGATACATGACGTATCTTGAGTCAGCTAGACCACCTTTGTTCTTCCAATAATTTATTTCATCACTTTGTGCATCTATGTTTTCACCAACTCATATTTAATCTATGTAATAGGTTATTATCCTTGAGTTATGCTTGTTGATATACCCTAATAGGGCCAAATCAATTTATCATGTTCAAATCTGACCTACTAGGGAAAAATCATTTTTCAATCCTAGTCATCAAAATGATTATAACCTCATTTTGTAAAATAATTATTTTAACCCATCCTTTCTACTAGGTCACATGCTTATGCCACTGATTATAACCACCTTTGGGAAAATAATTACCTGTTAATGTGTGTAAGCATTATCTTGATTGTATCAATCTCACCCATGGATTAATCTCTTTCTTGTTATTGATTCTTTTCTAGGGACCATCCATCAATTCTATGGGTTAACCACTCCCTCAGAGGGACATCATTATAGGCTTCCCAAACTTTTTTTGGAACACCATTATTTAATCATTATCTTCTTTTTCCACTTAATTAATTTTTTATTATTTTAAAATAGATTACTTTTAATATGTATTACAATGCCTTCTAAGATAGGGGAAAAATGTAGACACTCCTTTTTTTCCACTTCTAAGTCTAAATGGACATTAGAATGATTTCTTGAAATCAAATGCAAATTTATCTATAAATCATTAAATGTAATTAATTCCCCCATAATTTTTATGTATGCATTTTGTGACACATTAGTACATGCATTATTAATGTAATGCACTATATTAGATCATTCAATTTGCTAAAAAGTACCAAAAATTGGTACCTTATTTGCAAATTACCCTTTAATCAATAAACCAAATTCTTATATTATCACATTCTATCACATAAAATTAACACCACATTACATTTTATTTAATTAAGATCAATTATTTAGCTAATATTCTTCTTGAAAAGAGGTTACATGGAATGAACATATTATAAATATAAAAAATCAATGTTCTTATTTATCCTCATCATCTAATAAAATTATCAATTTAATATTCAAATCACATGGAAAGTCCTATCTCTTCTTACAAATCTTACACATTAAAGATCTTACATGATGTTCCTCAATTATGAAGATGAATGAGAAATTCTAGGCCCTTGATCCTCATCTCAAGATGGATGGTTCACATCCATTTCAAAAGTCTATAAATTGGAGGCTCTTCCTCCAATTTAGATAAGTTTTTCTAGTAAAATATCATTATGAAAAAATACCTCCAAGAATATTAATTGTAGTGTTACCATCCTAATAGGCCAATCTAAGGTGAATGAAGGAGAGGTGATGTAAGAGCACCATTGATTAAAAAAAATCCATTATCCACAAGCTAAGCAATCCAATCATTTCAACAAGTAATTTGGAACTATAAGGAACGCAAAAGGAGGATTTATTTTGTTTTCTAGTTGTATTTTCATTGTATGCTTGTTATGTATTATCTCCCTAGTGTTTAGGCTAGATGTGTTAGTGTTTAGTATGTTTATTTGGATTGTATTTCCTTGAATAACAAAATACTAATATCCCCTATTAGATTCCTTGGACACAACTCCTCTATGTTAGTAAACACACTGACATGTTCACCAATTATTTGTGGTACCCTAACCTACATTCAAATTTTATGCCTATGGAAATGGTACTTTGGGGGGCTCTTAAGAAGTGGTGAAAATGGGTTTTATAGAGTATAAGTCTCTAGTTAGTGATTATCAAATAAATATGCTATGATATTTTATTTCTTAGCTTCTTGTATGACAACATATACTATGATAATTAGGGATGTTAACCCATATTTAATTTGATACTTGTTTTTAAAATTGTACCATGCACACTAATTTATAAAATAAAATCTCTTTTTCCTCTTACTTTTAATATATTTCCCTAGCCATGTTAGCAAGAATTATTTGATATACTCCATGTTCATCAGTCACCATTATTGTTAAGTCATAAAGAACTATGATCATTGGCACTTTGGGATCATCCAACCATGTAGAAGACATACATGTTTTTCTCTTTGGTGGAGGAGCGGATTTGATTCCTACTCATGCCTTTATTTTTTCCCTCCATGTTTGTGATGTGATAGGCTTAGGTTATTATGTTATTGGTATTGAAATTCCTAGAGGAACTATCTACAATGACATTATGTGGTGCATAACTAATGCTTTCTTCCTATTGACCTATCTATGGGCCATATACATATCAATAAAGAATGGGATAATGTGACCCATTATGGTGGGAAACTCATTTATATGAACCATAATGTATTTTTAAATCTTGGTCACCATGACATGTTGTCCCAAGTATTGCATTACATCTAGAATACTCTAGGATTGGATATGATGAACCATGTCAAGTCTTTCCACCATGTTAAAAAAATTATTTGTATGTAAAGTATGTTCTCTAAAACCTCCAAATTATATTATAAAACTCCATGTTAGGCCAATAATTTATAGTATGATGCACTTCTATTTTGGTTAAATTCCACTATGTGAAGACCAACAAGAGAACCAAAAATTGGTGTTGGAAATTCTAGTTCACATAAGTCAAGTGTCAATGCTGTTGGTTAGCTTAGAAACCAAGAATTCTAGCCAATTGAATTCTTTGTTGAGATGAATGATGTGGTGGGAAATTCCAATGAACCCATTGGTAGCCTATTTGGCATTCTTGGTAATTTTATAATATCATTATGTAATACATGTTGTGAACACTCAGACTTGTTCATCCATAACATTTATAAGTGGGATTCCCTTAGAAATTTTTAACATAGGCTTCATGAACTTCTAGAAAAAATTATGGTGCTTTAGATTTGTAATAATTGACTAATTTTTTGTGAGTTGGTAAATCTATTGATTGTACCACCAAATCTTCAATGATGTAGATGGTAACCTCCTTAGAGAGATAGATCATACCCTCATTATATCATCCTATAAATAATTACATAATCTCACTAATGTCACTAAAAATCTATATCTATAATAGGAATTTAAAATACATGGTATGAAAGTGATGTGGTTACACTAAAATAAGGCGATATGTTCCTTAGACTACCTCTAGAATGAACATTTTTTGTTCAATGATTTTGAAGAATTTTAAAGCATCCACATCTAAAAACATAGTTTTTCATAGAGCCAACCTAGTGACCAAATCTTCCTTTTAAGAATTAATGATATTTTGAGTGATTAGGGAGGATAGGAAACATCAATTATACCCTCTCAAAGTCTATAATGATTAAAAATGTAGTAAACTTATGATCTTTGGTGAATGAGATGGAAAAATGTAGATATGGTTGATAGCTTGGTATGCACTAAGTGTAAGATGACTAAATTATGTATCGAACCTAATTTTGCAGATTCTCTCTCACTCTTACACCTTCCTTCACTTTAAATTTTCTTGATTGTCATTTTATATTTCCCATGTGTGAATCAAATTGGAAGAATCATGTCCAACTAATGTGTAAAATTTCTTGAACTAGCCTAGC
The DNA here is from genome assembly GCA_037957365.1 of Torreya grandis. Classification (NCBI taxonomy): domain Eukaryota; kingdom Viridiplantae; phylum Streptophyta; class Pinopsida; order Cupressales; family Taxaceae; genus Torreya; species Torreya grandis. The sequence continues at coordinate 416,883 of JARHVA010006127.1, read as the reverse complement.
ATTTTGGTGGTAGATGAAATACAAGAGTTATCTCATCACCATTTTTTCCCCTCGATGTACTTAATTATTCCATATATAATGTTGGCCAACAATATATTTTGGGATATTTATCAATATATTAACCTACTTTGTCATTAATAGTTATATTTTACTATTATAATTTGTATATATTTGGTATCTTACCACTGTTGATTCCCAAACTTAATTAAACTTTTACACTATCATTTTGAGCTCACCATACACTGGCACATTTTATAACATTGATTCTTATTCCACTCTTCTAAAAATATAAAATATCACAATCTAAACTATGAACACATTAAAAAAATCCTCTCCAAAAAATTAAATAAAATAAATCCTAAACCACATGGTGTGACTCCACACCTTATCATACTTTCAAAGACATATTGTTGGTGGTAGGATTTAAGCCTACTACCATTCACCCATATAGGTAAAATGGTATCTTGTAAATATCTTAAGACTACTATTATTATCTATGATAACTTATGGATAATGTACAGACCGTTACATATGATTTTGATATTGTAAAATAAGGCTCTAAATTGACTATCATAAAGTAATACCTATTGATCCACTTAAGACTCTTTGGTGTAAAAGTTCATGTCATGTTAGGATTTTTGTCTATGTTTATGTACTTCATATTTACAATATTCTCTATTTCTATCTTCATGCATATGACTTCTCTTTAGTAACCTAATTTTCAATGAAAATTGATCACCCATGCACATAATGATTAAAATTCATAGACTAGGTACTACATACTCTATAAGCATGACCACTTCCAACGCATAGACCAATTAAAATGGATTGAACCATATTTCATGATTATAATATGTGTGATATGCCATTATATTGGTAGAAATTTGGTCCTCCTAGTCATCCCTTTGAACATAAATAATCTTAGTAAGCATTTTACCTAGTACCTTATTAATAGCTTCAACTTGGCTATTATCCTAGAGATGATATGTTGTACTTGTATGGTGTGAATTAAATATTCATCAGTGATAATATTTATAGTTTTGTTAAATAAAAAACTTCCTCTATCAACAATCAATTTGATAGGATAAAAAAACCTAGTAATGATATTTTAATACAAGAGCTTTGTTACATTCTTAACACCAAAACTGAGCATTGCAATATATTATTACATCATAGTAATAATATATCTAACATTGTTACATTTACTAGGTGTAATAATGGGCATAATAAAATCAATTCCTCATTTCATAAAGATATTTTTCACTAGCATCAACTATAATGTCATTTTGTCTCTTTGGTTCAGCTTGCCCATCCATTAATATACATCATAATTTTGTGCAACTATTTGGGAATATTGATATAGATAGGTCTAGTAAAGGCCACTCTATAATATCTTCCTCATAGTTACATCTCATATGAAGTGACCCCTTACAATACCCTAATGTGTCTCTTAAAGCAACTGTGGCATTTCATGCTTGAGTGAAAATCTATGCAACACTTCATCCTTTCCCAAATGATAAAGAAATGTATTGATAATACTATATGGAAAGGCTCTAGTAATGAGTTGATTATTATCATTTTCCACATAATGTTCAAAACATATACCTTGTTTAATAAATTTTTTGATATCGTTTACTTGTTCTAGGATTGTAGACACACAAAATAAATGTACATCTAGAGGATCATCTGGGATATCTTCTAGTTCCTCAACATTTTTGAAGCCTACTCAAATGATCTATACCAACATTTTACTATCCTATCTTAACATTTATGTAGGATTTAAATTCTTGGAAGAGCATCAACCATCATGAAATTTGTCCTCTTAGCATGGATTATTAACCAAATATCACAATGCTTGGTGACCAATGAATAACTCAAAAGGTGTGGCCAAAAGGTAGTACCATAAATTTAAAAATCCAAACACCATAGTTAATCCCTCTCACTCAACTATCATGTAATTTTTATTTATATTATACAACTTCTTTCTTGTGAAATGGATAGGGTGATCTAATCCACCCTCTCCTAGTTATGTTAATACTTCATCAACTATTATTATCGATTTATCTAAATTTACATGAAATGGTTTACACCAGTATAGGAAAACCAAGATCAACATAGGAGACAATATCTTATTCAATTCAATGAATGTTGTTTGGTATTACTTTATCCATATAAAATGTGTTCCTTCATGAAATAACTTATTAAAAGGTCCATATATGTTTCCATACCCCTTAATGAACTATTTTTAGTATCATGTATGTCCTATAAACTATTACATCTCTATTTAACTTTTAGGTGGAGGAATTCCCATAATTACTGTGATTTTAGCTTGTCTACTAAGATGCCCTTCTTGTAGACTACATTTCCTAACATGACTCCAAATGACATGGAAAATAAACATTTATTCAAATTGTGTGAAATTCATAGTGATCTACATCTCTCCAACATAAGTCTAAGTTTTGAAAAATGATTTATGAATAAAGAAAAAACTACCTAGTCATCTAAGTAGACTTCTAAAAAGTTATGAATAAAATCATTAAATGCAATCACTAAATCTATATAAAAAAACATAGGTGCATTCCTCAAACCAAATGACATTAAGTTATATGTAAATGAACCCCATTTAGTTTTGAAAGTGGTCTTAGGCTTATATTATTTTACAATCAAGATTGATGATATCCACTAAAGCTAAGATTGCTTCTAATAATTTATTTATGAATGTAATAAGAAATGGATCATTGACACAAACCTCATTAAATATGTGATAGTCTACATAGATTTGAATCTCACTAGTCTTCTTAGGTTTCACAACTATGGGGCTAACCTAGTGAAATTTCTCTACCAAAAAGATAATGCCATCTTATTTCATGCAATCCAAATAAAATTTAATTTTAAGATTCATATTTGGATTCAATTTATAGGGTATTTTATTGATTGGTCATGCACACTCATTTAGCTCAATGTGAATTTACACTAAAGATGCATCCACACCATTAACCTCTATGAAAGTTTTAGGGAAGACATCCTGGCAATCCCTTAAGAGATTCATAATTTCTAATATGTATTCCTAAGACTAATAATTCCAATATGTGCTAAATTTGGAACAACCTCTATTCCAATATTTCTCACATGTTCCTTTAGAGGCTATTTATATATGTTACATTCTACCTCAGGAATTGAGCCATACAATATCTAGTGGGCTTGTTACTCTATAAAATTGATATTTCATAGCTTTTCTTATTTTGTTTGCTCTATGATGAGATATGAAAGTGGCTCAACCAATTATTCAAGTTGAAATATATCAACTAAATCCATGTTATTATCATTGTATTAATTAGACATCCCATCATCTTGATTTTGTATCCTATAGCAAGGTTAAATGAAGATGTTCTCATTTTTTTCCATTTTATAAATTCATAATGCTTCATTCAAGTCATAAGATAGACTTTGTTATGAAGATGACTCAGCCATACTATCTAAGTCCTTATCGCTCCCATGATATAGAAAACTCTTTAACTTCTATAATGACTTGTCCATCAAGGGGTTATCATGTTCAAATATAAATGTTTGAATGAAGTCACTTTGGACCTATACCCAATTATTCATCTCTTTCCTAAAATCTTGATGTATGTACCAAGAAATTCAAAAAACATCTAGTGTATATTTAAAAATATGAATCTATTAATTTAGGGACTTAAATTATGAAATATAGACTTCAATTCATGGGTAAATAAGAAGCTCTAGATAGTTTACCTCTTTGAACATTAGCTAATATTTGATGATGACCTTTGGCAACTAGAACTATGTTAAATTTATTTCACATGCTTCATGCTAGCTCAATTTATGATTATCACAAATTGAACACAGTTCATAACAATAACCTTTAGTGGATTATTCAGACCACTCATCTTCTAGTCAGTATCTATGACATGCTATTTGAATCAAAGGATAAACTATCTAACATCATTAATGGAAAAATATTGTGGTGTTTAGCACTCTATTATAAATACCATCCATATAAGACATAGCTCATGATATCCATTAGATCATTTGATAATATTCATATCATAATACATATTTCAAAATATATATCCCATGGTAGAATGCCTTTTAGAGTTAGTTCTATGTAATTTTTGTCCATATGACCTATCTAGTATAAGAAGTCTATGTAATACCAAGTTGGTAATTATACAAACATAGATCACACATCCTCTAATTATAACTATGAAACCTCTATGAGATTTAGCACATGTTTGAAAATTAGTTATTCTTTGTATAGAGTTTGTTTTTTTGGATTGGTGTTATCGTAAAGAAATATAAAATTGATAGATCGTAGAGCTTTCAATTTATCTTCTATATTCACTTTCATCTGATTAATTTTCCCACAAATATATGGAAATTTAGGCTCTTTGGGTATGAAATATGGTTTTTAACCACATTTATTTAGTGTAATTACTATGATTTTATTCCCCTTATGGGATTATATTTGATTGATCATTGTGTTGATGTTCATATAACCATCATACACCCACTTCTTACCAATCAATTTAGGGTAGTGAGTCTCATCTATCTTCATGTCAGTGACTTCAAATTCACCAAATAGACTCAAATTTGCAAATTTGATTTATACATCATAAATATGTTCAACAGGTTCAACTCATACATATATTAAAAGGCTTAGAGATATAGGACTGTACCTTAGCATAGGTCACCCAATATGCATCCATGTTGATTTTGGGATCATGTTAATGATGCTACCAAAATTAAATACTGAATTGGGTATTTTATATCCTACCAACTTGATATCTATTATAGATTCAACATCCCAAGGTTTTTTAGTCTTAACATACCATATCATTCTATTTGTCCATTTTTGATGTTTATGTAGACATTATAATAAATTATAGAGTAGGTTGGTGATATTATAATAAATTTATTTATTATGCAGTGTGTTGAGTAACTTCATTAAATCTATCAGGGTGGTGACAACACCTTCTTGTCAAATAATGTGAACTATTTATGCATAAATCTATGCATTCATAGCCACAACATCATCTTTGATAGTCTCTTATTGTTGTATTGTTTTTAAAAACTATGTAACTTCTCATGTTAATCCTTTCTTGGTGACTAGTTTAGGATATTTATCTTATCAATCCTTTCTTAACCAGTGATCTTATGGCATCTCCAAAGTTGATAGTCCTTGTTTCAAATGTTATTATCAAGTAATTACTTGTATAAAGGCATATTATTTAGGTTGGACATTAATCATTTACACATTTATTATTTGCTTTTCCATTTGATGTTTCTCCAAAACCAGATAGTCCTTTATGTCATATTGATCATAAACCCTATAGTAGTCATAATAGGATTTTTGATAAGGATTTGATGGAAAATTAATTTTTACATTATTAAATTATCTAAAAAAGTATAACTAAATTAGGGGTCAATGGTAATTATTTCCCCCACCTACTTATGCACCACCATGGTATCTTCCCCTATATCCTCCTTTATATGATCTTGTATTTTATTAGACTCCCTAGCCATTTGACTTTGGTAGACACAATATCCCAAAAGCCTAATTGAATTCCACCCTTTCTTTTACATAGGCTATCATTCCCACCATATTAATAGTGAGGAAGTTATGGTTCCCAAGTTTCCTATTGTACCTATGGAATCACATGATTCTAATGGGATAAAAATGATATTGCATTGATAGAGGTGTATAGTTCTAGGATGGATATATCTAAGCCTATGATAATGGTGTCCAATTTGACATAACTATAGGTTGATATTGTGGTTCCTTTTAAATCCATGGTGCACCTGATTGTGATACACCTACCATGCTAACTTTTAGATTAGGGATTATTCTACTCATAGTAGTTATTTACTACATAATAACCATAAACACATTCTACATAATATCCTCTATTAGTTCTTGGAGGTATCTAAAAAAAATTTCATCATGATTAGGTGACTTATATAATTTATAATATATATTTTGTGTATCCTTGACATAATTTTATAGGAGATGGTAGTGAAATGTCGCATGGCCTACCACTATATGTATCTCATAGAGATTTTTTTATTTTTGGGAACTCATTCCTATTATGCCCTTCCTGACCAAACTATATGCACCATAGATAAAACTTAGACTTGTCTCCTCCTTATTGATATTGATCCATCCTTATTAGGAGTGTTTATAGAGTTTTCTTTATATTTTAAGTTAAGGTTGAAGTAACACCATGCTCTTTGATCTGTTCGACCCTAATCATAGCTAATCTTACATTTTCCTTAGTGTTGAATTGTGTTTAATTGATGGTAAACCATATTATTGTTTTTTTTCCTTTCAAAAACCAGGTTTCTTATTTTTATATAATATAGAAAACTCCACTTTACTCACCACAATAGAGAATCTATGATCATATTCAAAGATGTTCACTTTTTTCCCTATCATATTTATTTCAAATCTTGTATAGTTTGACTAAAACATTTCTTGACCTTATATTCTATGTTAATCATGTCTTTTACCTATTGTAGATCCACTTGATTAAAATTTATGTGGAATATATATTCCAACATGTAACTATAGAAAGATATAATTAGGTCATGTTTCTTTACCACATCATTGGTAATTGCTTTGGCCTACCACTTCATATCATAGGTAAGCAAGTACTATTCTAGGTTTTCAAGCCCATAATAGGGTGTTAGATTGATAAAGTCTCCTAACTGAGCCACCATACTAATGTTTATCATATGTATCTTAGTCTATTACTTAATAATCAGTATCTAAAAACTTTATGGGATTAAAGGGGAATACCTAAGATTTTGGTACCTCTTATGTCCTGACTCATTATAGTGATGAAGTAGCCTCAGATGTATCCTCATACTCTTATTATTATTCTAATATCTCAATTTATGTAAAGAAATCCCTTGTGCAAGAATTATGGGTACTATCTCTATCAATGTTAATTCTTGTATATTCTTATTTTGTTATTTAGAAAAACTACATGTGACTTCATGATGTACTACCTTTTGTGCCTTGATTCCTTTCTAGTGAATCTCTTTTATGAATGGTCATTTCTAATCATAGTCTTCCATATTTGTATTATAATTATTCTGATTATGAAAAAATAAGATTAGGTTATGTGTGCTCCCAAGGTGAATGATCTATACCTATAACAACATATGTTATACATATCAAACCTATGCTATGTATATGACTATATGAAAATCATGTTTATCCTCCATGGAATACTCTTTTATAAATTTGTGAACTCTTAACTACTTAATCTACTTATACAATATTTTCTTCTCTTTCCTTTCTCAGTCCTAATCATCCTCTCATTCCCTATCCATACTAAGCTCGAGATCCTTACTCCTCCTCTCACACCTATGTCTTCTTCCCTTATCTCCTTCTCACTCTTTTCTTCTATGTTACTATAAATCCTTTTATTCACAACTTCTTGGGTCTCACTCAAAATTTTCCATTATTTCTATTATCACAACTCTCTTTCTAACTTTAGTGTCTTTTTATGATTGTTTTGCTCTTGGTTATCCATTCTAGACTCAGATTCAACCTCTACATTTTTATTATCTCACCATTCACCCTTTTATCACACACATCCCCATGGTCCATGAAGTGACTAGTCTATCCTAACTAGAATAGGAACCATGGCCTTTTATATACCCAACATCTTGATCAATGGCAGGATTTACTATAAAAAATTACCTTTGATCCTCCTAATAAGTATATCATTTTCCACTTAGAACATTATATACCCTTGTACTATAAACATATTTATGTATCCATCAATGATAGGAGTTATATAGTGATCTATTGCATGAGTCTAACTATTGTACAGGTTCTCTAGACATTATATCTTCTCTTCACTCTATGCAATAACATCCATATCTCTAAGTAAAAATAGTGATATTACAATCAGGATAGCCAAATAACTAATATACTAGACAATTCACACCAAAATATTTCATAAGTCTCAAAATAGATATGTTCTTGAATAATTTATCTCTTGGTACATCCTATTCTTTTTGCTTCCTACTTTATGAATTTATGAATCTTCAATTTTATCCATATTTTGACCTCTCTTTGACTGGGTAACCATGAAATCATCTCCTTATCTAATGACTTCCATCTTCACCACACCATTTTTAGTATAGGTTCTTTATTTTTCATCAAAACATGTTAATTATAAGGATATTTGTTAGAATTGAATTATTAAATATGAGAGAACATAGATAATCAAATAAAGAGATCATTTCATGATGAAAATTTAGGTTATTAACTTAAAAAATTACAATAATCTCATAGATTAATATTTATTATGTAAGAGGTAGAACACAATTAATATAAATATGAAATGAAGCCATTCATATTCATCTAACTATAGAAATCACTAAACAAACATAAAGGTAAAAATCATAAAAAACTTATTTAAATATCTCTATTACTGAAACTATCAAAGGTTACAATAATATTTATCGAACTATCTCTCTAGAATAGTGAACTATCAATTCATTATAATAATTCTAACCTCTCTCTTACATTTAGGAAAAACAAATAGAGACTTGAATCCATAGTTTTTCTATCTTCCTTGATCTATTCCTAGAGTAAATATACTTATGACGTAATTAGAATAACCATGTAAAAATAAATCCAACATTATATCTATTTGTCACATACATCCAAACATTTAGTTTGTGTTCCTTTTTACTTGCTAACAAATAAAAACTCCTATTGTGAGTAATCTCAGTCAATTTTTATCATTAGCTTGTCTTATTAGCTCCTCAAAGGAGGTAATTTTTATGATTAACTAAACTTCCTCATAAGATATTATAGAAGATACTTAAGTTCAATATCATATTTATCCCTCCCCAAAAGGAGTTTGATATGAATATGACACCATATAATATGTTCTAAATTACTACAAATTGTGATCATCATATATGCACAAGACATTTCACTAATAGATGCATAACTTTGTGACATAAGATGCAAGATCTAGTTAATGAAAATATTATTCAACCTAATGATATTTTCACATATAATAAATGATATAGGGATATAATATATTAGGAATGTAAAATTGAAGATATTTTTTAATCCCTTTCAAATAGACATGGTAATAGAGACTAAGACTAATCCTGAGGTTCATATGACTTAAAATGAATGTGATCTTCCAACTTCACATGATTAAATGTTTTAAGAAGAATAAAATAATGTAAATTGATCTAATGGTGCACTTAATGACACATAATTCCATAGATGTATTACCAAATTTGATGATAAATATATTATTCAAAATAATTATACTAATGTGAGATTATTTTTCACACATATATTGATTCATATCCTATACATAATGTCATGGTGGATAATGGGTCAGATAAAAATTGTTACACTATGATTCTACCTAATATCATTTGATACAAACACGAGGAATTGATTAGCATAAAAAATATAGTGAAAATATTAAATGAATAGAAAAAAATTCCTCTTGAGAGTATTTTTATACTATTATTAGTTTGGATTCGACCCTTGAGGCAATGGTGTTTCAAGCCTACCTCATCTAGCTGATATAGTGGGATCACCTCTAGGTGTGGATGGCTTAGTTGAGGAGGTGAACCTCTAATTTTGGGGCTAGCTTCCATAGTGCATAAATTATATATGAATTCCTAAAACCTACTAATTTGATGATGAAAAGCAATAAATGGATACATGAAACAAACCCTAAGCTAAGGGAGGTCATGCACCATAATGTCTTGTCCATTCTAACTGACCCTTCAACAACACTTTGTGAATTAAACAAGGACTAATGACTAAAACATGTTCTCTAAGAGACTCCTAATAATTGGTAATTCACATGAAGGTTATGGTATATGGATGAAAATTTAAGGTGGTGGTTGAGAGGTAAAATTTAAGGCACTACCAACTAGATTACACTTCAAGCATAATCACTAGCATTTCTACACATCATATGACCTATTTAAGACAATTTTATAAAATCTAGATGAGAAAAAGGACATGGAAAGGGGATAATCTTTAGGAATTTTTCAAATAAATAATCATATAACATGTTAAACTAGAAATATAATTTGAAACAATCATTTTTATTGATTCTAAATGTTATAAGGGATAATTTGGGTAGAGTTTATTCATACACAATAGAGGGATGCATACAATGGAATTCTAGCCTCAATTTATAGAATAATAAAAGATAAAGATAGGGTAATTTTTAATGGAAGTGTGAGTAATATGTCCTGATGACCTCCATCACTCAATCAATAGTTACAACATTCATAACGATCAGTAATAACTCCCTCAACTCTCCCATGTGCTACCTTCACTTCATAATGGCCTTCAATGATAGTATGGTGTAGGAAATGGACTAGTGAAAGATCTTTAAATATTGGTTGACCTAATAAATAGCATGATCATGCTAAAATATTCAAATAACTATCCTCATGATAGTTATAAATGTAAAAATGTGGTCCAATTAGGCCTCGACAAAGCATTAAGTAGCCTACCTCTCTCTTGAATGTCAATAATGCTTGGAAAACTAACCCATATTCCATTATGGATATGAAAAGTTACTAATATCCTCCATGATGTATTTAAAATGGTGTTTATTGACCAAATTGGCCTACTAGGTAACTAGGCCTAGTCACTTGGTGCTAGTTACTTAGATGACCATGAGATTTTTATATAGCCTTAGGAATAGGTTAATGAGTATGTTTCATTTCTAGTAAAGTATTTCACATCATGACATGATCCTTTTAAATAGTTCACACCTATAACTCTTGCTCATCTAGGTGACTAGGTGGCATCTCACTAGCACTTCTAGATTAGCTCTTTGGTGTGGGCTTGTAGGAGAATTTCTAGGTGTAATTAAGAATGGTTTATGATCTAAAAAGGTGAAATATAATTCAAACTACCTACATCAATGATCTAAAAAAATTCATCCATCCATGTACCTTAAAATTACAACTAAATCTTACAAAAAATATGTTTTTGGTACATTTGTATAGTTTTTTATATAAACCAATGTGATGAGTAGGACCTACTCAGAGTACACAATTATTTTTATGTGTCTCCAAAGCCAATTAAATACATCTAAGTGCATTTATATAAATGTTTCCTCCATAGGGTCTAAATTAAGGTTATGGGAGGTTTAGGGACGTTTAGACTCTTAGTGATTGATCATAGCCCTAAGGGCTTGAAATATAAAACTAATTCTAAGGGAGTCAAGTACATAACCCTACTCATATTTACATATAATTTGGTATCCCCATACAAATCTTCCATATAATTTTGAGAAAAATAAGGAGCTCCTCGGGTGACTAATTTACATTCTTTACACTCTCAAGGTAGTTTTGGGCCAAAATAGCCAATCCTAAGATTTCTTCTACAAACTAACACTCCTACATATCAAAAAAAAATTGAAATATACTTCTATAATGGATTAAGATCTCATTTAACCATTATTATCCTATGACTTCAGTCTTAAATTAGTCATGATTTGAGAAGGGTATTAAGCCAATAGGACTAATGATAAGGTTCATATGTTTTGCCTTTAAAATGGAGTTATCTTAGAATTTTTCCACTTATTAGAGCATGGAGTCTACCCATCAAATCCCCTGACTCACTTTTTTTGGCTTGGTTAAGCCACTTGCTTCCTTTTAATGCATGTATAGTTAGTTAACCAAGTACTTATGCATGTTTATAGGTGACCATTAGATGTGGATACCCCTATAAGTGGTCATTGTGAAACATTTTTGACCCCTTTATACCTCTCAATATTTATAATTATGTAAAACATGTATAATCTAAAATTTCTTGTACATAGGCTTGTATTAGCCCATTCTAGGCCTAAAATAGTCTTATTTAGGCCTCATCTAAACACTATATACACTTAACATGTAAACCAATGAATAATTTAGATGTTCATGAGACCTGAGGAGATTTTAAAGAAAATTTATAAACTCAACTACCTCATTTTAAGGCATTTAAGGGAAAAATTTCTTCATCATATCCTTGTCAAGGTTTAGGAAGGGTTTTTATGCCCTGCCAGCTTAATTATGGTTCATAGAGTAAAGGCCTTAGATCCAAAAATTATTGCCATGGATGTTGATACCATAGAACCCTTCAAAGATCCTAAATATATCCTAGTCCCATACACCTTTTATGGTGAGTTTTGAGTGAAAATTGGCAGCATTTGAGTCGCTACTAAGCATTATAGGTTGGTTGGTAGTGATAAGGATTATTCATAAATTTTATCTCCTAAATGAAACTCTTCCTTTCAAGGATAGTAAGTACATAGGGGTCCCAAAATTATCCTATGATTATTAGGACCCACTCATCTTACCATATAAGATATGAGCATTTGAGTTGGTAGCTTGAAATGACAAACTAGGGTGGTGGAGCTTGAGAGGGGTAATGAGAACAAATTTAAACACTTGCCTTCCTATATATAAAACACATTATTTAGGTTGTGTATCATTGTCACACACATTTTCATGACCTTAAGTCTACTTGGGGGAATTATATATGCCAAAAGGATAAATTTATGTTTTTAATGCCTAAGGAGGGTTTTAGGCCTTATAGGCCTAAACTAAGCCCCAAAGATTTAAACCACATATAGATCCATTGATTACTTCAAGGTTATTCTATCACCATTATCCATATAATTTCAACCATTTTCACTTGTATGCCTTTATGTCACTGTACATGCCTAAGTTAACTTATTCACCTTACCATTTTAAGTTTCCCTTTGCCTTTCAACAATATGATCTTTGTGTTGTGATTATTTGATTGAGATATCTATTCCATGTTCCTATATAATATCATATTTAATGTTGGAGGAAGACTGATTGTAGTCCTATAGGTAGTGGTTTAAGTGTTTTACTATCAATGGAGTTATTTTATAGGTCCATGAGGAAGAGGAGGGTTTTCACACCATACTAGGAGCCTAAGTTGAACTCTCTTGAGTCACAATTACCCTCTTGAGGGAGTCATATTCATAATATATGGTCCTTAATTTAATCTTGCAGGTTTAGTTATATTATGATTTTGGGAAACCCTTTGAAGTTTGTGCTTGAGTTGATTTACTAAACTTGGTCATAGCTTCTCAATAGTATCCACAATTGAATGGAATACTTTTCTCATAGTCCCATTAACCTTTCATGGTACTATACAACATTTGATATTGATTTAATGCATAGATCTTATGAATAAGGGATTAAACCTATAGGTGGTGTTCATAGAGTCATATGAAATTTTATGTTTAGAAATCAGATCCTACTATGGTGTGAAATACCTTATTGAGACCATTACATAGTAGATATTCTTTTAGAGGTTCCATATGGATTGTTGACTTTTGTTCAAGGTTACCTAAGGTGACCCTAGACACCCCCATATATATATATTAAATAAATTAAGGCACTTGGAGTTGGTTAAAAAGGCTATGAAGGTAAAAATTAAAACCTAAGATTTCATAAATACCTTAAACCATCTTAATGAACCTTAAACTTTTCCAAAGAGGTCTTTAAAAGCATTGGGACCTAGTTCATGGTTTCTTGGTCTTGAGAGCCATAACAAGGATTAATAACTATAAAAGAGTGACTATTTCACATGAATATAACACCTATTCATGTTCCATAGTGTTATAATGATCCTCAACAATCTTCCAACATGAAATACCCTACTCACACTTGCAATGGAGATCAAACTACACAAACAATCCCACTTAAAGGTAGGATATTGGAGTTAAGTGATAATTTCATCATAAGGTACACCATAAATAATTATAAAACTTGTATGTATATATTAATAATATGTAATTACAATCAAAAAAATGTCTTTGACACATATAATGCATTGAGGGCTCTAAAATGCCAAAAACTATTATCTATAACTTACAAGTGTGACCATACAAGGGTTTTATTTCTCCCATGAGCTATCACATGCCAAGTGAAGTATGAGGTGAAGTTTAACATCCTTTAAGTATTATATAAGATATACACAACTACCATTTTCTTTAAACATGCCATAAATACACTGAAATCATTTCAAGATTGACCTAGTATAGATGTAAAAGACTAGTTTGAATACCTAGGTTATTAATCATTATTTATAAATCAAGGGTCATAAATATATAAAATAATTAAAATTATTAGAAATCCATTATACCCCTTTTTACAAGATATTATATCACCACTTTCTCTCTCCTATACTTATTGAACAAGAACTTGAGAGGCTCTCTAAGGCTGCTAACAAGGGATATGAAGAGAAGGGGATAGTTTTTTTTAATTTTTACTATAAAACTCATGTATTATTTCAAATTATGTCTACATTAGGTTACCTATAAATATTACTAACCTATTCTATCCATTATTATACTATACATATCCATATAAGCTTGAAAACACCTACAAAACACCACTATCTTGCATTTTCATGGGTTTCAGATCTTCAAATATTATTGGTGGGTAGGAAGAGGGAAATAAAGAGTAAATAAATTATTTTAAAGAAGGATTATGGGTGGAGGGAAGGTGAAAATCCACTTTTCACACATGTGGTCCCCCTTGATGGTGTATAAAAGCATTCGACTTCTAAAAGGAGATCCTTATGTATTTGAGACCATTATATCATGGCATTATGGCTATAATGGAGACATTTTAAGGCATAATTTATTATCTTGGTGGTGTCTTGGGGACCAAAATAACATTATTCACATGGTTAGACACGTTTTTGGAAGGCAATGAATGCATAATTCTAAATGAAATATCAATTGAAGGAGATACCTTAATATTTTCTAAAGAACCTTAAAGTATGCTAAGGTTTAAAATAAAGTTCAAATATATTTATTAATATTGCTCTCCAATATCTTAAATGGTGCCTAATGTTATAGGTTGTTGGTAGGCTTGCATGACTAGCTATGGCTAAAACATCATAATTCATCTCTTACATGAATCATTTGGGTCATAAGGACCACATTTACACTATGTCATGGGCTCTTATACATAGATAGCATATAATAAATACTTGAAATATGATTTATAATGGTGAGAACATGATCACCATGATAATTCTTTATAGGCTATACCACTTGAACATGTTACCTATGACTTATTGACAAGTGACCATTTCCTAGACTGACCTAACACTTTAATAGACACAAGAAGTTTAATAAATAATGATATTAGGTGGTCACGACATAGGTTAACCCTTTATAAGCCAAAGGGAATAAACAATTCAACATAATTGGTGACTCTTAAGGGTTGGTAGGCTTGTTGGTCACGAGGACTCATAATTCTTGCATTATAGTCATGGTTCAGATGAGAGAATTCTTTGACCAAGTTGACACTTCATGTTTCACACCTTGTTTACCTCAAGGATTGAAATATATTTACAATATATAAAGGAATATAAAAAAACAAGTAACAAGAAGGAAATAAGAACACAACTAAGACACATAACTAAAACCATCAAGAACACAACCAAATAAGTAACTAAAAAAGCATGTGCCACAACACTTGGAAGAAAGGAGACCTAGACTACTATGTACAAAGGTAGTATGTTCCTTTGAGTAATAATACTTAAGGAACACCCCATTGACATGGATAGGGAGTTCTCACAATTAAGCCTTGATAATTGGAAAGCATTGCACTCTTTGAAAATGGTAATAATGTATGTTCACTATTTAGGCTATCAAACTTTGAGTGATTACCTAGTTTAGCTTCATCTTCATCCCAACTTGAGAACAATATCACCTTGTTGGAATGTCCTTGATGAATATCTCTTGAAAAATGACCTATTGAATTGAATTTTATGAAACAACATAACATGCATAACATTATCTCTTGTCTCTTCTAACTCCCTTAATGCATTCATCCTTACCTCCATGAAATCACTCTTCATTAGTTTCAATTTATGTGTGAGTTCTAAGGCTAGTAGCTCAAGTGATATAGGAAACCTAGACTCTTTGACATAGACAAGTTATGGTGAATGACTAGTCTCCCTCTGAGAATGATCATATCTTCCCATAAGGTTATCCTTAGCTTGGTATGCCACTCCCTTTGATTGTACTCCATAATTCTCTTTATGATTCTAATTAGATTCTCATTGGTGGACTCTACAAATCCATTACCCTATGTATAATAGTTGGAATAATTAATAAGGTAGATGTCATGGTTAAGAAACCAATAATTGACCCTTTTACTATTGAAGGCTAGTTCCTTATCTTATATGATGGTGGAAGGGATCCAAAATCTAGTTACTAGGCTATTATAGAGCTCCAAAATTAAGTTCTCATTTTCTTCCTTAAGTGTTACCATCTCCACCCACCTAGTAAATTAGTCTATAGAAATAAATACCCACTTGTGTATTATAGTAGATGGAGGTTTAATCATGACTACAAAGTCTAGGACCTATTACATGAATGGATTCTCCACTTGGATGGGTTTTAGTGGTGATGAAACTAGTCTTTGTTTATCTATGAATAGGGCACACTTTTATCACCTCTTAACCCAAGTAGAGGAGACTTAAAAAAAAATTATCCTACTCTTATGATCCTTTTTTCTATATTCTTGGATGCAAAGTGCCCTCCTACAAGCCTATCATGAAATTGTCTAGGAGCTTGTCAACTTGGTTGGTTTCTACACACCTCAAGAGTATGATATCAAGATCATTTTTGAAAATCACTCAATAATAAAGACATAATGGATTGATTTTAACCTATATAACCTCTTTCTTGTCTTATTTAGGCCTATAGGACATTCTCCTATTTAAATGAATCTCACCATGTCTTCAGTATAGCTATAAGGAGATGTAGGTGCAGTTATTTGGTGATCACATTGCATTACCAAAACCACTTCTTTATCCTCCTTCACATCTATTTCCAAGTGTTCACACAATCCTCTACCCCTTAACAACTTGGTGACATTAACCTCTATGTCATATTTTATGCACTTATTCACCCAACCTACTCTCTTTTCACTCAAGTCCTAGTTAAGAATGAAGTATTTGATGCTAGGTTGAACCACCATTACATAGATATTTTCATTATACACCATATGTCTAAATTTTTTGAGACCTCTCATGAATACAATCATATCATTTTATATAAAATTATACCTTTCTTAATGGACCTCTAATGCTTGACTAAATAAGGCTATGGGTTACTCAAAACCCTCACTCTTTTTTTTCATAGGCATGTTATAAATAATATCATTGGTTGAGAAGGCATAAAAGAAGAAGTCCATTGAGAAATCAGGATTGAAAAGGGTGGGTACTTGGTCATTAAGATATTTAATAGTTTTAAAGATTATTTTATATTCTTTAGTCCATGTAAGAATGAATTTTATAGGCGTTAACAACTCATAAATCCTAGGGATAAACCTCGTAACGCATTTGATATTTCATTAAAAAAAACTCTGCAATCCTTTCCTATGCTTAGGAATTGATAGAGAAAGGATTGCACATATCCTCTTAGGGTCTATAAAAAAGCCTTATTTTGACATAATGTGGCCTAAAATTATTCCCTTATGGACTAAAAAAATACATCTTTTGGGATTAAAGGAGACCCCATACTACCTACACCTATCAAATATCATCCTTAGGTATGTCAAAAAATATTTGGAATCCTTGGAAGAGACTATGATATTGTCAAGGTAGATGAGCACCATATCATTTATCTATCCTTATAAGGCTACATCCATTTCCCTTTGGAAATTGTACCCTAAATTAAACATCCTAAAGTGCATATTATTGTAAGCATAAGTACCCCACTTATTTATGAAGATAGTCTTGTGTTGGTCCTCCTCCTTCATTAATACTTGATTTTACATTGAGTATCCATCAAGCAAGGAGAAATGTTGTGAACCTAAAACCTTTTAGATAATTTGGTCCATGGATGGAAAGGGGTAGTGATATCTTAATGACAACTTATTGATATTTGTGAAGTCTACACATAACCTTATCTCCCCATTCTTATTATTTATAGGCACAAGATTAGCAACCCATGAAGAGTGTTTGATGAGGAAGATGATGTTAGACTTAATAAGCTTGGTAAAATCTTTCTTCATGGGGAGGTCAATTTTGGGGTTGACCCATCTTTAATTTTTTTTCACTATCTTATAATTTGCCTCTAATTCTATGGTATGATAAGACAAACTAGGTTCAAACCCATTCCAATCATTGTACTCCCAAGCAAAGATGTTTGCAAATTCACACAACACTATGGAGGATGCCTTTTCTTCCTTTGCATTCACTTTACCTAGTTTGGAAAACCTATCCTTAAAGATAAGAACCTTCTCATAATACTCCTCCTTGGTTGAAATGTTATCCTTATACTTTATTAACTAATCATTCTCATTTAATATGTTTTACAAGGTAACTAATACCTTGGGTATATTATTTTTATCAATTGAATAAATTGGTCATTGTACTATTGTTACAATCTACCTTGGTTTATTTAGTGCAATTCTACCTCATATTACATGAAACATGTTATATGCTTGTAATTTTTGAATACATACCATCTAACCTCTTTATCAAGGATTGAAGCTCTACAAACTACCTTAATTTAAGACTGATATTTCATGTCCTTTAACCCATTTGGAATGGCATATTATGATCGTATAGCTACGAAGTGGTCTACATGTTGATTGACATCCCTTGAAATTGAGTAGATGTGAAAGGTATTAAATTTTTATAATAAGTCCCAAACCCTATTCTTGTATGCCTTCAAGAGTGGATTCTTGACTGAATTCTTCCCTCTCACTTGGTGCACTACCATCTCACTATCTCCCATGGCTTATAGGGGCTTAGTGACACTCTTCCTTGCCCATTATAACCCATCAATGAGGGCATCATACTCTTCTATGTTGCATGTGTACCTGAATTGAAACCTAATGGTATAAAAGTATCTTTGTTTTGAAGGATAGACAAGCATGACACCTACCCCAATTCCATTCTTACACCTAGAGCCATCAAAGAACAAACTCCACACCCATCATTGTCTTGGCTTGGATTCGTAAGACTTGGTATGAAAACATATTCATGCATAAACTATATCCCTAATCTTACTTTGTCAATGTTATTATATGGAACATATCCATGGTTATCTTCCCCCCATTCATCAATATGTAAGTTTGATATACTTTTAAGAGGTTTACTTAGGTCCTAATCATTAGGGTGTTCATCTTCATCAATGATAGTGTAATTAACATTAGAGAAATTAGGAATTTAGGGCTTGAAATAGAACATATAAATAGGCTCAAACTTGATGGTAACCTTGGTTCTATACCTGATACTAAAGACCATGTAATACCAGTCAAAAGAGAAATAGCCTCATATCTTAAAAGTGAAATACCTAGACAAAACACAAGGGAAAATAGGGTGGGAGATAAACCACTAAAAAATCTTAGGATATGGTAAAATTAGGATTAAAAACTAGGATAATATTTAGGTCCTTGAGTACACCAATAGTCTTAGTGGGGGACCCATCTAGTTGTAAGACTCTTATAATTAGGCTCATACCTAAACCCTAACTTGTCTATTATAGACTTAGGCATGATAGATGTAATAACCCCACTATCTATCATGTAGTTATGTACTAAGGAGTCTCCTATAATGATATAAAGGTAGAAAGGATGGGGATTTTTTACCTTGGTTGGTTAGGACTCATTAGGCTGATTGGTGTTGCTAAGGACTGTACCAACTTTTTATACCTACTTGTCCAAGATGTGAAGTTTGGACAAATATTATTAAAGGATATATTTTTGTCCCAAAATGAGTAACGTGTACCATATTGGTGTGGTGACATGGTCCTTTTTCATCTAATCTAAAATACTAATATGAGAGCTAGTAACCTTTTAATACAACTTAAGAGTAATAGTACCACTTTGTGCCTGAGTGATTTTAGGTATGAAAAGACCTTTATAATTATATGATTTCCCATCTTAAACCTTCTAGATTGGTGGAGTCTTATGGGATAGATTTTATCCACTAGCCTATTGATATGATTTATATGATGGAGTTGTTCTTCCAACTTATAAATAATCACCTAGTGCTCTCTTTATGGCCCTTATATGGGGTATAATAGGATTATCCACCTTGGTTAGACCCCCAAGATGATTGAATAAACATTATTTAAAATAATTTTCCCATTTTTGGAAGTTGACAAAAGTGGTCACTAATTTTGACTTACTCCCACTCATCCCTTATTGGTTTGACATTTTAGATTCAATCATGAAGGGAGTTTCTCCATGTTGCATAGAAGGACCTTCTTTATGTTATGTAGGAGGTTGACCATCTTGCATAAGAGGAGTTTGATTCTAATGCATAATAAATTTTTGATAATTATATCCACTTAGATTGATTGACATTTCATGTGGTCACCCACATTGGGTATACCACTGACTTTCTTTAGCATAGTTTTTTTAGTTGGGACTAATGCTCTAGAATTTCTAGTAAAATTTAGTTTAAAGCTATTATAAGGCCTTGCTTGAGTGATCTACCCTTCACCTTATGGATTAGGATGTTATGGGGGCTTGTTGAAATGATAAGGTTGAAAGGGAGCTTGATATGGTGCTTGGTATGGTCTATAACGTACAATTTTATTCATCTCAGAGGCCACCATATTTTTGCTTTATGCCTTGAGTAGTCCTTTAATCTTACCTAGTCTATCTACATGAATAACATCTTCCCAATCATGATTAGTTCGAATTGGTAGGGGAGAAAATATAAGTATAATAAGTTGTATCTCTAGGAAAAAATGCATGAGGGGCCTTTGGATAAGATTTCGTTCTTGTATTAGATAGTTTTCTTCCCTTATTTCCATTTCATAGGCATCTAGCAATGTGTTCATGACTAGTAAATAAGAATTGAGTTCTCTCAAATAATAATAAAAGGCATAGTTAGGAGTGGGTTTGACTACCTTTGGGATCCTATTTCATGTTTTCTAGAACTTATAATTGAATTTTACCATAAAATCTTAGGCAACCATTTTGATTGTGGTCAATTGTTTCACTAGAGATAATTGGTCACTTCTATCCTAAAAATTCTTTCATAGGTTTTCCCCAAACTCATCCAATGTGTTGATAGAAGTAAGTTTTATACCTCTATACCATTTAAGTGCCTTACCTCTCAAATAAGTATCTAATAACATCATTACCACATTTCTTAGGTCACATTGTGAAATGAGCAAAGGTTGTATATGTTTGTAATGTGTTCAACAAGAGTGTTAGAGTTTTATCTTATGAAGTAAGAAGGATCTTAAGTGTAGTATTAGGGATATCATCAAATTGGTTTAGGTTTAGGGGGATACCACCATTGAAGGTCACACAAACTTGGTTTATAAGCCTAACCATTGGAGGTTTAGGGGTTGTATTAGTCCTTTATTGAGTAGTAATAGGATAATTAGGGGGTGTAGGATTAGGATTGGGCCTAAGGTACCTATTTATCATATAAAAATCCAAGGACATTTCAAAAAAATCAACTTATTTACCTTTTAATGAAGACCTTATGACCACTTTTGTAATGAAATTTGAATCTAAGTTTGATACTATAGTGCTTGAGCTTTTTGATATCATAAAATACTACAAGTAGTTGCTCTAATTTTATTGAATCATAATCCCATGAAGCATGACATAAATTATTATCAATCTAGATTTCACACTTGAGGATATTTTTTTTCAAGCTTACCTCATCCAACTAATAAAATTAGATCACCTTTAGGTGTGGGTGGCATAGTTAATGAGGTAAACCTCTAGTTTTGGGGATAGATACCTTAATGCATCAATTATATCTCAATTAATATAAATTATCAACTTGTTGATAAAAAATGATAAACTGATACATGAATCAAAACCTATGATAAGGGAGGTGATGCACCATAATGTCTTGTTCACTCTAACCCTTAAACAACACTTTATGAATTAAATAAGGACTAATGATTGAAAAATGTTCTCCAAGAGACTCTTAAGCATTAGTAATTTTCATAAAGATTATTTTATATGGATAAAAATTGAATGTGGTGGGTGAGAGGTCTAAATTAAAACACTACCAATGAGATTGCACCTCAAGCACAATCACTAACATTTGTATACATCATATGACCTATTAAGGACAATTTTATAGTATCTAGGTGAGAAAAAAGACTTGAAAATGGGATAAGACATCACCAATTCTATAGAAAAACAAGAATGTAACACACTAAACTAGTAGTAGAATATGAAACAGTCCTTTTTATTTATTCAAAAGGTTACAAGGCACAATTTGGGTAGAGTTTCTTCATACCTTCTCGAGGGATGCATACAATGGTATTATAACCTTAATTTATACAATAAGAGAAGATAAATAGAGGGTAATATAGTGTGTAAGTGTGTATAATAGGTGATTATTACCTTAATTCACTCAATAAACACTTATATATGCATAAGGATCAATAACAACTCCCTCAACTCTCCCATGCACTGCCTTGACTTCATAAGGGCCTTAAATGATAGTATGGTACAAGAGAAGGCCTAGTAGAGTCTCCTTTAGTCTTGGTTGACCCCATATATGGAATTATAATTAAAACCTTGTCAAATAAATATCTTTATGATAGTTACAAATTCATAAATTTGGTCTAATTAGGCCTTCATGAAGCATTAAGTAGCCTACCTCTCTCTTGCATGTCAATAAGTCTTGGAAAACTAACCCATATTCCATTATGGATATGAAAAGTGTATATTAACCTCCATGAGGTAGTTAAAATTGTGTTTATGACTTTAATTTACTCCCTTGACATCCATCTAGGATAATAGTCATATTTTCTTATTGACCAAATAGGCATACTAAGAAACTAGGCCTAGTCACTTAGTGCTAGTTTCTTGGATGGACATGAGATATGTATTTAACATTAAGAATATGTGAATTAATATGTTTCATGTCTAATAAAGTTTTTCACACCATGAAATTTTACTTTCCAATATTTCACACTTGTAATTCTTGCTCATCTAGGTGGCTAGGTGACCTCTCACTAGCACTTTTAGATTAACTCTTTGGTGCAAGCTTGTAGGATAATTTATATAAGTATTTAAGATTTTTTTATGATATAAAATGGTTAAATACACTTTAAAATACCTTATTTAATGATATAAAACTATTCATCTAGCCTTATACCTTGAAATTACTACTAAATATTACAAAAAATAGGTTTTTAGTACATTTATACGGTTATATATACAAACCAAAGCCATGAGTAGGAACTATTCAAATTTAAAAATGAGTTTAAGGTGATTAAAAATATAATACAATACATTTTATTTAATTTATGTTATATTTTCCTCCATCAGGTCTCTATTAGGGTTTTAGAGAGGTATTGTGAGGTTTAGACTCTTAGCGATTGTTCATAGTCCTAAAGGCTTGAATTGAAAAATTAATGCCAAGATATTAAATTAAAAATCCCTAACCATATTTAAATATTATTTTTAATATCCATATATATCCTTCATATATGTTTTTATCACAAGAATATTCTCCTTGGTTCACTATTTTACATTTTATGCACTCTCAAGGCACTTTTATGCTAAAAAGGCTAATCCCAAGCTTTCCTATATAAACCAACACCTATTACACATCTAAAAATTATTTAATTATACTTACATTCTGGTTTTAGGTCTCATTTAACCATTATTAATCCTAAATTTAGTCTTCAAGTAATCATGTATTGAGAAGGGTATTAGGCCAAGAGGCCTGATGATAGGTTTCCTAGGTTTTTCCTTCAAAATGGAGTTATACAAGAATTTATCCAATTCCTAGATCATGGAGTATAAACCTAAAATCCATTGGGTCACTTTTTTGTCTTGCTTAAGCCTCTTACTTCCTCCTCATGCATTGATAGTCAACTAACCAAACACTTGGACATTTTTGTAAGTGACCATTAGATGTGGAGACCCCTCTAAGTGGTCATTATGTAGCATTTTTGACCTCATGATACATCTCACTCTTCAGAATCATGTAAAGCATTTAGAATATCTCTAATTCCTTTCACATAGGCTCATAACTATCCTTTATAGGCCTAAAACAATCATTTTTAGGGATGATATATATATACATATATCTATATATATATATATACATTTATATATACATATATATATATATATATATATATATGTATATATATGTGTGTGCATATGTATATATATATATATATATATACATACACTTATATATGTATATATATGTACATATACATATACATACATATATATATATATTATATGTATATATAACACACACATATATATGTATATGTATATGTATATATATACATATATATATATATATATATATATATATATATATCATACACACACATTATATATATATGTATATATATATATATATATATTGTATACTCTACATATACCAACCAATGGCTCATTTAGATTCTCATGAGACCTTAGGAGATTTTCAACACCATTAATAGACTCAAATACCTCATTTTAATGCATTTGAGGGTAAAACTCATTTATCATCTCATTGTTAGGGTTTAAGAAGGGTTTTAGTGGCATACCATTTTAATGATAGTTCATAGAATAAAGGCCTTAGATATAAAAATTATTATAATGGATTTTGAGCCCATAGATCCCTTAGAAACTCCCAAAGAGTTCCTTATCCCATGCACCTTGTATATTGAGTTTTGAGTTAAATAGGGTATCTTTCAAGTCACTCCTATTCATTTTGGGTAGGTTGGTAGTGTTAAGGATCATTCATAATGTTTATTTACCAAATTAAACTATTCCTTTCATGGATAGTAAGTACATAGTGCTCCCCAAATTACTTTAATCTCACTATTCCCCACTCATCTTTCCATGTAATATATGAGCATTTGAGTTGGCATCTCAAAAATGGTAGACTGGGGTGATGGAGCTCAGATGGGTAATGATAAAAAATTTCACCACTTCCTTGCCTTCCTCTAAATAAAAAACATTCCTTAGGGACTTTATAATCATCACACAACTTTTCATGACATTAAGTTTGCCCTGGGGGTTTGGATTTGTCACAAGCAGGAAGTTGGGGTTTATAAGCCTAAGGAGGGTTTTAGGCCTTATAGGCCTAAACTAAGCCCTCATGATTTTAAAAAAATCATATACATTGATGAATTTAAATTTATATTATAACCCTTCTACATCTAATTTAAAGATTTCGTAATTATCCTTATCTACCTAAAATCCCATCTTTATCATTCTCTCTTATAGGCCTGCCATGACAATCACTACCCAGTTTAAGTGTTTAAATTAGTTAATGCTAGGGTCCTAGGTAAAACTTGTGTCTTTATATTACTTACTATTTATAGGGTTGAGTGGCTCATGTAGTGTGTATTAATTTTTGAACACTTTATTTGAACTGGGTTTTTCCTCAATTTTTCTCTTAAGACTCCCCTACAGTCATGCACATAGGCCTATGTGTCATGGATGTCTAATTCAAGCTAGGTAGGTTCCTCAAAAATATACAATAAATATAGAATATATTAAGGAATATGTATTACATCATTGCATTAGGGTTGTGCTTACATGTTTTTTCCCATTGTCATTCACATCAGTTAGATACCTCAATTGACTAGGCAAATTTGTATGCCTTTAGATCACTATACATGCTTGAGTCAGTTTGTTTAGCTTACCCTTTCAAGTTTTCCTTTGAATTTCAATAATTTTATCTATATTTAATGATTATATACTTGATATCTCTCTTCCATGTGCTCTTACCATCTCATATTTAATGTTGGAGGCACACTGCTTGAAGTCTTATAGGTAGTGGTCTAGCTGTGTGAATGTCAATGGTGTTTTTTCATATGTCCATGATCAAAAGGAGGGTTTATAAACAATTTTTAAATCCTCAATTGACCTATATTAAATCCTAATTACCCTCTTTATTTATTCATCTTCATAACATATGAACCTTCCTTTCATCTTATAGGTTTAGTTGTATGATTGTTTCAAGAAACCTTTTGAAGGTTGGGCCTGAGTTGATCTTATAAACTTGGTAATAGATTATAAATAGTATCCAAACATGAATAGACTCCTTTTTATCATAGTTCCATTACCAATTAATGGTATTATACAACATTTGATCTTGATTCCATGCCTAAAGCTTGGTAATAAGGGCTTATACTTGTATGTGGTGGTCATAGAGTCTTATGAAGTTCTACATTTGGAAATCAGAGCCTAATATGGGGTGAAATGGCTTGATGATACCATTACAAGATGTTATTTGAGATATTTCATATGGACTATTGACTCTTGTTCAAGATCACATATGGGGAACCTAGATGCCCTCGTATATTTTTTAATAAAGCAAAGCACTTGGATTTGGTTAGTCAGGTGTATAAAGGGAGAAAATGAAACTTAAGATTTCATAAATACGTTAAAACCATGTTAATTAACCTTAATCTTTGTCAAAGAAGTCTATGAAAGTGTTGGGATAGAGTTCATGGTTTGTTGGTCTTGAGAGCCATAATGAGGCTTTATCCTTATGAGAGAGGCACTCATATACATGAATAAAAAAAATATACATGTTCCATAGTGTTATAATTATCCTCAACAACCTTTTACTATGAAATACCCTACTCACAATTGCAATGGATGTTAAACTACATAGGCAATATGGAATGAAGGTATGATTTTAAAGGATTTGAGTGATCATTTAATCATTAGGTACATCATCAATGATTTTTAAAATTATATGGATCTATTAAAAATCCATCCTTAAAATAAGATAACTATCCTTGACACATATAATGCATTAAAGGCACTAAAATGACAAAAAAACTATTATCTATAACCTACAAGTGTGACCATATGAAGGCTTTATTGCTCCCATGAACTCTCACATGCTAACTAAGGTTTGAGGTGAAGTGGTATGACCTTTAAGGATTTTATAAGACATATAAAAATACCATTTTATGTAAATAGGCCAAAAATACATTGAAACCATTCTAAGATTTTCTTTGTCTACATGTATTAGACTAGTTTCCTTACCTAGGTTCTTAACCAATATTCATAAAGCATGGTTCATCAAAATAAAAAATAATGCAAAGGATTATAATGAAATTATACCCCCTTTCTCTAGACAATATATCAAGTCACCATTTTCTCTCTCCTTTCTATACTGAACAAGAACCTAAGAGGCTATGTACAGTTACTAAGAAGGTGCTAGTTTTTTTATCCTTTTTACTCTAAAAATCATGAATTCTTTCATATGATGGATATATTAAGTTTCCTATAAGGATTATTGACCTCTTATAACAATAATCATACTATAAAGATATATATTATCTTTAAAACACCTAAAAAACACCACTTTCCTACATTTTCTCAGGTTTCAAATATTGAAATGTTATTGATGGGTAGGAAGAGGGAAATGAGGAGTCAAGAAATACTTTCAAACAATGATTATGGGTAGAGGGAAGGTGAAAATCCAATTTTCACACATGTGAGCCTCCTTGATGGTGCATATAAGTGTTTGAATTCTAAAAGGAGACCCTTTTGTATTTGAAACCATTCTATCATGCATTATGGTGATAACGAAAACCTTTCAAGGCATAATTTAAGGTCTTCATGGTGTCTTAGAAGCCAAAATAGCATTATTCACATGGTTAAACACCTTTTTTGAAGGTAATTCATGCATAATTCTAAATTAAACATTAGTTGAAGGATATACCTTAATATTTTATAAAGAACCTTAAAGTATACTAAAGTTTTAAACAAGAATCAAACATATTTTTTCATATTGGTGTCCAATCTATTAAAGTATACCTTGTGTTTCAAGTTTTTGGTAGGCTTACATGGATATATATGGATGAAACATCATAAGTCACCTCTTACATGAATGATTTGGGTCATAAAATACCACCTTAAGACTTTATCATGGGATCTTATACATAGATAACATAAAAGAGACACTTGAGACATGATCTATAAGGGTGAGAAGATGATCACCATGACACTTCTTGATAGGGTATACCACTTGAACATGTTTCCTTTGACTTGTTGATAAGTGACCCTTTCCTAAATTCACTTGACACTTTAAGAGACATAATAAGGTTACTAAGTCATGAGCTTAGGTTTTCATGACATAGGTTAACCCTTTCTAAGCCCAAGTGTAGAAATAAATCAACAAGTACCACTTATAGTAGGTGTTACAATAGTTTTTTCTTTATTCTTGGTTATGCCCAATATGTAAATTTAACATGTTACTAAGGATTTCTATGGATACATAATATTAATATAGTACTAAGTTAAGTACATTGATGTTTGAAGTATATATACAATAACCAACTAGTTGTGATTTAAAGTATTTCATATGATTATCCTATTTATCCATAAATATTACCCGAAAATCATTCCCCACAACCAATTATATAAACATTATAGGCTTATTATACAAATTATATTCATAAAAATGTAATTGATCTTCCTTGAAGACAAGTGCTTTAATATCCATTACATAAAAGGTCTATTTATGTTTCATAATAGACATAACCTACTAAAAAATGCACTAAATTGATCATATAAGTTACTCTACATGTTTCAAAATAGACATAATCTCATTCTTATAAGTTAAAAAATAAATCTTAGGCCACCATAGTTTTTATATCTACATAAGGCATACAAATCTATGATGGCTATGATGACTATGATGGATATATTATAGCATGAGACCATTGTTAGATTTAAATACATATGTTATTATTTGCCCATGATGGATAACATTTTCCATGTGATCTAGATTCTATATGTGAGAATACCATTAATGAGATAATTGGTTATCATGAACATAAATAAATTTTATAAATTATTAAAAATTGAAAAATTAAAAAAATATTAAAAATTAAAATGTTTAAAACATAAGAAACTAAAACCATGCATGACATGTGTTGTTAGTTTACTTGATTAATTTACTATATTATAAAAATTAAAATATTCTATTATACACATGAAAATTTCATTATTATATTATGATCCATATTATCTATCCAATTTGTACCTATGGCTCAAAATCCATGTTTTCTCTTTTTGGAGTAGTTAGCCCTTTTGCCTTAGGATTGATCAACACCTTATTTGGTTCTTCCTTTAACCTCTTCCTTCCTGGGATCCTTTTTATAATTTTTCTAAGTATCAACCTCCTTCCACTTCCTTTCACATGTTATTTCGATGCTTCTTCAGCCAAAAGAAGATATCATTTCCCTATGGTGTAGCACGGGCTCGACACATAACAACCCAATGTTCTTCCAAGGTCAGTTTATGTTGGTTAAACCTTTAAATAGTGTCATTGGATATAAAATGAATTAGTGGGCCCCACATAAGCATTCATTAGTGAATGTTGTTCTGATATGTGGTGCTTTCATGCTCAATTTTGTATAAAAATGTATGACTTCCCCTAGAAGGAGCATCTATGTAAATGTGGCATTCCCATGCTCAGCATTGCCAAAGAAGTGCCCATTTCCCCTATACAAGCACCATATCAACATATGTAATTCTCACACATATCCATGAATGGATTTAGTCAATCAAACCTTAGAGTTTCATCATTATCTAGTAAAAAAAAGAAAGTGACCCACCATACAATTATAACAGGAAGGAGATGAGCCTTTTTATGTGACATGATGATGATTCTTCAAAGGCCAAGACTTTCCTATAAAACAAATAAATTACACCATTTTCAAATCCAAGTGGATCCCCATCCCTAGTGGCATATAAAAAATAGCTTCAAATATATACATGTAGCATCACTAAACCCTTTCTGATCATCATGGCTTTAACAAGACAAAGTAGTTGTGTAATATCTAGGATTTAAAGGCTAACTGCACTCATGAACCCAATTATCTCATTTAGTTGTAATCACATCATCATAGGTGCAAGTGATAAGATTTTTAGGAGTCATTCTCATGAGAGGCTATCTCACCTATATATTCTAGGCTCATCCCTTTTGGAAAGGGGTTGGTTATCATTTTAATGATATTTGCTACTTTTGTAAACATCCATTTTTAATAGAATAAAAGTAATAATAGTTAGTGTTTTATCATTCTTGGACCTTAATAGGTGCCCCTCATAATTGTGATTATATGTTTTGTATTTTTCCCTTTGAATGCTTTATATTCTCTATTATCCATTTAGCAATGAAGAGAAAGTGATTTTCTATGTCAATTTGAGTGGAAAGTCATCTCTATTTGTTATTTATTTTCATCTTCTTCTATAGTATTGATCTTTGCTTGCCTTATATATCTTAACTCATGCTTCATGATCATTTATGGTCTGTAGTGTTTAAGGATTTAATCTCTTCTATGAAATAACAGGTTAAAGCTTTAAATCTCTTAGTGTGTCACCTTAGTATTATTTGCAATTCTTTCCTTCTTTCTTTTCACCCCCCAAATTAGAATGAAGATCTAGATTATAAAACCCCTAGAGGTTTCTTTATAGATTGTAATATGGTCCCACACCTATAAAGATTACCATAGGAGGTTTTTAAACCTAAAGTAAGAGATTTAGGCATCAATAGTTTTTCTTTTCTATCATGCTTGATAGGACTAAATCTACTAGTCTACCTAAATATTAGCCCAAGTTTATGAGCCAAAGGCCTAGAAAAAGGTCATGAATAGTCAGTAATCTAAGACTAATAACACCAACTCTAAGAGCTCCAACTCATCAAAGGAGTTTAGGTTCTAACACTGCTCAACAATAATAAATGGTTATTCAAGGCCCACTAAGAAACTTTATATCATGGGATAGTGGTAACCCACTTATCCCTCTGACACCCCCATCTACATGGGACCCCATTCCAATGAATTCCTTGAAGGTTCTTCCCATGTTCTTAGGAGAAGATTTCAATATCATAGCAAAACATCTCCAAGATGTCACAATCATATGCACTATACACTACATCAATGTGCAGTACATAGACTTAATGTTACTAGTGGCATCTTTCAAAGGATGGGCCCTTGATTGGTACTGATATTTGCCAACCAACTCCATCAACATCTAGGATGACCTAGGTCACAAATTATTTGAGTGATTAAATGATAAAGTGGATTGATCATCCCTCTTGTAGCAACTAAAAACCATCAAAAGAGGCCCAAAAGAATCCATTATTGATTATAACACCAAGTTATAAAATACATAGAAAAGGATCCAAATAGTGGCTTGATCACCCATAAGCATGGATATTTTTTCTACCTCAAGGACTTCAACTCAGATATTGTAGTTATGATTCAATAATCTGTAGGCTAGATGTTATTAGATGCTTATGATCTAGCAGTAAGGTCTAAAATAAATCTGATATATGTGGGGAAGCTACCTCCATGCCCACCAATGTTGATTTTCCTTGAGATATCAATGCCTTTACAAGAAGAATCCATGAGTACTTAAGGAACCCTACCTTCTATGTATGTATATCCACCCACTCAGGCAAGCACATCCATTCAATCCTCCCTAGCCATAGAGATAAATGATATGAAGAGTATCCTGTAAAACTTCTCCAATGAGATAATCAATCTCAAGAGGCAACATGTTGTGCCTCAGAATCTTCCTTTCAATAAATACTAAGAAAGGAGAGCACCATACCAATAAAACCACTACTAGGAGAGACAAAGGCTAAACTATTAAGAATTAAATCATCAAGTACTAAATCACTATAAGTGGCCCATGATCTAAATGGTTTTAGTACTCAATCCCTTGCATACAATATCACCCAATTTGATTAGAGAGTTAGTTAATAGCCAAAAAAAATTGGTGGATGAATCTAATTTATGGTGATTTCCTTCAAATGACACTCATAGACCAAAAAAATATCCAAGAAGCAACCAATAATAGAAGGTTGTCAAATAATGATGATAAGTGACTGCCCTTGATTCGACTTACATATACCAATATCCAAGGATTCAAAACACAATCTTGATGGCACAAATGTAGGGAATGTCCCTAAAATAACAAGAAGAAATAGCCCTAGATCATAGAATGTTCTCCTATGTTGAAGGCAAAAATCTAGTCTACATAAGTGAATTTACCATGTATAGAGCCTCATAAGCTCAATTAGAATACTACACTCACTCAAATAAAATATTGGTTAAAAGACCCAAAACCATCATAAGGCCCAAAGTGACCTTTGAAAAATGCCCAACACCATATCCCTCACCTTTGACATATCCAAATTAGAGTGAGGTAGTGTATACAAAAGTGAAAAATCCTATGGTCTTACGTTAAGGGTCATATAATGTGGTGGAACAACTAAAGAGGGTTCCAACCATATCTCCCTTTGGGATGTCCTATTAGTCCCCAAATAAAAGTCTCTATTGAAATAAACCTTGGAGAAACAAGAAAATACCATGCAAGGAGAGCTAACTATAGAATCTACAAGGATAAAGTGGAAGGAATCTAGCATAAGTATATGACCCCTAATTCCCTCTATGTTCATCAATACTAAAGAGGGGTTAATCAAAACAAAACCTACCCCATTTTATTTCACACTGATTATGGGGATGAAATTATTTTATAACTCCGTGATCGATTTAAGTGCAAGTATGATGGTGATGCTTAGATAAATAGTAGAAGAACTATAATTGAAGTATGAGTCATTGAATAAATGAGTGATGTAACTAGATGGAAAAAATGTTTCAAACATTGGGGATCATTAGGGATCTTCCCCTCATGTTATATTCTTGTCCTAACATTAATATCCCACAAGAAATTATAGTAATAAACATCCTACCTATCTTCAGGCTATGTTTGTTAAGAGACTTCATCATCAAAATAAATAGGTACTTATCATTGGACTTGTCCCATCTAATCCTAAGGACCAAGTATGGCTCTAAGTTGAAAGTGTTGTCTAAACCACTTCACCCAAAACACATAATGGATGAAGTTATAATTAACTTCAAAAAAATGCATACCTCCTTCTCAAGAATAGAGATGCACTGTGTGGATATGGTTAAAGGAGAAAAGGTTATGGATACCAAAAGTCTAATGGAAGAAGCCCTTATTTATGAATTCATTGAGAATGACCCATTTAAAAAATTTGATGCTAATATCCTTTTAATTTACATGATCCATGATGAATACCAAGCCATTCTCAACGTCATAAGGAAGAAGTGATATCAAAGTGAAGGGCTTATAGGTGAGTCCATATTTTAGACTCTACCTTTTAATTGTACAAAATGCAAGATCAATTATATAATTATCATCTAATTGACATATCATTCTAGAAAAGAGACCCTTTTATCCTTTTTATTTATATTTGCCTATATAGATAATGAGGTTTAATATGAGGTGCTACTCTATGGCCTTAGCCTTACCAAGCAGATCAGTATCAAATAGCTGAAGGTATTTGACAATTCCTAATTAGTAGTAAGTAAGGTAAGGGGGTAGTGGCCATAAATAATGTGCACATGAGATATTACCACCACCATATATGGGATCTAATTGAAGCCTTCAAATCCTTAAACATTTATATCATCTGAAGGGTCCTAAATGTGGAAGCTAACTAAATGGAAATAATTTGTTCCTAATTTGACCCAGTGATAGACTTATTCACTAATGAGCAAGTAGTGTAGGTAATCATTAGGCCTTTTATCCCAAAAAATGACCAAAACTAGAAGGTGTTTTCAAATGATGCTCAAATTTCCATATTCCTCTAACAATCATCCAAATTCATGCAACAACTACAACCAATAATTGAAGAGGCTTACAGGGACCACATCATGGAATTAAAAACCAAAAAGTTATTGAAGGGCCTCATTACCCTAGAAAACATTTTTGACTCTGATGATGTAAGGAACGATGAGAGAAAGTTTGTCATATATAAGATTGATTACTCTAAGCTTGATGTTGGAAGTGGAAGGAAGGTGATGTTTGGAAAAGAAATCCCCCTAAAAGATAAAGAGTAGTTGGTTTCTTTCTATGACAAATATAAATGAGTCATTACATGGACTTATGATGAATGGAATGAATATGACCATGAGGTCATTCATTGCACTATAGACTTGGTAGAAGGAGCCAATCAGTTTGGTAGAAATAAAGGTTGATAAACCTAAATATCAAATCCTTGATGGCCCAAGAGCTCAAAAAACTAGTTGAATCTAAGATTATATACCCAATCAAGCATTTAACCTGGGTGTTTAATCTAGTTCCTATGAAAAATAAGATTGGATAAATATATATGTGCATGGTTTTTTAATATTTAAATAAGACATCCTTAAAGGATTATTACCCCATTCCTTTTATGGAGTAGATCCTTCAGACAGTATTGGGTGCAGAAATGTTTTCTCTACTAGATGAATTTTTTGGGTACAATTAGGTATGGGTGAATGAATAATACCATCATAAGACCACCTTCACCATGAAGTGGGGAAAATTCACAAATTCAAATATCCATTTTTATCTATATAATGCCAAAGAGACATTCTAGTAGGAAATAGATGTAGCTTTCATAGGCCTAATCAATAAGATCATCCTCATCTACCTATATGACCTCACCATTTTTCTATGGAAAATAAGGATAACTTCAACCATCTAGAGAAGGACTTCCAAAGGTGCCAATAATTTGAGGTATCTCTTAACCCCAATAAATGTGTCTTTGAAGTCCCATAAGGCAAGATGCTTGGATATGTAGTATCCAAAGAAGGGATCACCATTGATTCAGAGAGAATAAAGGCCATCAAAGACTTATCCTTGTTAATAAACAAAAAGGGATTGAAATCTTTCCTTGGAAAGATAAATTCTATTATTAGGTTTATATCTAACTTTCTATAATTGGTGAGATCAATCATCTTAATGATGAAAAAAGACTAAGCCTTCAAGTGGACACCCAAAAGAAGAACAAGATTTGATTAAATCAAAGATGAAATATCTACCATTCCTATATTGGTTAACCCTAACTTTTCCAAATATTTCATTATGTACATTTATGGGAGTGAGCATATCCTAGTATATGTATTAACTAAAAAGGGAGAGGAAGAAAGAAATGAGCACTCGATCACATTCTACTCAATAACATTATGTGTGTATGAAGTCAAATACATTTTTGTAAAGATATAGTATTTTTACATAGTTAAGGTCCTCAAGAATTTTAGGAACCTTGTGAGGGGTATAAAAAAATTGGTGTACATGGCCAAATCCAACATCCATGAATATATAATGGAAGGAGACATCACCAAAAAATGGGCCAATTAGATCACCAAGATCCTAGAGTATGACATCAAATTTAGGCTAACTAAAGTGATAAAAGGAGTAAGAATTAGAGAGTACCTAAGCTAATGTTTATATGTCCTACTAGAGGAACAAGGCATGCCAACAGTGGTCCTACTAAACCAATTCTAAGCTGATAGATCTTAGGTGGTCAATCAAACCCACTTCATGCAAACCAATCAATATCTTGATGACCTCCCTATGCATAAGAGGAATTTTTATAGGCTATATGGGTCTAGATACATGCTAATCCATGGAGTCTAGATTAAAAGAAACTTTGACAAAGTTCTACTCTGATGTGTTGAAAGACACCAAGCTAAGAAAATCCTCCAAGACATACACTTCACTCCCCTAGGTGGCAACTTCTTAGCAAAAACCACTATGATAAATAATATATGCATGGGGTATTACTAACTGACCATGTTCATAGATTATCACCAAAAAGTCAAAAAATACCAAAAATTCCAATTCTTCAAAGGGAAAAGAAATAATTTAGCCATGCATCTAAACCCAATCATGACCAATAAATCCTTCATATAATGGGGTCTAGATTTCATCAGGATGATCAATCCTATCTCAAACACTGGTAACAAGTGGATATTGATGGCCATTGACTACTTCACTAGGTGGACCATAACAGTCCCACTGAGAGAGGCAATTGAGAAATTAATTATCAACTTTTTAGAAGAAATCATAATAAGATTTAGCTCACATAAGACAATTATATTTGACAATGTGAAAGCCTTCCTTAGGTCTAATATTTTTGACTTCGCACTCTAAAATGGTATATTATTAAAATTTGTCTAATTACTACCCACAAGGGAATGGGTTGGTAGAGTTGACAAATAAGAATCTGATAAGGTTGATCAAAATGATGAGAAATAACCAATAAAGGGAGTGGCACATGCATGTGAAAATAGTTCTATGGGGTGGACTTCATCACTCCAAATCAAATCCTAAGAACCTCCCTGTATGAACTTATCTATGAAGAAGAGGTTGTCATGCTAGTGTCATCAAAGATCCCCACCTTATAGCTTCTAAAATATATTAAAATTATAGAAAATGGAGTGATGGAATTTAGAATTATAGAGCTACTTTGCTTCTGAGAAGTAAGGGAAAAAGAAATCAGTTTGAAAATCATCCAATAGTAAGGGGTCAATCAATGGTTTGATAATAAGGCATTGGATCCTAGATTCAAACCTAGGGATTTAGTCCTCAAGTATGATTAAAGGTCCACAAAGATAGGCCAACATGCAAAGTTTGACTCTCTATAGAGGGGACAATTTCAAATCATCAAAATTAAGTAGGGAAATTATTTCTAATTAGAATATGAAAATGGCAATTCTTTAGGATCCTAATTAATGAGATCAATTTAAAGAATTTTAACTAGCTTACTCTATTTCCTTTGTACATATCTAGTTAGTTTCTATTTCTATTTTTGTATTTCCTTTCTTTTGTTATTATATCTTTTTTCTTTTTTTCTATTTCTATCTTTGTTTTATTTGAATAAGTTTCATTGGCACAAGTAACTTATTTAATTTCCATGTGTCCTCACCCTAACTCTCCTAAATCTTCAAAATAAAACATTCTCTAAAAGATAGTTATCTACTCACCTCACCTATCATTAATGTTAGATGCTCCATTTTATGTGATTCCCTATAATGATCCCCATAAATCTCTTGTGAATGGATCTTCAAGCATGTGTGCTACCCTTATCATTTATGGGGGAACCCATTTTGAAATTTTACATAATGAGCATGATTGGTAGCATCGGTGTACAAATACCCTTGCCTCATCTAAATTGAAAACTTAGATGCATTAGATTTTTCAAAGAGCATTATGCAATTTATCATAACATAAAAGAGTAGAGAGAGTTGAGCCTATAACTAAGAAAATTGTGAATGGATTTGTTAACCCAATATCTTGTTCATGATAGAGATTGATTTTTGAGAAGAATCTAAGAGATGGCATGTTTCACATCTTTGAGGGGAGAGAAGCATTCCACAAAACAAAGGACTCATGGCTTGGGTAGCTAGGGAGACCGTCCTGCCAAATATGTGGTGAGTAAATCTTATGCTTCCTCTCATGTTCAATGAAAAGAGAAAGTTCCAAACATTAAGAAGGTGGTCAAAGGAGACTACAAAGACTAAGCATTGGTCACTAATTTTTTGGATGATATCTTTGATCCCAAGCTAGCTAAGAATCCCAAAAGTTTGAGAGAGGGTACTCATGCTTGAATGTTATAAAGGGTCCATAGGGATGAGTATGACTCATTCAACTATATAATGTGAGACTACATGATATCAAAATTCATGGTGCCTTATGTTCATCTGTGCCTATAAATCATTTTTCTTTGCATATAGAGGTATGATGATATCACTGACATAATTACTATCAATGCCCACTTAAGGGTGAAAATTAGTACATATGGTATTAGGGAGATGTTATGGTTTCCAAGCGACCCCAAGGCAGATATCTACAACATGAAAATCCTTTAGGATGTTTGGGAATCCCAAGTCCAAAATAACGCACACTTCCTCATATTTATCCTCAAGAGAAAGATCATAGAGATGCCTCCTCTACCCATCCCCTTGGCAAACTTACCCATATAGTACTTCAAAGACACCCTAGCTATGCTAGCCTTCATCTTCAACATGGACTCCAACACTAATGTCGATGACTTTCAAGTAGGGGCTCTCTTCCTCCTAAACATGGTAAAAAAGGGGAAGGTATATAGGATTTATTTTATAGAGTCCATCACCATCACCATGAAGAATGAGATAGAATTTTGTTTGATGATGGGTACCTTTTGGCACTCATCCTTCCTCCTATATCTCATTCTATACGAACACTCCTAGTTATTCTCTATGTATCTCAACTTAAAATCCTTTGATATAGATGTTTTATAAAATGTGGTGATCCTATTCACCATTTAGGCCCATGTCTTATCAGTCACACAATACTCATATGAGTTCTTGAAGCTCTTCTTATCTCTATTTCTCATCAACCTCATCATAGAGGCCATTACATTCAAATTAATTAATACATAGTGGTCATGGCTCACTAAGAGAAGGATATTGATCAATTGGTTTTATGGAACCCATTTTTCATTCATTCAATCATAAAATTTCCAAGGAAAACCATTCTATCTCTTGTGCGTGGTAATAGACTAGACCCTGGTCCTAGAGCTGGCTCACAAACTCAATGTGGTGGACTTTGTCTATGGAGTAGGAAAGAAGAAAGACCTATATGATGTCCCTTTTGTAAGAGGGGGCATCATGATGGTAAAAAGGAAGAAGGGACATCTACTCATATATAAGATGGTGGATTTTGGCCTTAAACTAATAGATGATAAAAGAAAAAAATGATCCAAATAGATACATAGTGTACTTGAAGACCGTTATTGCTCCCAAACATCAAACCCAGCCATACCTAGAGTAGAGGAGGTCACCCATATAAGACATCATCTAGAATTATGTAGGTCTATCTCAGATCTCATTAGATGCCCTCAAATCATGG
Organism: Torreya grandis; assembly: GCA_037957365.1. Lineage (NCBI taxonomy): Eukaryota > Viridiplantae > Streptophyta > Pinopsida > Cupressales > Taxaceae > Torreya > Torreya grandis. Next base: position 378,117 of record JARHVA010006127.1, on the reverse strand, counting down.
GAATCCTTCTACAGTGTGGTGTAATCATATGACCCATCTAAAACATTATCAAAGGGGCAATAGAAGCATCTCACCCAAAGGGATTGGGGTGAAGATAAAATCACTACTTATACAAAATATAAGTATGAGATCATCAAACCATACTCCAATTTTGATTATGAAGAAGGATATTAAACCTTTGAGAGTCTCTAGGATGAGCATCACCTAGAGGAAATCCTAACAAAAGTAGGATTATCTCTTGAGATAGAGATATGAAGAGAAGAAGAAGAAGAGGAAGGAGAAGAAGAAGATACCTTTGGGAAAGAAGTGGTAGATGTACCACATCAAATAGAGGTTAAATTATTTGGGGTCTAAGAGTCTTAAACTTGGCTACCCCCATGTACCCATATCCCACAAACCTATAGTAGTAACAAAACCCCTCTAGGCACCTCACAATTGATTCATCCCAATACAAGCAACCTGAGGCACCAAAATCAAGCCCTCCATTAGAGCTTGTATAGAAGAAGGTACACTTATCATTGCTCCTTATTTCCACTTCTACCTCTCTCATTTCCTCCACATCTATATCCACCATCTCACCTCAAGTTGTGGCACTCTTTGCTTCCTAGCCAATTACTTCCCTAGTCCCACTCTCCTCTTCATCCACTCAGACCACCATGAAGCTCTCACTTATTTATTTTATGTTTATGATATCTTCCCTCATTCATTTATTGGACCATTAACCTTCATCATCTACCTCAACCTCCATCACGGTATAATTTTCATTCACCTCACCCCATAGATTCCCACCTTTCTCTTCTTCTACCCTCACCCTTCATTTATTTTCCTCCAAAATAATAGGGTCCACTTATTCATATCAATAAGTAAACATTCCATTCATTTTTTCATAAGTAATCCCCTTTGCAAGAGAGAATATTCAATCACTAGAGTAGTACCATCAATACATGAAATCGACAAGGAGGGTCTGTGAGGTCCACATGGATAAAAAAGGGGAAAGTAGGCTAAAGACCCTATACAAACTCACATGTGGTTATTTTATGGACCTTCATAATAATACCTCATGAATTATCATCTAGACCCTTGAGTAGTCAAGATCTAAGAGCATATGTAGCTAGGGGACTATACCATACAAGATGTTAGCCTCAATCTCAGCTAGGTTAGACCTAATAATAAGGTCAAGCTGATGGAAGAAATGAAAAATTATATAACCATAAAATACATCAAAGTGACCCAATAGCTAGAGAAGACCAAGTTGGAACTCACCAAGGTAAAGGTTATAATAGACAACCTCAACATTAAGGCTAAATCTAATGATGTAGATCTTAATAAAGCAAGGTCTAACCTTTAGAGCCACATATTTAGTGAGAGCTTTTAGGTGGAAGCCAATTTGTGAATGGCCATCAAGATAGAGATATAAGAAAGAGAGATTGAACTAGCACAATATTATCAAAATCTCTCAGATTCTAATTGGGATTTTGAATAATTATAATAGGAATCATAATAGAAATCCTTGGTCAAGGACCAAGAAATTGAGAAGCTAAAGAATGACCTTCCTACCCACTCATAGCCCATAGAAATACTCCTTATGATCTAGTAGCTATACAAATATTATTGAGAAAGGATCAAAGGCATGACCACAAACCTAAAACTAGCCCTCACCTCCATCGTAAATTCATAAAATTTGAGCTCTTAGGTAAGCACAACCATCAACTAGGTCATCACCTTCATGTCCCCCAAGGTCTTGGATTCACATCTCCTTGTACAAAATATTTACATTGATTAAGATAAAAAATACAAGCATCGGGGGTGGTCAATAAAAGGTAGGCAACAACAAAGGTAAATTAATTCTTAGGTTGTAATAAGGTAACCAACAAATGCAAGGCATTCCTTAATGCTTAGAATAGGTAGTCTAAGATAAGTAGGGGAAAATTAACTGACTAGTCCAATTGGGACTCCCCTACCCATTCTTGGAAAATAATAACATCCTCCAAAAGGATCAAATTAAAGTGCTACTAGAACTGGATTAGAATGATCATACTGTATTCATGGCTCTCATTTAATCACCTAGTATATTTGAGGTGGAGAAGATATTAAAGCTACTCACCTAGATAGAGTTCTAAATGTTGGTTGTTTTTTAAGGCCTGGGGAGTATCTCCTTTAAGGAGATTATTAATTTAGATAGATCCTTTAAGGATCTCAATAAGAGGACCTAGCCTAAAGAGGGCACCTTTGTAGGTAGCTCTTTATAAGTTATAAAGTTTGTAAGAGCTTCCTCCTCCATTTAAATTTTGCTTTGACTAGTCAAAGTATTAGAGTTTTGGGTTCTCCCATCCATAATTAGATTCCCTTGTGAGTCACTAGGAACTATGGATCAAAATCCATGTTTTCTCATTTTTGAGTAGTTAGTCCTTTTGCCTTAGGCTTACTCAGTACCTTTCATGGTTCCTCCTTTGGCCTCTTCATTCATAGGATCCTTTTTACAATTTTGTCTAAGTATCGACCTCCTTCCACTTCTTTCCATGTTTTAGTTTAGCACTTCTTCATCCAAAAAAATATCTCATTTACCTCTAGTGTAGCACATTATTGATACATGGCAGCCCAACACTCAGTAAAGGCTAATTCATCTTGGTCAAACCTTTGAATAGTGTCATTATAGAGCAGTGGAATTAACGGGGCCCACAAAACCATTCATTTGTTAATGTAGTTTCAACATGTAGTGCCCTCATACTTAATTTTTTAAATAAGTTCCCAACTTCCCCTAGAAATAACATCTACTTTACATGTGGTGCCCCTATGCTCAACCTTACCAAAAAAGTGCCTATTTTTCCTGAAGAAGTGTCAGCTCAACATGTGTCATCCCCATGCTTATCTATGAGTAGATTTGGTCTATAAGACCTTGGATTTGCATGATTGGCTAGTTGGAAAAGGAAAGTGACCCACTATGTAGTTGTAGCAAGAAGGAGATGAGATTTTACATGCAACATGATGATGCTTCTTCAAAGGCCAAGACTTTCTTATCAGATAATGGAGTTATACCATTAGCTAAGGCAAGTGGATCCCCATCCATAGAATCATAATATAAATATATTTTTATATATACATGTGGTTTAATTATACCCCTCCTAAACATCATAGATTTAACAAAATAAAGTGGTCATGCAATATTCAAGATCATGAGGCTAACTACACTCATGAGCCTGAGTCTATCATTTAGTTGAATAGCATCATCATGGGCATGAGTTCCAAGATTTACATGTGTCATTCCCATGAGAGGTCATATCACCTACATATTTTAGGCTCATCCATTTTGGAAAGGGTTTGGTTATCATTTTACTAGTATTTTCTACTTTTGTAAACAACTATTTTTAATAAAATATGATTAATAATAGTTAGAGTTTTCTAATTCTTGGACCTGAATAAGTGCCCCTCATAGGTGTGATTGGGAATTTCACATTTTTACCTTCAAGGCCTTTTTATATTATATTATCCATCTAGAAATGAAGAGGAAGTGATGTTTTGTGTCTATTTGAGTGTGATGTCATCTTTGTTTGTTATTTTTTTCCCTTTATTTCTATAGTATTGATCTTTGCTTTCTTTATAGATCTTAATCCATGCTTAATGTTCCTTTATAGTCTATAGTGTTCAAATATTCAATTTATTGTATGAAATAATATGTTAAATCTCTCCATGTATCACCTCAGTTAGTGTTATTTTAGTATTATTTGCATTTCCTTCCTTCTCTCTTTTCACCCCCCCAACTTGGAACAAAGAGGTAGCTTCTAAAACCCTAGAGATTGCTTTATAGACAAAAATTTGGTCCCAAAACTATAAAGGTTCCCATGGGAGGCTGTTAAACCTAAATCAAGAGTTTTAGGCATCAACAATACCATTATAAAGGTTTATCAAGTCTTCCTAACTAGATGATAGCATGGAATGACTCCTAGGCTAGGGTGGCTAAATTAGTAAAATGTATCTCTAGATTGGGATATATCCCTTGATGCTTCACCCAAAACTATAATTAACCTACTAAAATTTAGGTAAAAGTGATAGAAAGACCTTAAAATAGTAAGAAAAAACATGGAGGTAATGCACCAAATATAGTGTCCTCTACTTGCCAATGCTTACACTATGAAATGACAAGTTTAAAATATAATATTTACATCTTCAAAATATATCCTACTACATAAATGTTTATATATGAAGGATATGTTTATTATGATATCTAAGGTGATTAGTCATGAGAGTAAAGAGTAGAAACTAATGACATTTCTTTCTTAAACTTAAAATACCATGTACTACACTTCATATGACCTGTGGAAAGATGATTAACTCAAATAGAGACATGAAAAAGAAGTATAAATGTAAGGAAGTAATATCACTATCATAAGAAATTCATTGAAAATTCATTAGAAATCACTATATGCAAGATGAAGATAATATAATTCAACTTTAATTGATTCTAAATTAAATTATAAGTACTAAAATTGGCTGGGCTTTGCCATAACAACTTTGAGGATAAAAATGCCTTTCAAAGCTTCATTTATAGAAGAAGAGAAGGAAGGAGAGATAGGAAAAGGAGATGAATAATGAACTATCTCTCAAGACCATATTAGTTACAAAATATAAATAAATTAACACTAAGATTACTAAGAGCGTGTTGTCATATTGATTCTTAACCTTGAATGCCAAGTGTTAATGAGGTTCCTCATGAAGAGTGGTATATAAGGTCATCTTGGAAATTTTTGATGATTCTTGAGTTTAAATCCATATTAAGGAGTTACACATCTACCTCTTGAGGGTGGTTACAAGTTGAAAATTTGATATTTTTCATGGTTGAGAACCTTCTACACCACCCTTACCCTTTGCAATGTTTCTTCTTCCTTTGAGAGTTACTTTAGAGCTTGAACTTGATGGCTTCGTCACATATATTATCTTTCATATCAAGTTATACATTTTTCAAGTAAAATATAATTTATCTCCACCATTACTTTTTTCTTCAAGGAAGTTATTTTATTGGTCCATAAAGTTCTTTTATGATCCTTAGAGATCAAATTACAATTGAGTATTAATGTTTGTGTATCGAGAGAGTTGTAGGAGACCTTCATGCCTAGATGCTCCAAATGACCTTGAGTTTTAGGAATAGTTTTAGTTTATATTTAATGAACTTTAAAAACTTTCATATATTCCATTAGAGAATTAAAAAGGGGACTAGAAGAATTTTTTATCTCTTAAACCTTGGAACCAGTCTATAACCTTCCATACTTAAAGCCATATTGGTCATCCTTCTTCATTAAAGAATATTTGACCACTTTTATCCTATATTATGAATATGAAAGTTTATAAAATTACTTTAATATGGTTATAACACCTCTATCTTGTCTCAAATATCCTCCAAAACTAATTATGAGGACTTATCTAGCTCAAAACCTTGAAAACAAGCTCAAGAAAGAGCTTCTTAAGCCATTTTACATACATATTGAGCTTGCACATGCGAATTATTTAATATATAAAATTACTATGGGATGTTTAGATACCATAAAAATATTTTTTCAGCCATATAAATCCATTTAGGGCACTTAGGAGACTGATTTACTCCATCGGGTCTTTTTTGAGGTTTTAGGAGGGTTTAGAGGTACTAGACTCCTTAAATACTATTCATAAAAAACATATCCATTCACTCTTGCTTAATGAAACAAAATGGGAGTAGGTATTAATATTAAAAACATTTATTTCCCATTCCCCCCATGCAATTTTTCATTCAATTTCACATGTAGTGAACATGACCTTTTTAGGCAAAATAGGCCTATTAGTGAACTCAAGAGATGATTACCTAGGAAAAGGGGGATGAATATGATTGATTTTGGTTGGATCCAATTTTTTGAGTCATATATAACATATTTTTTCATGTTTAATTTATCTCCTAAATAATTTTTCCTCTTCAATTCATCAAAACTCAAATTAGCCCATGGTTAGGGTTTATAAGCAATCTAGTATAAATGCCCTAATAACCCCTATTTGGAAATTTATTCCAATTGAATTGAGTATAAAAATTGTATGAATATATGAAAAAAATTTATTATCCTCTTAATAACCTTAATAAATAAATTTTTTCCAATAATTACATATCTTCTTGATATTTTATGGTATAGGTGTGTATATGCACTTTAATATTTTTGACTATTAGGCATTGATAATGGGTTCTCCTTAGCTAGTTTTGGCCTTCTTAAGATTATAAAAAGGATAAAATACTTAATTATATTAATAATAGTTTAACACATCCTTATTATCACTTATTATAACACCATGAGTATGCCTTACTCTCATTTTACCTATGACAGGCCTGCAAATCTTTATTAGGCCTAAAACTCCTTTTCTTATGTTTTTTTTACCTCTTTGTACATATATTAATAATAATAACATTGTAAAAAATGTATAATAATTATTTTTTATCACCTCCATATTCCTTGAGTCATTCAAATAAACTTGATTGATATAGTTTGATCTTCAACATGGTGTACGTAGTCTACTAGATATATTTTCCTTGCATGACTTCACCATATTAGTCTATTGGTAATTTGAACTATGAGTTAGAGTAATATATTATTATTAAGATTAATGATATTAGATACTTATATGCATTTATTTTATTATTTTAAGTTAATATTACTTTATCTAGCCCCCAAATTATAGACCAAACTATCTTGAACCATGTTCTTCCTAAGTTACTTGTGTATAGTTGAGTATGCTCTTGTTCCTTCAAGAGAGTTCATGAGAGTTTATAAAATATTTTAGAAACCTTTTATCACCATGATAAACTGATATATTATTATTTTTATTTAGGTTCTAAATTTAAATGCACAAGAAAACCTCTAAAAATTCTCTACAAGCCTGTTAGAGCTTCTCATGGGTGACTTTGGCTATTTTGATGATCTATCTCTTAAATAAGAACACATATAATAATAAATATTACTTAGAGATATAACATACATTATGTATCTATAAAAATATTTTTCCAACACTTAACCTTCCTATTTGAGAGCTATTGTTGTAGGAGACCTACAGGTGCTTAGTTTAGGCTTGACACCTTCATATAAAATATGTTTGATATTTTTTTATTGGATGATTAAATATGGATACATAAAGGTATATAAATACTTTAAAATAATCATTAATACTCCATTTATGCATTTTATATTTTTCATCAATCACAATTATGTACTCATTCCTTCATGCTTGAAACCATGTCGAAGAACATCAAAACAATGACTCTCATGGTCTGCTATTTGCCTTACGAGGGATCATAGAACTTTAAATAATCATTATAGGTTTCATGAGACTTAAAAAACATGTGTAAAACTTTATTAATCTTAATTTTAAAAATGTCACTCCCAAAATATTATTTTTCTTGTCTTCTTAGTTGTGTCTCTTCCATTATGAGGTTTATATGTTGGACTTTGCATTAGATGACCCTCTTGGGGATAGGATCATAAATAAGGAGGTTTATTAAAGGATTATTAAGTTTATATTGACTATTTGAGATAAAGTTTTAGTGATTAAACATATAAAACCAATAAAAATATTAACTACAACATTGATCTAGGTCAGATGCCTATAAAACTCTATAAATGCTCATCATGTGAATATTATTACTTATTGAGTGATTACACATGAAAAAAATATGATATAAATGATTTGGGAGGACTATTAGGATCATTAATGATCTCACAAAAACCTCCAATTCCACCAATGATCTCATAAACTCCTAAAATTGTCCAAAATCAAGACTATGGGTTTTAGAAGGGTTTTAGGGGCATCTTAAGCTCTTAATGTTTGTTGATAAATAATATCCATTAAATAAAAAAAATAGTGCCTATCATTTCAATTTAATAAGGGTCTCCATCAACTCCTATAATAATTTTATCCAACTCTTTGTCTCTTCTCTGTACCAATGCAAAATTGTTGACCATTCTAACACTTCCATGAAGGCATAAAAAACATGATGGAGAAATGACAAAGGTTTTTACTTTGTTTGGATATAAAACTCCATAATTTTCATGGATTTATGTCTAAATATAGTTGGAGGATCCATGGATTATTTTTCACATTTTCATTTAATGTAAAACCTCTACTAAAAAACCTTCATGATCTTATTTTCTTCAACAATCTACATAATCTACATTCTAAAACTATTGGATATGATGAACTAGATAATCACGTGGCTTTATCTTATGTTTACAAAGGTGAAAAAATATGCCAAAATGTTTCCCATATTATTTTCCCTAAAACCTTCTCATTATCTCTTATTTGAACATTAAAAAATGATAGCTGGGTATTTACAAAGTATTCCAACATTAGCAAAGTAGTTTAAAGACATCTTGGGTAAGATGTATGGTCAAGTAGATATGTAATGACAATACACACTTATTGAATGACTTATAATACCTACATATAATATCATTCACATTTTATCTCTCCTAGTTTGATTCATATTACATTGGATTATATCACAACACTAAGACAAGAGAATTACCTTAATCTTTCCAAAAATACCTTAATTTCTCCAAATTTCTTGAAAATTCAATGTAATCAACTTACTAGTTTCACTCCTTGATATATTTACTTGGCTTGACACACATTTATCCTTGGGGAATCACCATTCCTCTTATTTGGTCATGGCTCAAGATGAACCTTAACTTCACACACAAACCTTAACTTTGTACAGCTTACCTTAATAAATGTTAAACACATCAAAAAGACTACATTAAATGACCATTGATGTCAAGACAAAGTGAGTTGACCCTATTTAAAACTAGACCATCCTAGAATACTTTGTAAGCTTCCAAGGATGACATAATTCCTATCATATTTAGACTGACCATGACCAATACAAGACCTTTATGATGGTTATCAACAAAGTTAAGATCATATACATCAAATTTTTGAATAATCCTCATCAATGGTGACCAATTTTGGATAAAAATCAGCTTACATGACTTATTCATACACATATGGATATTAAATGACCATTCATCATCTCCAAATGCTTTCCATGGGTTTGACCTTCCCTATTTTTTATTAGTCACCTACATGAATTCCCTAGTCTATGCATAACCTACTCGATATCATACTCAGATTGTCTCTAGATAGTTATATCAATATGTTTTGCTTTTAGATGAGTGCATTATATTGAAACACCTATAAAATTATACAAGAGTCCAAATATGATGAAATAATCCCCACACCAAGCAATAATCATTTTTAAAATTAAAATAATCTTCATGGGTTGGCCCATAGTTTCTCATGTTTGTGGTGTGATAAATTACCCAAATTATCTCATATAAATACATAATAGGTATTTTATTATTCCATAGTGAGCATTTGGTATAAGACTATTAATTAGAGAACACTTAGGAAATATACATCTATACACTTTTACACATTAAAGGGACTACCTTATACTATCTAATTCAACCATCAACCATAAGGAGTAGGTCTTAGCTTAAGTTTAAATCACTCAATTCAAGACAAATTTTTCATTTTCTAAGTGTTAAAATATAAATCATAGGTTTCAACCATTAAAGGATAATTATATCACACATACACCCAACAAGGATAAATACTTGTAGTCTGAATTCACTTTTCAAAGTATTTGATTTGTAGGAAATTATAATCCATCATTTGGGGAGTGGTTGGTGTCAACTAAACCAATTGTTATTCCCATTTTTTAGACCTAAACCTATTATCTAAATATGACATAGGTTTTCAAATATAAGGAGACATGTTTATAGATATTACACAAACAACTAACCTTTTATATCACACACAAGGATAGATTAAAAGTAAGCACTATAGCTTATATGGAAATAAAGAAGCACAATATTACCAAACTAATGCATAGAAGTATATATGCTAAAATTTACCAATAGTATATGAATATTTATTATTCTATTTTTTTAACACCTGCACATAATAGAAATAAAGTATAAAAATACTAATTATCTTAATCCCTTAGTACTTTTCATAATTATCAAGTGGAAAAAATTCATGATTCATATTTTTAATTTTGATTCATATTCTATTTTAATACATTTTTTTTGAAAATCATTCATAGTTTTATCTTTAAAGGCTACATAATTATAAAATAAGGTAAAACATATTGGTGAGCTTTCAATTTATTATAGTTTATACTTAAGGTTCCATCCTTATTTCTAGGGTTTTATATTTATGTTTATATATCTAAATTTTAGACCTGATTCTTGATTTTATTTTCATAAATATTTATTTCCTTATAGGATTCCCATTCTTAAAACCCTTATCATTTTATATCAACCCTAATATAAGTATGAGGCTTGGTTTTTACATTTCTTTCCACCTTACAGTTTGGTATAAGGTGAAGTGATAGGTCAAGTGATATGGATAGTGTACCTAGTCAAATTTCTATGGCTATCACTATACAACATAATTTTATAGATGTTCCTCATGAACCATCATAATTTATGCCTAATAAATGATCCCTCATGTATATAATTATATATTTTTAATCTAAGGTTTTATATTTAGATCAAAAAAAATTTCTAGTGAGCCATATAATTGATCATTATCCAAAGAATATAGATCTTAATTTGATCTAAGGCATGATTCCACCTAATAAATATTACATTATATCTACACTTACTCATTTGAAAAAATATTTTTTTGGAATAAAAAAGCATACAAAAATTTCAATAAATGGACAAGGATTGGAAAAACATGCACAAGTCATCATTGAGCCTATTATTTATATCTACTCGTAAAGGATAAAAAGGGATTGGATACATAGATGATTAACAAGTCAATATAGAAATTTAAAAGATAAATATAGATGTTAATACAAATAGACATTGATGATCATAAAAAAGGTGATTATTTTTAAGGGTGGTCTATTCAACCTAAAATAAAACCCACTTTTTCATTATATATTCAAGAAAGTGTATTAAAACAAAGTAAGCGAGTGTTAATATAAAATGATTTAGGAATAAATTGTGCAACATAAAATGCTTACAAGATTTGAGAATTAAATTTGATTTATTTTTCAAGTCACATTAGTCCATAAGCTAATTTTATGATACACCTTAATATATTTTTGTAACCATATCATTGGATGTGATTGTGATACCAAATAGAATGTATACCTTATTCCAAATCATGGTTAATCATGTACATTAAAAACTAATCTTGGGTCAACCTTGACATATTATGGGAGAAATACCATCTAAACTACATATAATCATCAATTTTATACATGATGGACATGCATATACATATATTATAGATATTTATGCCTTCAAGTATCGTATATTATGATAACTCACTACTCATCTTGTTAAATCGGTGTGCCAAAGGAATTAGTTTTCTTGATTACCCAAACCACCTGATTATTTATTTGTAAAGGTACTTTAATATAGCCTTATATCTCTTCCTCCATAAAATTAATTTTATATGATTAACTAATTACCTAAGGTACATTATGTTAATCCATATTGTGATTATCGTAGATGTAAGGGACATTATTAGAATCAATGATTTTCATTATGATAGATTTAATATCTCATTTATTATAACATTATTGATATTGTGCATTCAATACTTGAAAATGCTAACTATTGAATTGATTTTAGATGTTTTATACATGGATTATGGTTATTAATTGTGAATAATATTGTTTTTGGGAAGAATAGTTCATATTTTTTTAATGTTTAATATTGAATTAGTGCTCAATATATTGTTCCAAGATAGGAATAATGAATGAAATTTGATTTATATTTATAGTAAATTTTTTTGATAATTTACTTTAGTTGACCTTATAAAATTTATAAGAAGACCCGAAATAATATTTAGAATTTGGAAAGTTGCCATTATTTAGTGTGGGGAAAAGGCAAATCTAGGTGGATAGGTCCATGACAATAGACCTACCTACCTAGGGAAGACCTATCCTAGAGAATCATTAACAAATATCCTAAATTAGAGGTAGTGTGAGGGTAGTATAAATGATTCGAAGCATTTTCATTTGAAATTTCTATGTAGTATTGATGAATAATAAAGATTTAGTCTTACATATATAAAAACAACTTATAAGGATGGAAAAGAAGATTCATGTATTTGAGATCAAGGAAAATAGTTTATAATATGTCAATAATTAATATTATTGAGTACATGTGACCAAGTTTAGTTTTCCAAATCCCCCCCCACCCCGTATTATATTAATGAAATTTCTAGAGTAAAGGAGAAAGAATCAAACTTGAGTGTGTAAAATATAATATATCTTTGATAGAAAGCTCCAATTATGTAGGGCACTCAAAATTTATCAAACCCTAAAATACATTATTTATTCATTGTATATATTTTGAAAGTGAAAAAATGAAACTCTAAAATTTGAAAACTAAAAATAAAGGAAGGAAAGAGTGCACCTATATAGAGATGAAACCATGTTGCTCTGTAACATTTAAGAGATAATGAAGTATTGGATAAAAATGCCTCTTATGTATTCACTTAGATATATGGTTCCTCATGTTGAACCAATGGTGAATTGAGAGTGATAAAATAATTTTTTTTACTAAGTAGTCAAGCCTTGATTTGGAAAAATGCATACTCTAACTCTCATGAATGAGAAAAATTACACAATGTAATAATCCAAAAATATGTGAACATTGTTGGCTCAATAGAATTATTCTGAGGTCATTTAGTGTCACTAGACTCAAATGTACATCATCCATAAAAAAATATGGAACCATATAATTGATTTTCTAGAAGAAATTCAAAGGTTTATGAGTGTCACTAGACTTGAATGTGCATTACTTGTATTAGAATGAATCATACCACTATAAAATGCCTTATATTCTACTTGCATTATCAAAAGAGAATTAATAATATTCATGCCCCTAACATGACCTTAGTACCAAATATATTTTAATTAATTAAAATTTTCACTTTTAATTTGTAAACTATAATGTATTAAATATGTTCATGAACCAATGTCATGCCTTTTTCTTTCAAAATTGCATATATGTGCATGAAAAATCATTATGCCTCCTGAATCTATGCCTAATGATATAGAATGTTATGTATCTATATTCTCAATTCTAATTATATGTGAAACCTATAATTTTATTATTTTAACTATTTTATAGATGCACATACATATGCATTCAAGTGTGTATTATTTTTTTTATTATTTATCAAGTTAGTGTATATGTATATCATATGCCCCCATAATTAATGAAAAATCTATTTTTTACCCAATATGTATATATATAAGTCTATAAAATTAAAGTAATAGTTAAATAGTTAATGCATGCTTCATTTTTATCTTTTACATGATGTTACTCCATAACAATATACCCATCTAATCAAACTCCTTATATAAGGCCATTATCTTGACATGGGAAAGGTAAACATGAACCCACCTTTCCCTCACCACTAAGACCCACCTCCTTAATTTATATGCTTATCACTACATAACCCATCTTTTCAACCATCGAACCTTCCCCTCTACCATTTATATATTCTATTCAGCCACTACCTAATACCTTCCCCTCACTACACATCATCATAACCATCATCTTGCCCTAACTAGGTCATGATGAAGTCTCACTACAAGTACCTTGATTGGCATGCCTCATCCTCCCAACCCATGTGTATCTATAAATTATTTCAGCACATCAAGTGGGAAAACAAAATGAGTCATCAGTGTACCATCTTCCACTAAACTAGTACTTTGTCATAGGATGACATGCCGAGTGATTTAAATCCTTGTTTGTATTGCCACTATAGATGAACACAATGCCCCTATGTCTACCTTACCAAGTTAGGTTATAATTTTAATATTATTTTGGAAAGTGATCTCAAAGGTTGGACATAATGGGATAGCCTAAACCATGTGATTATTTTCCCACCTCATCAATCAAGGCAAGTGGTATGTGACATATTATGGAAATATCATCAGATAATACATCATAAAGAAATCATATAACCAACATGAAAATAATATAAATTATCCCAATTTTTGTTTACCATGGATCAAAATTATATAAAATTAATGTATGATTTTCACCCATATAACAAAAACCATATCATATAGTGTGCCATATTCCAAAACCTAATAACATAGAAAAATAATGTATGAGGGCACAAACCCATCAAAATTACGAAATAAAATGCACATGATCATAATTATGATGATGTCATTCCAAATCTCAAGATTAAAGTAAAAACAAATATATTGAGTTTATACTCATACTTATCAAATTTGGTTGCCCATAAAACTAGATATCAATGATCTTCCACTTATAGTGGTGGTTTGTAAATCATTAGAGTCCCCTCAATCAACAATCCCAATATATCATGCACATATTTGAGGGTGATGGTCACATCTACAATATCCCCATCCATAACTCATATGAAGGTATTTTTAATCTTATCTTAGTGACCTAAAACATAATAAACATCTCAATGTTTAGTGGGAATCTACACATCTCCATGATCCCACTAAATCCCATGCTAGGTAAACTAGCTTGATTGATGAAAAAAAACATTCTGATAAATACATTATTCATCTTGTGCCAATATATCTCCATATTCACTATCACATCTAGAAAATATCAATCAATAATACCCTATTAGATCTTGACCCAAAAAATTGAAAGTAAATGATAAAATTCACTAGAATAACAACTATAATCAAAATGCTCTCTAATTTTATTTTTTATTCACCATTTCATTATTTATCTACTAAAATATCCTCCTATAGATCTAATCTAATGGATATTCATTTATTTATTTTATTGTAATGACCATACTTATACTATATCAATCTCTGGGACTTTCTTACAACACCAAATAACACCTATGGTACTAGACATATTTATCATATTTAAAATTGTACTAGTGATACCATACTATAATAGCCTACCAAATACATATTTTAAAACATTATTCAAATGTATACAACACAAAAAATGTTTTACTTCCATATCTTTCAAATCTATCACCCCTATGATACCATCCATATCGATAATATCAAATGTAAAACTATATGGCCATGTTATATGGTACTACCTAGATCACTCAATTATTTCACATAATTACATCAGTGATACCATAAAATATCATATTCAGATGTAATCTTTTCCCACCCAGCTATATCTACTTGGTTGATAAAATTTACTAGTAGTGGTGATTTATCTGTAGGCCTTAATAAAACCCTTGCCCTTAATATTGATTTATTTCACCTAATAATCACTTCTCACATTTTACTTTAATTTTTTACTCTTGTTGTGGAAAATATGATTTGTAAATTTTATGTAGTGCTTAGTTTTCTTAAATCTATCATTTCCACTCAAAGTGTATAAAAGGGAATATTAAGTAAACCACCTACTTCCATGGATCTAGTGAAGGCTGCTAGTTGACATCCTACATGTCTACCTCATCATCCTTAAGTCATCGTATCTCGTATGGATAATTTTTTATACATGGAACGTTGGTTTAGAAAAATATAAAATGGATAAATGGAAATATTTGAGCTTATTTATAGTAAAAATTAAATTTTCAAAACTTTCAATTATTTACCTCTATAATTCATATTTTTCACATATTTTTTTGTATCTTCTTTTCATGAACTAAAATAATCTTTAGGAGTTTGGAAAGGTAGTGAATTTTTAAGTGATAATGAATTTTTGAAATTAAAAAAGTTATATTTTTATATTTTTTTTAGGTCCACCTTCCATTATTCTTGATGGGCACATTTTGTCGACTACATCACACATAACACATCTACAATTAGAAATATAAGTGAAGGTATGTAATTTAATTTAATTTAATTTATTTTAAAATTTATTTTTAGTTATGTGTTACTATGTGTCTATCCTAAAGAACCATCCCATGTTACACTATTATAAAGTGTGATGAGCTTTAGGTGGGGCATATGTATACACCTATTTTTATTTTTATTTTTATAACTTTATTGATAGTTTATATTGTAGGGGTTATTTTTCACATCCATCTCCCTAATTTCACACCTTAATTAGATTATCACATTATAATTTTTAAGATATATTTGCATACTATTTTGTCATAAATTGATTACTACCTCCTCCGAGTCTCTTTTTTTCTTACCTCTTTATCTAATTTCCATCTAAATTTTATATATTACTTATAAACTAGTATATCAACTTGGTGAATATAGTATATTTCATACTTTACATTCCTTTTAATATATCAACAAACCTAATATATTTTTGAGTCTACCTTTTTTTATTCATAGTGTATCATACATGAGATACAATATTATGTCAAATGACATTTCCCAATTATATCAGCTTAGCCATTATCGTTATCTTAGAGTTTAGGATTATTTTTTAGTTTTGGATCCATATATTAGGGTTTATATTTTATTACCAAATATATATAACACATTCATTTTCTCTACCTTCACTCACATTTCTACTCCTTAGTAGTGTTTGTAGGAGTTAGTGGATTAGATCATTATCATGGAGGTCTAGTATTATATTGTCTTTAAATATCAATATGATAAGTAAAAAAAATAAGGTACACATTGTCTTTGGAGTCAAAAACTAAACATTTTTAGTTATTCATCTACAACTTGAGCCAAAGGAGGATACTAAAACATCAACAGATCCACCCAAAATCAAATATCTTTATCTATAATCTTTATCATTTATTTACTTAGTATATTATATATTGACTGCTTATTGATATTGTGAATTTTCATGTTCATCCTTGTTTATTATCCTCTTCATATGGAATAAACTAGTATCATTATTGAGTTGCTTAGTCTTTCCATTTATCATCTTAGGTTGCATAAAATACCCATTGGTTACCCATTTCACCAATAATATTATTTTTATTTTAGTAATTTTAGTTATCCATCTTTATGTTAACCTTGTTTTTTAGTTCATTGCATGTGGTATCCTTGTTATATCCTTGACACAACCTTTTATCACAACCATTAAAATCATTACTACAATAATTTCCCCATCACTGAGCATTAGTGAGAGTTATACCCCATGTTATAGGATTATGATTTGGAACCTTTTCCTCTTTAAATTTGAATTTAGATTATCTTTCTAGTTCTATGATTATTTAAGGTCCTTACCTAATCATTCAAGTATACACAAACTTTATTTTTATGACAATAATTGACTATTAGTTTATTAAGAGGAAGAGGATAGTTTTAGGTTATCTTAGCCCATCCATATGTAATGTGTTGTGCTACAAAAAAAAATCTTTTTTGAAAAAATATAGGTCCATTAATAGAACTAAAACTATGCATTGTATTCTACTATAGGATTAGTGATAATCTTGAGGAGTATTGTAAGGAATGTTTTTTAAAAGTTTACTTAATGAATAAGGTACTCATTGTGTTGATTGGGTTTTAATAAGTTTCACTTTCCTAATTTAACTAATTACATGTAATATGTTATTAATTTTAAGTTTCCTTGCTGTCCTAACAAAATTTCATTAATCACAAAACAATCCTTTAGTCCCAATTAAGGAGGAATAAAACTTTTCATTTAATCACAACTTTATTTGAAGTCATATAGTTTAATGAATTATTTAAAATAATTGAAACCACTACACAATTTTTATTTGATCATAAGAATATTTTAGTTAACAGTAAAATATAAAACAATATTGAAGTTATGCATAAGTTTTTTATTTTCCAAATAATTCTCATATTGCACTTAACTCATTTAGTAGACTGATAACTATTGAATTTATAATTTTCATACGTTGTTAAGTAAAAAATCATTATTGGCATGTGTAATAAATAACATAATTGAAATCATTTATTAAAAAAAATAGTTAATAAACTTCTGTCAATTACAAATAAAAGGAAACAACTTATTAAATGAGATGTCAACTTAACTAGAACTAAATGAAATGTCCTAGATTGTTTACTAAGAGTTCTACTATATTAGCTATGAAATTACTATATGATTTTGATATAATTAAAAAAAAATACTAAGTAAATTACATCAATATTTTATCATATAATAAATTTATTATTACCTTTAATAACTAACATTTTTAAAATATTTCATACTAACTATTTGTCCACAATCATTTGCTACACTATTTAATGAAGATAGTTTAAGAAATCATCCTTTAAATGCCAAATATATCACTTTATATAATATCTCTACCTTAATTTATTTCAATGTTTATAAATAATAACCTCATTATGGGATAATGCAATTTCAATTAAATCACTAAAAGCATTCAATTTCAATCAGATCTTAGTATTAATTTTCAGCTTGTACATGAAACATAACTACGAGAACAAAGTTCATCCATTATTCATCATGTCCAATCTTCCATATGGTTACTCAGTTTCTATTATGGGACTAAATTTAGGATGGTCATTATTTCAATAAAATCATGATGAGATTTCTCACCAATGACTACCACATTTAAATATTGATATTTATACTAGATATTAATAAAGATCAATTGTATTAAAAGTTAACTATTTCAAAGAAAAAATATAAGAATGAGAATTAATTTCATGTTTTAGTATAGGGATTAATTTCAATTTCAAGTTAATATAAAATCATTAAAAAAACACAATATAATGTCATCTTTAACATGACTCACCTCTCAAGTTTATAATAGGTTTGTACAAATCAAACCCTAACCTTATCAACCTTTCTCTGATATGTCCAATTGAAATTTAACTATTCAAAAAACTCTTATCAAGATGGAAAATTAGAAATTATATACGTAATCACTGAAGTTATGAATTACATTTTAGAGTACACATTTTTATTCCATACAATGCTTTCGTATTCCAAAAAAAGTTATGCATGAAACAAAAATTACAATCTTTATAAAAAATAATTATCATGGTTAAAGTATCTAGCTAAATGTAGACACCAAATTTAAATGAATAAATAGGTAGACTATTATAGATAATCAAGGTAATATGTATATCTTATTGAACACTTTAACATAGTGCATAAGAGTTATTTACTTATAAAAACAATGTACCAAATACATAGGAAAGTTTTCTATTCTTAAGATAGTGATTATTATGCAGTAAATGTTCAATATATACAACAAAGAGAAAAAAATATTTGGTTGGTATACCATTGAATAATATTGTTACCTTATCACATAGTATTATAGCTAGAAGTTTATCTCAATTTCATTTTTCTAGTCACATAACATATTATGCAACTCACTCCACAAGATCACTGTTAAAATTCTTACTTCCTCATAACTAAAATGGAACAGATAGATAAACCATTTAAAATCATGATACTAAACAATCATAATATCCCTTTCTATTTAAACTATATAATCAACCTTAACAAAGAGGAACATAGTGTTGTATTTATTTCATATGTGAAACTACTTATAAATAGTAGTCATTTAAAATGGTTTCAAGTTTTTTTTACTCAATTACCCTTGAAACATGTATAATAAACCAAGTTCAAACAAGGATACAATCCAAGTATAACGGAATGCATTAATATTATAATAAAATAAATACATGGAAGTGGTTTATAATCTTAGACAATTTTTACTACATACTATTTCATTATGCAATAAGATACAAATTTCAAACTTAGAATAACATCAATTTCATATAAACTATTATCTATAAATATTAAACTTACATTTGATTATAAAAAACATAATTAAAATATGAACATTGTGCAAAATTCAAATAAAATTAAGTTTACATTGAAATTTCAAATAGAGATAACAAAACATTCAAGATATATGAATCCATAAAGTACTATGTACAATTAAATCATTAAAATTATCATATGTTTTTAGTGAGATGTTCTTATTCACCATCTACAATAGACTTGTCACATAGTCATTTTACTTTAAAAAAGATACTTGAAAATGTAAGGAAAAACATACTTACAAATAATTGAACAATATCTAAGGATGATTTTTATTACTACGACCGAGTGTACTCTTTTAATCCATGCTTATAATGATTATCAAAATAAATTTGATACTAATTCATTATTATAGTCAAGTATACATGTCATACCCATATTTTTTATGTTAATACAACCCAATAATTTTTTTTGAAATTAATTAATTAATTAATTAGTTAATCGAGAAATAAATTTCATAATGGAAGTGTGATATTATATTAGAGTAGTAATATATCTTAAAACATTATGAAATGCATCTAGTGCAAATAAGCACAAGAATTGATAATAAAACACTATGATAAAAAATGAAACAAAAGCTCTTTTATAAATCATGTAAGGTTGAGTTCAATTTAATTTCCTTATCGAGTTCAAAAATAACATGTCATGTATTGTTTATACATATATATTTCTATACCAACTATTTTTAGAATACATACACAAACATCTATAACATAAAACTATGCCATTCGTGGGTACTTATAATTCACCACATAACATGATGACTTATCTTAACATTTACTTTTCATTATTTTCAACTATTGAAACATATAATCATTAATAGATATAATGTCATATAAAAATCTCTTTTAACTATATTTCATTTTCTTAACTTCAATTTTATGCGTGTATAAATATATGTAATTATCTGAAGGAAAATAATTCAA
>JARHVA010006127.1:337500-352500 GCA_037957365.1 Torreya grandis | reverse complement strand
TCCATTATGTGTATGGCTTAGTATCATAGCTCTTCTAACTCCATTATAACTACATATATTGCTTCCATGGCTCCATCATCCATCATCTCAAGCTAGTTTATGAGCTATAATGATGTTAATTGAATGGATATTGGTAATATTGCCTCTATGCCATAGAAAATTTTGTAAGGTGAGTCTTTAATAGATCTTTTGGGAGTAATCCTATCATCTCATAAGGGTGATTTTAACTTTGAGTGCCATTCCCTCCAATTCTCCTCCAATTTTTTTTTATTATCTTTATAATGTTTTTTTTTCTAATTCATTAATTCCATTTCCTTGAGGGTAGTCATTGGAAGATGTCCTCAACTAAATTCCATTTATTATATCCCATTTAATTATTTTAGTGTCAAGAAATGCTAAGGAATTATCTAATATGATGGTAGAAGGGACTCCAAACTTGATTATAATCCCTTCAAGAAAGTCAATAATATTGGCCTCATTTTATTATTTCAAATAAATTTCCTCCATCCACCTAGTAAATTAATCTATTGTAATTAGTATCCATTTGTGACCTAAGCTTGATGGTGGATTGATTACCACTATAAAATCTAATCCCTAATGCATAAATGGATGCTCAACTAAAATGGGGTGAATAAGGAGGGATGAAAGTTTATCTTTTCCCACAAAGAAGGCACACTTATTAATTTATCAACCCATTCATAAAAATCCTTGAATATAATAGGCCAATAGTAGCCCCCTTTCATGATTTTAAGAGTTGTAGTTCTTGGAGCATAATGGTCTCCTAAAAAACCATCATGGAACTCTTCTAGTAATCTATAAATCTTATTTGTATCTACACACTTCATAAGAACACTAGATTAATGTATATTTTGAATAACACATCATAAATAAGGATAAAGGGAATATCTTAAATTATAAAATACCTTCTTTTTGGCCTATATAAACCTTGAGGGAAGATACCAGTATGCAAGCAATGGATCATTTCTTATGTCAAACCTATAGGAGATGAATATGAAGTTGCATGTAGTTCATATTGGAGTGCTCGGAAAATATCCTTATTGTCTTCTAAATATGAATATAAATGTTCACATAGCTCTTTAACTTTTTTTAGCTAGGTTACCTTAAAGTCTTTATCATATTCCATCACTTTTGTGATCCAATTGACCCTCTTCTCATTTAAATCTTTGTTCAACAAGAAGTCATAATACTTTGGTGAGATATCATAACTTGAATATTTTTTTTTGAAAGCATATTTATAAATATTTTTAAAACTTATAATAATTTAAAGTATTTTATTTTCCATAAAAGTATACCTCACCTTATAGTCTTGTAAACCTTGGCTAAAGAAGGCAATTGATTGATCTAAATTTTCATCATTTTCTTGGGTCAACATAGCCGAGATAATTTCCAAACTTTTAAATGCATAAAATATAAAATCCTTTGATAAATTAGGTTTTCCAATTGTAGGTACTTGTGAAATGTCTTGCTTAATGGCCTCAAAGATATTCTTCCCTTATTTTATCCAACTAAAATTCTAATTTCTATTCAACATGGTTGTTAGTGGCTTAGTTAAACTTGAAGATTTATAAATTAACCTTCTTACAAAGTTTATTTTAAAAAAAAATATTTTTATTCCCTTCTTTTGTTGAGGTAAAGATAAGTACATGATGGATTTTACCCTTTAAGGATCAATGATCAATCCTTGCTTTGAAACAATGTGGCCCAAGAGCTTTCCTTCATGGACTAAAAACATATTCATACAGGTTGAGAGAGACCCCAAATTGCCTAAAACTTTTAAAAATATGCCTAAGATGATTCAAATTATAATTAACATTATTTAAAAACATATTTATGTCATCTATATATATTAAAACTATCTCATGTATCAAACCTTGAAAGCCCATGGCCATGGCGCTTTGAAATGTAGTGCCTACATTTGACAATCCAAAGGGCATTCTCCTATAATCATATTATAACCATTTAGTGGTGAATGCTATTTTGAATTGGTCTTAATCTCTTACCAAAATATATTTATACCCATTATAGCCATCAAGAAGAGAAAACCACTCAGATCTTGATACTATTTTTAGAATTTACTCAATGGATGGAAAAGGGTAGTAATCCTTCAAGGAAGCCTTGTTTAGATCTCTAAAATCCACACACAATATTATCTCCCCATTAATTTTCCTCACATGTAAAATGTTTTCAACCCATGAATAATGCTATATGTGAAAGATGAATCTTGATTTAATAAACTTGGTCAACTCTTTTCTCATCAAAGATTTCATCTTTGGATTAATAGGCATTTGCCTTTGTCTTACTAATTTAGCACTAGATTCCAGCTCTATAGTATGTTGAGCCAAGATTTGATCAAACCCCTTGAGGTCACTATATTTATAATAAAAAAATAAATGAAATCTTGGCACAACTCAATAAATGGTTATTTTTAATGTTTTGAACATACCATTCCAAGTTTGAGAATCTTATCCTTGAAGATAGAAATGCCTTCATATTTTTCTTCCTTTGTATACATCCTCACTTTGCCTTTTATCATTTGGTCATCACTATTGATAATTATATCATGTTTTAAAATTCCTTTAGGTAGTTTTTTTGTTTTCAATTACATAATTCAATCTTCATACTACTACTACAATTTATTCTAATTTCTAAAAGAGAACTCATCTTCTTATTAAAGAACACATGCTATTTTTTTTATCATATTAAAATACTTTACCACTCAAAATATTATCTAGGATGGATGGACTTAACACTACATTCATATCATATTGACATTTATCATTTTTTATATCATTAGGAATGTCAAATTGAGCCACCAACTAATCAACATGCCTATTTTCCTCTCTTGGGATAACATGTATTTTGAAATTTTAAAATTATTATATGAGATCCCACACCCTATGTTTATATGACTTGAAGAGAAAAATTTTATCCAAATTCTAACCTCTAAACTTATGTACAACCAAATCACTGTCACAAAAAACTTGTATTTTTATTCCTATATTTATTGCCCATTTGAGACCACGTATGAGTTCCTCATAATAATTTACATTGAAATTATATCCAAAATTAAATGTATAACCTTTGATTTTATAAATAAATCAACATCATTCCATTCCATAATCTATTCTTATACCCTGAGCCATCAAAGAATAGCTTCCACAATCCTTCACTAGACTCACTTAGCTTAGCAAGAGTTGGTATAGACATTCCTTATTCATACAAAAAATAAAATCAAAAAAATCATTATTCCATAAAATATTAAGGATATTACTCATGTTTTTCACTTTTCAACTCATCAAGGAAAATATTAGGAATTCCTTCAAGAATTCTAGTTGGATCTTGATCACTACGATGCTCCTTCTCATCAAGTATAGTATAATTGACATTGGTAATGCTTGGTATGTAAAGTTATATATGAAATTTATAAATAGGTTATAATTTTATATTAAAATTTTTACCATAAATTTTTATAAAAAATATATTACCAATATGAATATAGGTACCCTTCAATCTTCACTATGAAGTCTCTTGACAAACATAATGAAAAATATGGTGGCAAATCAATTACCACATCTTCAATAATAGAAATACCTAAGAAATAAATAAAATTCAAATAAAAATCTTTAATTAATGTGACTATATTGTTATAATTACCATATAATATCAACACTCATTTTATGTTCGGTTTATATTTCAATCCAACTTTATCAACTATGCGCATTAGCATAATTATGCTACTAACACCACTATCAACCATATAATTATGAACTAAATTATCACCAATGATAAAATAAAGTTATAATGGAGGAGGTTTACCATATTTACTAGGATTTACTTTAGTATTTAATGGTGGTACCTTATCTTTAATATTTTGTACATCCTACTTAATATGTTGTTCGATATCAGTGAGAACCCAACTTTCTTTCCTTGATAATTCACCTATTATATGGAGTTTAGAGAGATATTCATGGAGTAAATAATTTTGTCCTCTAATATTTAAAATATACCAAATTAATATTCTCATATTTTCCTTCTTTATTTGGTCTATGATGTTAAGAGGAGTGCCACTAACCCTTGGTCACCCCTTTAGAACATTAGTGCTCTATTGAGTATGAGAAGTTTAAGTTATTACATACCTCTAAAAACCTATTATGATTATATTATAATTTTATGACTATAAGAGACTCATTATTATTTTTATAATATGAATAAGACAAATCAAATTTTTTGGTACCTCTTGTGCATCATCTATTGCTCTTCTCTTAGTTCTTGTGATAACCTCTATTGGTCTAATTACCTTATTTGTATCCATTTTTTGATTCATGGAAAAATGATATCCTTATTTCCAATTCATAAATGTAACATCATCTTGTATTTGACCATCATTTATCTCTCTTTGAGGTGGCATTTCAATTTGTGATAGTTGAGGAATTTTCATACCTTACACAACTAGAGCTTGATTCAATACTCCATTTGGGCAAGAGGCTTTACTATGGGGTTGATTACATGGATTACACCATTATTAATATTACATGAGGTTATTTTGAATAGTAAAATTAACTTTATAAAAGGATGGATTAATTGAATCAAAAGTGGTATATTTCCTAGATTGTGTACTGGCTCTTTGTCCTTAGTAGGGAGGTTTATTTCAATGGTAATTTTAAAAAGGAGGCCTATTAGGTTGAAATTACTACTAATAAGGAGGATTATATGATATATTAGGATGAGATAACTACCTATTTATCGCCAAAATTTCATTCCTAAATGATTACATAAGACCCTTTAGTTCACTCATCTCACTGGATTAACTAGGAAAAACTACAACTTGATAATATAAAGATAAAATTGGGGCTAATATGGGAAATTTAAAAGGTGTACTAGGATAAAATAATAGAAAATTGGGCATAGGAGGCCATAGTGAAAATTTTCCATCTTTTATAAGGATATTTTTTACCTTTATGGCCACCTCAAATGCATTTGGTAGTATCCTTTCACCTTTTTGCTATATCATCATTGATATATCACTATTTAGAGCTCTCAAAAAATACAAGAATGTATATTCAAGAGGTGGCCTGATCATAGGGTTTATTATATCTCATGTATTCTAAAACCTAGGGTTGAAATCATAAATGAATTCATGGGGAAATATTTTAATGATAGTTAATTACTCAACTAGAGAGAGGTGATCTAATTTGTCCTCAAATTATTTGTAAAAGTTTGCTCCTAACTCATCCCATGTTGTAATGGAATTTAGAGGAAGTTGCCTATACAACTATAGAGCCTTTATTTTATAATATGTATTAAGAAACCTAATATATACATTTTCTTGGATTACATGATGAATAGAAAATAGGTTAGCGACATCTCTAATGTGCTTTATAGGAGTGGTTTGATTTTTTACACTGAATAAAGGTAAAATAATGAATGTTGAGGCTGAAATATCATTGTATTGGGAAATATTCAATGGTATTCCACCATCAAAAGGTACACAAATTATGTTTCTATGGATAACCATACTAAAATTTAGTCTTTATATATGGATATTATGAGGTAAGTTCTGATGTATTGAGGTCTTGGGATGTTTGGTGTATAGCTTGGATTTTAAGAACCTCTTTATTTTTGTTGAATTCAAAGGTAATTCAATAAAATCAGAAGGAACATATTTTATTGATAATCATATTGTTACTTTTGGCACAAAAATTGCACTAAACTACCACCAGGATGCTTGTATGCTTATGGAGTCATTAGATGCTAAGTACATACGTAATATATCAAATAAAAACTACTAAAACTAGAATAAATATTTAGTAATAGTTTAAGCTATAGTACTAATAGGCATTCAAATTATTTTTGTCAAATTGAGCTTTCACCCTTGAAGAAGGTATTCTAGCTTCCTCACCCAATTGACATAATGGGATCACTTCCAAGTTGTGGGGGAATGGAATTAAATGTCTATATATGGTTGGTTCATTATATGAATCACCTTTATCCTCACCTAAAATACTTCTTGATAATGAAAAGAGAGAGAGAAATTCATATACTTCTATGCCTAGCTATGGGGTGACACACAAAAATTTAATACCTTAACTTATTTAGATAGACATAGAATGAGCTCAAAGAGAACTCACACATACACAACTAATAGCTCACCAATGAATATTGGGCATAGGTGTTTTATAGAAAGTATTCAACATAAACTCTCAGAGATAGAAACTACAACCTATACAAGATCAATTTGTATTCATAAAAGTGCACAAAATTAGACATAAATTAGGGATATGATGTACTTATAACAATCTTACATCAATAATTTGTCTATTTCACATAATAAACAACATATGAGAAGGTAATATCTTTGTATGTATTACTCAAGAAGGTATTTACAAGTCTAAACTTTGGTAGGTTGAGCCACAACCAGCTAGAGGTATCTCAAATTACTTTAAAAAATAAGTATATATATTTAAAGGATTCCTTAATGAGGGTAAAACATGTAATCTTGTCATCGATGCCCTCATTCTAGTTTAAAATTGAAATGTATCTGAAGTTAACTTTTAATTGACATAATGTTCTTCATTAAGGCTAAAAACTAAAATATATTTGAATTTAACTTTAAATTAACAAATTATTCCTTATCCAATGTATAATTAATTTATTTTAAGCCTCTAAGTTTTGATTCAAGCATGGAAGTCTTGGTTGGATGCTTGAGGTTGTTGAAGATCAATTTTTATGATGAAACTCCAATTTAACAAGTCCTTGTTTGATCTAACTTATTCTCCTTGATTTTGGTGTAGATATAAGGGATGATAATTTTTAGGTTGTTTAGGTATTATTTTTCATGGAAATTATGATGGTTCATTGATTATGTAAAAGTTCAACTCCTTATTTGATGAGTTTTTTACCATGTTCACTTCTTATTTTACAATAAAAGTTTTATGAGCATGATTCAAGACCTAAAAAACTTCAATTAAAGGTTAAATAATTTAAAATATACGTTATAAAAACTAATTTTAGGCCTCTCATAATGTCCTTCATGGTTATTTATGATGACTTAGTTCAAATTGGTAGGTCTGAGCTCCATTAGTGCTTAAGAAGTTCTTGAGAGATATATATCTCTTATTAAGTTCCTTAATTAATGGTTTACAAAGGATTAAAAAAATTATTTAATTCATATCACCTTAAACCACCTATTTACATTTTTAAAATTCATTTAGATCAATAAAACTTGAGTTATTGCACTTTCGAGCTTCTTGAGAACTAGTTTTCAACATTTTTGTATGCAGATGTATGTTATTTTAACTTTTTAATACACTTAGGTAAATTAAACACATAATACCAATATAAAAATATCTTAAATATTTAATTACACCTTAATTTAAATTTTAATAGGTTTTGGATCAATATAACTTAAGTTATTCTCCTTTTTGTGTTTCTAGGTTCTCCTAGGACAACAAGCAAACATGTCAGTTTGGTAAATTTTTATATTTTGAGATATAAATGGTATAAATATCACATTATTTTTGTTAAATTACTTTATTTAATCCTTATAAATCTTTCAATAATTTAAATTTCATGTTAAATTCCAAAGACACTCCAAAAATGCACTTTTAGTTCTATAGGCCTGTAGTTGCTCATTTCTCATGCATGCTTATCATCTAGGTCCATTTGCTAGATTAAAAAATTTATAAATATTTTAAAATGGTATAATTTTTATTTACATCATTTTTATTTCATAAAAATCATTTATCATTCCTTATAAATATTAAAAACACTTCAAAATATCAAACTTGTAAAGTTCATGTTCTCTAGATAGGGTTTTGAAGGGTTTTGGAGCAATCTTGCTTCTTAACAATTGTTCATAAATATAAAACATTATTTATATTAATTAAAAACAGTATATATTATTATAAAAACATATTAAAAACTTAAATAAACCAATCTAATGTATGAAACATCTCCACCAAGATATCATGTTAGTTTTGGGTTAATTTTAAGATTAAAAATCAAATTTGAAAGATATTTGAACTGTATTAGAATAATTAAATAATATTTTGAGTTTATAAACACTATAAAATATATAATAAATATAAATTAAGTTTATAAATCTATTAATTATAATTTTCCCACTTGAAAACCAATAAAATCCCAATCTTTTACCTTTGAAAATGAATGAAAACTACCCCTACATCCTTGCATATGAGTTGGAGCACCAAGAGATCTTCAAAAATAATTTAGATTAATTAATTTCATATTTAAATACTTTATTTAAGGATTTAAAATTATTTCCCACCTCAGCATATGTTTCATCCTTATTTTATTTGTAATTTTTCCTTTAATTTCCTTTACGCATGCTTAACATGCTTTAAAAGCTTGAGATGGTAAACCAAGAAGTGGTTATGAAGACCAAAAATTAACTAATAATATCTATGTAATACATGAATGGGAGATATTGAAATTAAAATTAAACTTTATTTTCTCAAAAATAACTTAATGTTTGAAAAAAAAGTCTTAAAACATATTAAAAGGGCATAATAATTGCTTAATTTTTACAATTGGCCTCCCAGACCAAGGGAAAATATTAATATAACCTCAAAGTGACTTCACTAGGAATATTTTAACTAATTAAATGAGGAAAATTATGATTAAATACCTTATTAACATACAATACTCAATGATGGAAATAATGGTGACTAAAAATGTCAACATTCTCAGAAACCTCTACAAATTTCCTTGCTTGCTAAGCAAAAGACTAGCTATATTGAGAAGTACATTGGGCATGGAGTCATAAAATCATCAACAAAATTTATTTGAACATGATAAAAAATATTTTAACTTCCTCATACAAAATTGAAAATGAACAATGAGTCCTAAAAGAAATAACAATACTTGTGCAAGAGCACTTAGGGGATTGAAAAATACTATAACTAACAACTAAACATGTGCATAATAACACATGGAGAAAAGTGAAATATAAAAGTAATATGTAAAATATTAAATTTAACATAAATAACATTTATTTATTAATATACCATTGACTAGGATTGGAAGCTCCTCCCCTTTCAATTTTGATAACTGAAAAGTATTATGTGATTTACAAATAGAAATGACATAAGGACAACTCCATATTGTGTCAAATTTGGTGTGCTTACCTAGTTTTTATCTATCGTTATCCTATTTAAGGAAAAGGTATCCTTATTTAAAATTTATTTCATCCATTTTGTTTAAAAAATACCTTTTCACTTGTGCTTGATGAATTTCCACTATGTGCATGGCTTGATCTCTTAGCTCCTCTAACTCCATCAGATCTACATATCTTGCTTCCATGGCTCCATATTTCATCATATCAAGATGGTTTATGAGATATTAATATGGTAATTAAAGGTATATTTGTAATATTTCATCTCTACCA
This sequence comes from Torreya grandis, assembly GCA_037957365.1. Lineage (NCBI taxonomy): Eukaryota > Viridiplantae > Streptophyta > Pinopsida > Cupressales > Taxaceae > Torreya > Torreya grandis. Next base: position 343,073 of record JARHVA010006127.1, on the reverse strand, counting down.
TAGACAAGCTTGTAAGGTGAGTTTCTAATATACCTTTTGAGAGTAATCCTTTCAACCCATAAGGATGATCTCAACTTTGTGTGCCATGCCATCTGATTCTCCTCCAAATTTATTTTAATTATATTTAGAAGGTTATTATTTTTATATTCAAAAATTTGATTAACTTTATGGTATTACTTTAAAGATTTAACAAGTGAATTCCATTTTTTACAGCCCATTCAGTTATTTTGGTGCCAGTAAATGCCAAGGCATTATCTGATATAATGGTAGAAGGGGATCCAAACCTAGTTATAATCCCTTCATAAAATTCAAGAATGTTGGCCTCATTTTCTTGATTTAAATTAGTTGCCTTTGTCCACCAGGTAATGTAACATTTTGTATTTAGTATCCATTGATGTCCCAATATTAATGGTGGATTGATTTCCACTATGATGTCAAATCCCCACTACATAAAGGGTTTATCAACTAAAATAGGATGAAGAGGAGGGATTAAAATTTATATTTTCCCAAAAATAAATCACACTTCTTACATTTATCAACCCATGCATATAAAGCCTTGAATATACTAGGCCAATAATATCCCCCTTCCATGATTTTGGGAGTTTTAGTTCTTTGAGCATAATGCCCTCCTAAAAATCCTATGATGGAACTCTCCAAGTAATATATTAATATGATTTGTCTCTACACACCTTAAACTAACACCATAAATGTATATTTTGAAAAACATATAATCAATAAGGACAGAGAGAATAGCTTTAAGTCTGAAATACGTTCTTTTTATCATATCTAAACTTTGAGGTAACATACCAACATACAAGTAATAAATCATTTCATATGTCCAACTTGTAGGAGATGAATATGCAATTGCATGTGGCTCATATTGAATTAATATTAAAACCTTATTATTGTCTTATAAATTTTAATCTAAATGTTCACATACCCCTTTACCTTTTATTATATTGGTTACCTTGAAGTCCATTCCATATTCCATCAATTTTGTGATCCAACTGACCTTCTTCTCATTCAAATCTTTGCTCAACAAGAATTCCTTTATACTTGGGTGAGATACCATAACATGAATCTTTTTGTTTGAAATAATATGTCTAAATTTTTAAAAATTTATAATAACTGAAAGTACTTTCTTTTCAACAAAAGTATAGCTCAACTCATAGTCTTTCAAACCTTGGATAAAGAATATAATCGGTTGTTTTACCTTTTCATCATTCTATTTTGTAAATATAGCTGAAATAGTTTCCAGTATTGAAAATTCATAAAATATAAAACTCTTTGAGAAATTAGGATTTACAAGTGTATGTGCTTGGGCAATGGTTTGCTTGATGGTCTCAAATTTATTCTTCCCTTCCTTTGTCTAATAAAAATTCTAATTTTTCTTAAATATGGCTATCAGTGGCTTAGATAAACATGCCAAATCAGAAATGAACCTTATTACAAATTTTATTTTACCCAGAAAAAAAATTATTCCCTTATTGTGTTGAGGAAAATATAAGGATAACATGGATTTTACCCTTTCAAGATCAATGGTTTATCTTTGCTTTGAAACAACATGGACAAATAACTTGCCTTCATGGACTAAGAAACATATTTCTCTAGGTTGAGAGAGACCCCAAATTGCCTATACATTTAAAAAATATGCCTAAGATGACTCAAATGATAATTACCATTTTTTAAAAACATAGTTATGTCATCTAAATATACCAAAAACTATCACATTTAGTAATCCTTGAAAGGGCATGTCCATGGTTCTCTGAAATGTGGCACATACATTTGAAAATACAAAGGGAATGATCCTATAATCATATTTTCCCCATTTAGTGGTGGAGGATATTTTGAATTGGTCTTCCTCTCTTACCAAAATCTGATTATACCCATTATATCCATCAAGAAGAGAAAACTGTTCAAAAATTGCTACCATTTGTAAAATTCACTCCATGGATGGAAAAGGCTAGTGATCCTTCAGGGAATCCTTGTTAAAATCTATAAAATACACACATAATATTATTTCTCCATTATTTTTCCTCATAGGTACAAGGTTTTCAACCCATTAGTAATGCTTGATGGGAAAAATTAATCTTAACTCAATCAACTTGGTCAAATCTTTTCTCATCAAAGATTCCATCTTTGGATTAATAGTCCTTTGCCTTTATCTTATTGGTTTAGTATTATATTATATCTCTATAGTATGTTCATCCAATATTGTATCAAACCCCTTGAGGTCACTACATTTCCAAACAAAAACATCAATGAACTCTTGGCATAACTGAACAAATGACTATCTTTCATGTTTTGAAAATACCTTTCCAAGTTTGAGAAGTTTATGCTTGAATATGGTAATGAATTCATACTTTTATTCATTTATATAAATCTTCACTTTCTCTTTCTTCATTTTTTCATCACTATTGAATATGCTCTTAAGTGTGAGAATTCATTGGGGTAGTTTGTTTGTCTTCAATTGTACAATCTGATCTTTATACTATTTTTGCACTTTATTCTAATTTCTAAAAGAGAATTTAGCTTCTTCTTGAAGAAATCATCCTATTTTTATCATATTAAAACACTTTCCAACTCAAAACATTATCCAAGATGGAGGACATTACCACTACCTTGATATGAGATTGACATTTCTCATTTTTTATATAATTAAGAATGTTAAATTGAGCTCTTATGGATGTCAACTGATCAACATGCTTATTTTCCTCTCTTGGGATATCATGTATGTTTGAAAGTTTAAAAATCTAATATTAAATCCAAAACCCTATGTTTATGTTACTTTATTATAATTTTTTTAGCCAAATTCTGATCTCTAACCTAATGTATAACCAAATCACTATCACCAACCCCTTGTAGGATTTTTTCTCCTACTTTTATTGCCCATTGAAGAGGATGTATGAGTGCCTCATACTCAGATACATTACAAGTACATCCAAACTAAAATATGATTGAAAATTAGTACCTTTGATTTTATATATAAATCAACATCATTCCATGCCTTGCTCCATTCTTATTCCTTAAGCCATCAAATAATAGATTTTAAAATCCTTCACTAGACTCATTTGGCTTGGCAAGAGTTGGTATAGACATTCCTTCTTCATGAAAAAAATAAATTCCCAAACCTTATTCTTCAATTATCTTGTATGTTTTTCACTTTCCCACTCATCAAGGAAAATATTATGAATTCCTTTAAGAAGAGTGGTTGGATCTTGATCACTTCGATGCTCTTTCTCATCAAGTATAATACAATTCATATTGGTAATGCTTAGAATGTAAGTTTTTATGTGATATTTGGAAATAGGTTATGATTTTATAGTAACATTAGTATCATAAATTGTTATAAAAAATAAACATGACCAATATAAATATAGGTACCCTCCAATAGTCACTATGAAGTCTTTTGACAAGCATAATGTAAAATATGGTGGAAAATCAACTACCACAACATCTTGAACAATAGAAAGATCTGGGAAAACATGAAATTGAAATTAAAAAATTTTATTATTCTCACTATCTTGGTAGTTATACCATATAATTTCAACACTCCTTTTTTTTTTGGTTTATATTTCAATCCAACCTTATCAGCTATCTACTTTCACATAGTTGTGTTAGTTACACCAATATCAATCGTATAATTGTGAACTAGATTATCACCAATAATCAAATAAAGTTATAATGGAGGAGGTTTACAATATTCACTTAGATTTACTTCAGAATTTAATGGATGTAACTTATATTTAATAATTTTTACCTCTTGATTAATATGTTATTTGGTATTAGTGAGAACAAGACTTTATTTCATTGATGATCTAGCTAAGATATGGAGATTATAGATATCTTCTTGGAGTAAATCCTTTTATCCCATAATATTTAAATTTTCCAAAATTTATATGCTCACTTGTTACTTATTCATTTTCTTTATGATGTTAATAATAGTTCCACTAAACCTTGGCTTCCACTTTGGAAAAACAATGCTCTCTTGAGTATGAGAAGTTTGAGATATTACATTGCCTCCAAAAAACCATTTTTTCTAATTTTCCTATATTTTTTGGGGATAAAAGATAGTCATTCATATTTTTATAAGATGAATAATACAAATCAAAATTTTTTGGTACCTCTTGTGCATCATCTATTACTCTCCTCTTAGATCTTGTGATAATCAGTATTGGGCTAGTCACCCTATTTATATCTATTTTTTTATTTCATGGCACAATGATATCCTTATTTATAATTCACAAATGTATCATCATATTGTAATTTAACATCATGTATCTCTCTCTAAGGAAGTATTTTATTTTTTAATATTTGAGGCATTATCATATGTTGCACAACTAGAGCTTGATTCAATACTCAATTTGGGAAGGAGGCTTCACTATGGGGTTGATTACATGGAGTAAACCATTATTTAACTTGTGTGAGTGTATTTTTTTTAGGAAAAATAAATTTGGAATAGGATGTAATACTTTAATCAACAGTCGTATATGACCTAGATTGTGTAATGACTCCTTATCCTTGGTAAGGAGGTTTATTTCAATAGTAGTTTTGAAAAGGAGGCATATTAAGTTGATATTGTTATTGATATGGAGGATAATATTACCTACTAGGATAAGATAGTTGCCTTTTTATGGCCATAATTTCATTCCTAAATGATTTCATATGACCCTTTAGTTCACTCAGCTCACTAGACTGGCCAAGAAGAGCTACAACTTGATTAGATAGAGCTAGAATTGGGCCTAACGTCATCCCTTGAAAATGTGTAATATGATGAAATTACACAAAAAATGACATAAGAGGCCTTGGTACAAGTTTTACAACTTGTAAAATGCTATTTTATGCCTTTATGGCCACCTAAAATGCATTTGTTAGTGTCCTTCCACCCATTGACTAGATCATCACTGATATATTAATGTTTAGATATCTCAAAAAATACAGGAATGAATATTTAGGAGATGGCCTAATCATATAAGGGATCATATCCCATCTCTTTTGGAACCTAATTTTTAAATCAGCCATGAATACAAGGGGATCTCTCTTAATGGTAGTCAATTTCTCAACTAGAGAGAGGTGGTCAGATTTGTCCTCAATTTTTTTTCAAAGGGCTATTCCTAACTCATCCCATGTTGTAATGGAATTGGGAGTAATTTGAATATACTACTATAGATCCTTTCCCTTAAAATATGAAATAATCAACCTAATAGATACATTTTCTTGGATTACATGATGTATAGAACATAAGTTAGCCACATCTCTAATTTCTCTATAGGTGTGGTTTGATCTTCTCATGTGAATAAAGGTAAAATTTTTTATTCTAATGCTAGATTATCATTATATTGAGAAATATTAAAAGGTATTTCACCATCAAAAGGTATAAGAACTTGGTTTTTATGGATAACCTTACTAAAATTTAGTCTTGATATAGGGCTATTCTAAGATATGTTCTGATTTATTGATGTAGAGGGATGTTTGGTGTATGTCCTATATTTTAATAACCTCTTTATTCTTTGTTAATTCAAAGCTAATTAAATAAAATTAGAAGGAATAACTTTTTTAGATGATCTTCTTCT
>JARHVA010006127.1:320000-332500 GCA_037957365.1 Torreya grandis | reverse complement strand
TTCACTATTTTAAATGTCAAGAGTAGACATTCAACATATATATCTACTAACCCTAATTGATAATAATAACTAATAGTACATATAATTTTTTTGTAAACCCGTTCAAACATCTATTTGACTCAGACATCATTTTTATTAAAAATATACACAAAACCTATGTATTATATCTATATAATCATAATTTTGAAAACCATATTACTAAGTATATATATATATATATAAAATATAGTTTCTATAACAAAAATCAATCTTCGTATATATCAAACCATCTACCTAGGTTCTAAATTTCCTAAGCTAGGGATTTTTTCATTTCAATAATAAATATATTAAAATCTATTGGATATAAACACAAAATTTTCTTGCTTCTTCATAACTATTTATGGAATAGATGTTTATTTCTATGGATGTTCGATCCATCCATAGGGATAAACCCATATCAATCACATAAATTCCAAAAACCCTAAGAGGTAAATATACACACAATTTTTTCTATATTCAAACAATAATTAGAAAACATTACCAACCTTATATATCTTCCGATTACAAATGTATGAACCATAAAATATCTCTCCTTCACTCTAATATCTCTTATCCTCTTCATGTCATCCATTTTATTCTCCCACATTCCTCTTGTCATAATTTTTCATGTCTCACTTTCCAAATCTAAACATTCATGCAACTATTAGCTCATAGCTCACACTTCTTCATGTTTAGTCCAAATTATCCATCAAAATTGAAACAAATCATAATTAATTTCATTTTGACTAAATCATTAAAATCCCTAATTTATTTTGAAATTTCACCAAATTCCTTAATCACTATTCTAATCTATTAACTCCTACATGATCTATTTATGTTACATGCCCATGTATCACCTCAAAAAAGCTGACATTTGACATTATTACTCAATGATAACCAACACTTAAAACTTATCATGGTCTATGCATGTGAATGATGACTAGGTTTAGTCCTTAGGATACTCTTAGGATAATATAGAATTTTCTTAATAACTTGTAAAAGATAATCAATCTCATAACTATAGATAACTATGTTTCTAATTTAAATTCAATGATATTATTTTAACAATAATGGTAAATCAAACAACTATTATATCAAACATAATAGTATTATAAAAATGTAATCATTATGTTATTACTACATTTTATAGACTATCCTATGTATTTTGTTATATTTATATATTAAAGCATTAATCCATATAATGATATTTCTTGAATATCATAATGATAACCCCTGATGTTATAAAACATTATAAAGACATAATGGTTAGTTTATATGTACTAGTAACCAAATACTATTCATGAAGATTTACATTTCATAAAAGTTAACAATATTGAATATGATACCATGACATAATCATACTATAACATTATACGCTAAATATATGTATAATAGCCATAATGTAATCACACAATATTTATTCCATATAAGCATCAAACTAAAGTAACACACAACCAAAACACATAATCAATAATCTAAATGTAGAAAACATAAAAATGTACTAACACCAATAATTCAAATAATGAGTATAATGTGTACTATAAAATGTGGTGTATTTATGGATCTAGTCATTCCTATATCATCCTAAAACACCTCCACATATGTCATCTACTCTGATGATTCTCTCCCTTTGTCATTCTCTAAGGGATGAATCTCTACTACATCCAACTCACAAAAAAAAGGTAGTTAGCCAATAACATCATGATATATATCATAAAATACTATGGTAACAACAAATCAACATGATTATAATGTAAATAATATAAAATAAAACTAACTCATAGTAATGTAATCATGTAATCAAAGAAACATACAACTATCCCATTACATCATATTACTTACAATTTAGTTAAAAATTAATTAAATAATTTAACCATAATAATCTAGGGATAATCAGGTAAATTATCTTAGTGAAAAATTAGGATGTGAAAAAAATAATTTAAAGTTCATTTTCAATTTAAAAACAATCCAAAAATGTACTTTTAGGTCTACAAGCCTATATGTGCTCATTTCTCATGCATGTTTGTCATCTGGGTCCATTGTCAAGCTACAAAACATTTGTTAATGCTTATAACTTGGTATAAGATGTCTTGATATAATGGATAAGGCATCAAAATATTTAATTATTCTTTATAAATCTTAAAAACACATAAAAATATCAAACTTGTAGACTTTATGTTCTCTAGATAGGGTTTTGAAGGGTTTTGGGGTAATATTGCTTCTTAACAATTGTTCATATAGATACAACCTTATTTTTGATACTAAACACCAAGATATGTTAGTACACCACCCTATTGAACCCTTATATCAACCATTATGATCCATGAAACATCTCCACCAGTATATCACATTAGTTTTGGGGCAATTTTAATCTTGAAAATCAAATTTGAGAGAGAATTGAGTTATCTTAGAATAATTCAAGCATAAGTTGAGCTCTAAAATATTGTAAAATGTCTAATAAACATCCATGAAGTTTATAAATCTATGTATAATTATTTTCCCACCTAAAAACCAATAAAATTCCAATCTTTTACCTTTAAAAATACATTAAAATTACCCTTACATGCTTGAATATGAGTTGGAGCACCAAGATATCTTCAAAATTATTGTAGATGCATGCATGGCATATTCAAATATTTGATTTAAGGATTGAAACTAATTCCTCACCTCAAAATATAAACCATACTTATTTTATTTTCAATTTTTCATTTAATTACCTTCACCCATGCCTTGGCATGCTTTAAAAACTTGAAATGGTCAACCAAGAAGTGGTTATGAAGACCGAAACTTAACTAGGACTCTCCATGGCATACATGCATGGGATATATTAAAATAGAATTAACCTTAATATTGTAAAAAATAACTTAACTTTTGAAAAAAAAATTAAAATATATTAAAAGGATGTAATCACCTAAAACTGGTAATTAGATGCTAAGAGTATCGCTTGAGTTAACCTATTCCTTGCTTATCCCTAGACCTATCCTGGAGTTATAAGCTCTCTTTTTCAACTATTTTGAAGACCAAAAACACCTAAAGTTAGCTAAGGGATAATATTATGACTATCTTATCAGATCCCAACCTATTTTTTCTAATAGTATATGAAGTGGACATTATCACCACATTTGGGACACTACAGCCACATGGTGTTACTATCCCCAATCAGGCACTAGTTTACTTATCCATAACTCTACCAAATGGAGAATGTTTTAAATGTGTACCCCTCTTAAGGTCAGCCTAATAATATTTTATTATTTTCAAAAGTTATAGATCTCTATAAATACTATTCTAATTAACCTTTATTTACTAGATGGAAAATAGATGCAAAATCTATTCAAACCAAAGATAAAGATGAGAAAAATCAAGGTATTTGATCCCTATTTTTTCATAATTATATATAATACCATCTAAAATATTCCTAATTCCATTTTTAAAAAAATTCAAAGCTCAATAACATTAAAGGCATCCAAGGCCACTCCCATTCTAGCATTCACTTGCACATACATCAATCACTAGGTGGGATAACTACATCAACCTTGATCCCTCTTTAGAGTATTGGTATGTAGATAAATATATACACAATGGGATTTTTAGGATATTTTTTACATCATAATATCACACACGATATTATTTTTCATGCCATACTTGTAATGAAGACTAGGGTTTTCACATTAAATTAGGTTTTACAAGTATAACACAGAGCTCCAAGTTTTGTGCATTTAGGAATATGACATATAGACACAGGTGTAAGTGATCCCAAAAAAATAGGAACAATCCCAAAAATGGGACATTAGTGCCATATTTAATACACTACACATAGATGGATCTACTATCCATACTGGTTACTACTATCTAGTGAGTAGAATGACAATATAATCATGTGGAGAATATAGAATAGTGCCCAGATCTCAACTTTTACAACCTAGATCATCCATGACAATAAATTTTTAGATAAATTTATATTTATGCCTATTTATTTCTATTATTTTAAATTCAAAAATGGTCAAAGGTCATAACAAATTATTGCATATTTATTTAACTGATTTAGGAATCTCAACCCTTTAATTTGAACATAGGATTGACACCAAAAACCCTAAAAGCTTAAATCATTTGGTGAACCTACCTTACTTTGAATATTGATTCAAACCCTATATTTCATTAATCCAAATTATGTGTAATAAATTTAGGGATTCATATTTATGATTTTATGAAAAAAATTAGACAACCTAGCTAATTAAAATTAATTTCATAATAGGATTTCAATTTATTTACATGTAATGTATAATGTTACAAAGAAACCCTAGATTCAAACAACCCTAACCCTAGAAACACTTAGTTTTTTTATCATTTTTTATTTATGCTTATATTTTATTTCTAAAACTCAAATTTTAGATTCATATATCTTCTAATTCATATAATCATGATCATAGTGATAGAATAAATCAATCACTTTTTGTTGTAAAGTCTAATGCTTTCATTTACATGCTTGTTCTCTATAATTCAGAATGAAATAAAAAAAGAAATAAACACATCTATATATGATGTTTTATATCAATTGAAACATATGTCATATCTCATATCATATTATATTTATCCTATATGTAATTCCATTTACAATCAAACCCATAAACACATAGAAAAATTAACACATAAGCTAATAACTATGATTCAAGTGTTAGTGGCATATCTTATGTATAGGAAATAATCTCCTTCTGCTCGTCATCTCCATAAGGGTGATAGCTACTTCCCAATAACCAAGTTAATGATATCATTTATACAAAATATGAAGTATCATATAACACTGTCACTAATTCTCTTAACTTAGCCTATTCATACCTCTTCTCTACAAGGTGTGTGCTTATATATTCAAACATAAAAAACTAGGGTTTACATTTGTGAAAATCTATGTGATCAACTTATTAGTATGAGTGAGATAATTATAGGTTTTCAAAATCAATATCAACTAATACATTAAAAAATTATAACTTGGAAAAATAATTTGCAAAACAAAGGCCTATAGGGTACAATAGTGTAAATCATGCTTATACATCTTCAACTAGTCAATTTGTGAAAAATAATGTTACATATCATTACACAAAATCACAATAAATTAATTGTATAACTAGTGATTCCAAAAATATTCCAAGGTCAAATAAGAGTTTAAGTGAGATATTAAAGGACATGATTAAAGCTAAGTTGATCAACCTACCTCCTTTACACCCAATGAGGAGATCCAAATGATTTTGTGCATATCATAGAATGCATGGGAACCACATTGATTCATGTTTAACATTGAAAAGGAAAATACAATAGATAAAGGATATAGATGACTGACATAGTGAAACTTAATCAAAAAAATATACACTGGCCCATCTACCAATTCAAAAAGGGTCAAATTTAGAAACAATACAAAAATGGTTATCAAAGCATAATTCAAAACAACAAAAGATTCTAAAAGTATGATCAAAACAAGAAATAATTAAAAAACTATAGATAAATAAATAAAATCTATCTCTCCAAAAGTAGGCTCAACATTCAATATGGTATAATTTTGGTCACAAATATATACAATAGTTTGATTATCATGGTCAAGTTTTGTGAAAATCAGCCCAAGGCATCACTTTTCCTATGCTATAAGTTGATAATATTGGTTAATAGGGTTTTGCATTTATTGAAAATTCTAAGTTAAATAATTCATAGATATAATTTATCAAGGCAAAACATCCAGATACATTAGTAATATTACAAAAAGAAGAAGTTATCTAGTTGAAAAATCAAAATCATGCTCAACCAATAAACATTCTCAAACAAGGCTTTTTAGAAAAAGATCTTACACAACATTATATGTCTAAAATAAGAATAATTTAAAAGAGAAAAATAAGAATTAATATGCCAAAGTACAATCCATAAAGGTTAATTTCATAGTATGAGGCAATTCTATCTAGCACTCTAGGTTATCATGATTCTAGTGTTGAATAATATTATGATTCTAATGATGAACAATACTCATATTCCTACTGCAACAACATTCAACTATATCACAACAATCACACTACATGATAGATAATCATTCCTATTTTCAGTACATGCCATAGTGATATTGAATCTCATTGGAGACTTATTGGTTAGTATGGTTCCTACCCTTGTACATACTTCTATATATATATATATATATATATATATATATATATATATATATATATATATATATATATCTCACTCCTTGTACATAATTTAATTTCATTTGATTTTGTATTGCTTATACTCAAAAAATAAAAATATTAATATAATATGTCAAAATACAAAAACATTCAAATAGTTCAAAACTAATTTTTTTAATATAGATTGTATGCATTTCTATGTTTACATTTCTACAACTTTCCAGATATTGCATATTTATATCTATCTTAGTATAGTCATTTTTATCATACACATATGCTTCACTTGTTTTTTTCAAGTGCTTGCAGATTATAGATAGGATTCCATTACACTTCATTAATCCAGACCATCTCTCATCTACCCATTGGGGTAATTTACATTGATCCATGTTTATACATAGATATATTCACCCACTTGGGGTTATATCCTACATAGTTTATATAATTAGGCTCTATCTTACATACTATACATTTCAATTATGCATTAATTTATCTATATTGATCATTGTTACTCATTACTTAGATTTTTTGTGAATATCACTAGCTAGAGTCAATATATATGCATCTTAACATTTACATAGATTTTTACTACACAATTATACATGCTTTCATTTCTAGTTATTCTAGATTAGACTTTATTATGTTTTCTATGATTCTTCCATTTTGAGGGCATTTTAATATGCCATTGTTATTTGTATTCTATGCCACTTCCCTATTTATATGCCTTGTACATGTGCCTATGTCCCTTGTGTGTGGTTTCCTACATCTATATGTGGACATTTAAACATGTCCTTCTATTTGGATTTATGCCAAATTGATTATTGATTACATATGTGGACATTTGAACATGTATTTTAATGTATCCATTCTCAAATTTAGTGACATGTGCCCATGTCCCTTGTTTTATGGACCCTTACCCTACATTTTGCATGCCTCGTGTGATTATATGTTTGCTTCATTGTATGCTTCTACACCATGACACTTGTATTTGATTATTAAACACACACACACACAAACACACACACACACACACACACACACACACACACACACACACACACACACACACACACACACACACACACACACACACACACACACACACACACACACACACACACACACACACACACACACACACACACACACACACACACACACAAACGTTGTCAATATCAAGAGGAACCTCATGCATCTACCCTTCCTACTTGGGTCCCATGTTGGACATCATTCCCCATCCCCCTAAGTATTTAATTAGATTTTTTTCTATAAAAATTGATTACATATATCTTAACACCCTTTTACAATTCTATATTATAACATACATCTGCCATTACCTACTTATGAAGTTATATTATTACATTATATTGGAATATCATGAACATGCTCTAGATAACACATTTTACATATCTAATTACATAGATGGAAGTTATTATGTTGGTTTCAAAAATCCCATCAAAAGAAGAGGCATTCATATGGTTTATCATAGAGATCAGGCTCCTATTTTTCTATAAACAAATACATTTTAGTAAATAGGCTTAGCTTTAGACATCAAATTCAAGGTAGACATGGAATGGAATATATATTTAGAATTCAATATAGGTCACTCAAAAATAAAACTAGATAATCATTAGTGCCCAGGTTGGGACACTATTACCACAAGGCACTATTATCCCCTATAGGGCACTACTATCTAGTAGCCCTAGCTCTAGGACAATTCAAATCATTACAACTAGTAAACTAGGTGTCATATAGATTTACATAGATAAAATCATAGGTTTAGTAGTTATGTTCAAATTTAGCTTAGATTCATTCATTTTAGCTCATATTTATACCAACTACTCAAATTTAATGGCATCATGTGCAACACGATCAATCATACACTTAGATTGGTTACATAGGTTCAATTATTACATACTTGATTTATATTTAGTATACTCAGATACCAAATTTGGGGCATGTGTGAGGCACATTGGTTTCTATATAATCATATTCAAACATGAGATCAGATGTAAATTCAAACCTTACATCATTATCTATGATGTATACACTTACTATCACATTCTAGGTTATCACTAGATTCATGCCTTATTTTATATGCAGTGCTTAGTATTCTCAAGTGGTCCAAAGATGCCCAATATACCCAAGTGGTCATGGAGTTGAATAAACAATTAGATTTACTAAATTATACACTTTTAATATTTTGTATAATATAGTAATATATGTATCTACTTCACACATGTGTGAAATAGTGGACTCATGTCTTACTTGAGTTCTTGGGACACCCACATGAGAGGGTTAGACACACTTACAATCTTATCCAATATATTCAAATATTAGGATTCACCCATCAAGGGTGGGCAATGATGAAGTCAAATATTAGGATTCATCACCATATTTTGCTTTTGATTGTCTCTTAAGTAAGGGTTGATTTTTGCATGTTTCATTATAGGACATTGCTTTGGATCATGTTTCATATAGTGAGACCTATATTCATATACAAAAACTTAACTACATGGATTTCATTTTTAAGGTAAGTCTAGGTACAATTTTTTTTCCTTTATACTAGTCATTTTGCTTTGATACATTTCTAGCATAAAGGGGTGGAAATGTAATCACCTAGAAGTGGTAATTGGATGCTAAGAGTGTCACATGCATTAACCTATTCCTAGCTTATCCATAGACTTATCCTAAAGCTTTAGACATGATTTTATAGTGATTATGTAGACCACAAATACTATAGTCATCTAAAACATAGTCTTAGGACTATCTTCTCAGATCACACCCTAGTTTTTCTAGTAATCTATGGAGTGGATATTAGCACCATATTTAAGCCACTACAACCACATGGTGTTAATGTCCTTAGCTAGGTGATACTATCCTTAGCCTTAAATCTCTCAAACATATAATTTTCAAAATGTGTGCCCCTCCTAACATTGGCCTAAGCATATTTTATTATCTGCACAAGCTATATATCTCTATAAATACATGTCTAATTGGCCTCTATTCAATAAATGTAAAATATTTTGAAAATCTATTTAAACCAAAGATAAAGCTAGAAAAAATCAAGGTATTGGATCCATATTCTTCCCTACTTCTATATACTACCATCTACAATATACCTAAGCCCAATTTTCAAACATTTCAATGCTCAATCACATTTAAGGCATCTAAGTCCACTCTCATTCTAGAATTGACTTGCATAAACATCAAGCTATAGGTTGGAGAACTACATCAGGCTTGATCCATTTTGAGAGTATTGGTTTATAGGCAAATCTATACATAGTGGGGTGTTGAGTATGTCTAGTCCATCCTACTAACATACAAAAAATTATCTCTCATACCATAATTTCAAGGAAGACTATGATTTTCACATTAAATTAGACTTTTTAGGTATAACATAGAGCTTTGGGTTTTGTTCATCTAGGAATATGGCATAAAAAATAGGAGCATGTACTCTTAAAAATTAAAAATAGTCCTATAAAGGGTACATTAGCACCATGTTGAGGTCACTACACATAGATGGCACTATTATACATTCTAGATGCTATTGTCTATTGAGTAGATGCATACCGGAATCTTGTTGACACGCAATCTCAACTTTTAGAACCCAAATCATCCATGATAGTAAGTTTTCAAATAAGATTATTTATGCCTATTTATTTATGTTATTATAAATTCAAACAAGGTAAAATTTCATAACAGATAAATACTTAATTATTGCATATTTATTTTACTAATTTAGGCATCTAAGCCTTTTAATCTAAATGTAGGATTTTCATTATAAAACCTTGAAAGGTTAAATCAAAGAGAATAACAAAATACTTAATTTTTTCAATTAGCCTCCTCGACTACGGGAAAATGTCAATTTGACCTCAATGTGACTTCACTATGTATATGGACACTAATTAAAG
The DNA here is from genome assembly GCA_037957365.1 of Torreya grandis. Lineage (NCBI taxonomy): Eukaryota > Viridiplantae > Streptophyta > Pinopsida > Cupressales > Taxaceae > Torreya > Torreya grandis. The sequence continues at coordinate 322,413 of JARHVA010006127.1, read as the reverse complement.
GATGATAATTATGATCAAAGACCTTATGAACTTAACATAATGATGAAAACAATAGTGCTTGAAAAGGTCAACACTTACACGGTTAAAAAGATAGGTAGATATGATAATCATATAATACAAAGTACCCTAAATCTTAGTCACTATTTACCATGCTCACTCCCTAAGTTTCCTACATATCATATTAGGCATGCCTACATAATTGAAATCATGGCTAGATGTAGTTCACTTGTTTTTTAATACTACTTTAGTATTTACAACCCTAATAGGATATAAACTAGTAGAATTATTTAAATAGGTAAATATTTAATTCAAGCATATATCAAAACATAAAATATAGAAAATAATTATAATCATTTAATAAAGGGAATATTATAAATATAAAAGGGATGATTACTTAGTTTTTATAGTTGATAGCCTAATTAAAACTTCATGATAGAAACGAAAATCATACTAATGCAAGCATGTGATTTGTCTAGTTCAGTATTTGTATTTTTGTCTACACAATGTTGGTTTAATCAACCTAGGTTGGTAATTATTGTCAATAATGAAATATGCTAGCTAGTACCACCCTATGTAAAAATGAGATATTCTGACCATATGATCATGTTTTCCTATCTCTAAAATATCTATATGTGTGATTATAAACCTTGATGATGCATACAAATATATAAATAAGCATCCTTCACATTGAAAAACTAAAAATGCTTATGAAGGATATAAATATTCAAAAACCAAGGAAGTGTCATGTGTTGAGTTGAACCCAATTACATTGTTTAATGATTGACCATTGCTTACATATCCAATAATCTAAGGATGGAAATCAAGCCACATGTTATTATCGCATATAGTTTTATTGTGTAATTTTGATCCTTTGTTATATGTATGCAACTAATGATCTATATTTCATACATGATAATGCTTATTCTGAATTGGATTTGGAATGTTTTAGAATTTCTTGATGATTACTTCTAGTGATATATTCACTACTTCACAAGAATAAGGAAATTTGTATCATTATGTAATAGTATATAGTTGTGTACTAGATAAGCACATAATGACTTTTTAGTGATACCTTAACATACATACATACATACATTAATTCATACATACATACATACATGCAAGCATGGATAAATGTATGCATACATACAAACATATATGACTATAATTGGGTAATTTATCATTCCAATAACACAATAGGAAGATGGGTCAACCCTAATGAAATGTTTGATTTTTAAAATGTAACCATTTATTAAGAGGGTTGGTTTTTACCAAATCTAATCAATATCAACTGGTAATACTAACTTAAACTATTAGAATAGACATTTATATATGTAGAATGAATTGAATATTTAGAGATTTTTGTATAGGATATTAAATAGTTGAGTTCATTTAGGTGAGTAACAATATAATGAAAGGTCTCAATTCATAAGGTAGCATGTAAGTTTGAGAGAATAAAATATTAGGATCATATTTATGTGTTCAAGTCATGTGTGGTAAATTTGGGTCAAACTTATCATTGTCAAGTACTGAGTATCAAATTTTAGTATCTAAAAATAACCCCATTTTATTAGAGTAACATAATTTGTAGTTTAATAGGGTAAAATGTATTTGAATGTGTAAGCCACACATTTTATTTGGTACAAAGCTCCAATTTTGTAGGTTATTCAATAGAAAAATATGAAACCAATATGTATAGTCAATGTATATATATTGACAAATTTAATATTAAAATAAATTAAATATAAATTAAAGACTAAGGAAGGATTACATTTGTGTGTTGGTGAAAAACATTTTTACATTAAAAATATTTAGAGATAGTGTTTCCTTATCAAAAAATTAGAGAAATTTGTGCTTCATTGCTTAAACATGTGGAATGTTGGGGTGTATATTCCAAACATTTATGGAACTATGCATGTTATAGGGTTGGGAGGATAATGTTACCAAACCCTCATTAATGTGGGGAGAAGTACACAATGTACTAACATAAATAACTATGTAGGTAAGAAAAATAAAACCACAAGATGCGTTCACACAAATAAACTGACTTAACCACTGTAAATGGATTATAGATTCAATTGTATAGTTTTTTTATAGTTCACACAATCTTTCAATATTTTATAAAAATAAAATAAAACTAAAATGAACAATGTATATGCCACCATCATGAATTCAGGTTTGATAATATAGTTTATCTCAAATTTACTTAAGTTCTCTTAGTCTATAATAAAATTCATGATCAAAATATAATGAACAGTGTTCATGCCCCCATGATGACCACATATCTAATAAATGTGAATTAGATTGATAACCATCTTACATTAAACTATAAAATATGATTTTATGTATGTGCATGAAAAATTATCAAGCATCATAATGTTGAAAGTGTGCATATATGCATGGACTATAATCA
>JARHVA010006127.1:310000-315000 GCA_037957365.1 Torreya grandis | reverse complement strand
TGTGGTATCTATGATGTAAATAAACATGACACCAAAAATTGAATCCTACTATTTTTTATTAATAATTAATTGAAACAAATTACCCAACTAATGTAATAACTCAATTACAAACAAAGACAATGGAACAATTTTTCTTATAATGAAAACCCTAATCACTTTGTTCCCTAGATTCATCTAATCCATGGATAATTCCATGGGATGTAAAAACACCTCTAAAAACATGGGGACCATAAATTTAGTATCAAAATATTAAACATCACAATATAAATGTGTTTCACAACCAAATCAAAAACCATGGAAAAATTAACAACGGGTACCTCAAAAATAATTTAATCAACAAATAAGGTTTCCACCTCCATCGGTGTTGATACTACTCCTACCACCCAACATTAAAAAAATGAACAAACAATTTTTTATTAATTACCTAAAAAAATAAAAAGCCCCAAAATAAATAAATAACCTTGTCTATTTAATTTAATTAAAAATAAGTATGGGATTCAATACTATATATTGTAGTAATATTTATGTACATTTAGGAAAAAAAATGACTAGGCTTTCTTCACTCACCATAAAAAAAATTCCTAAGGAAAAATAAAGTTAAAAATATCCGAGTAATAAATAAAAATAAAAATAATCCATTAAATAGATACAATAAGAGTTAACAATTTATATGAAATAAGACAATCTAGCTTTGACAATGCTTAGATTGGCTCCACATATCACAATTCTAGCTAAGAAGATACACAATCAGGCTCTTGAGACATACAATCTAGTTTTAGAGATGCCCAAAAAAGGGATAGAAGATGTCAAACAATCTATATAATGTTATTTAAAAAAATTGAAGGACACTCATGATGAAAATTATTCTCACACACGTCTCCATCAGAGTGTTTTTATCTTAGCATAGAATAATCAAGATTATTTTTCTTAGCTTTTTTAATCAATTAGCAAGTGTGATTTCAAAAGGAGAGTCTTTATTTAAAGACATAATTAAATTACACACGATTCAACCTCATCCTTTACAATTTAACTCTATCATGAGTAAGTTTAGACAAGTGAATTCAATCTATCTAGGGATAAAACAAATTACAATCTAACCAAGAAAAACATTAAACATAAATAGTTGGTTAATTAATGAGAAAGAAAGTATAATTTATAAATTATTAGAAGGAATATTTCAAGAAAAAATAATACCAAGATATTTTAATAAATATTTTTTTATAGATGTTGAGTATAATTGCCATGTTGCTTGTAAAAATAAGGCCAACATACACAAATAACTAATAGATGCAAAAGGAAGCAATAAAGTGTTAAGAAAACCATGACCACCAAATCAAAACAAATATGTATGTATTTTCAATTTTCATATAAATATAAATATGTTTTTCATAAATATTATTTTCATGCTTGGAATAATATACATCCATGATCTTCTAATTTTAAAGTGTCAATTGTAGATTAGGCAAAAAAGAACAATAGAGAATTGGCAATGTGGAATTGACCTAATCTGAGTAGGTTCAAACCCAATTTTGATGGGGCCTATCATGGAAATCTAGGAGATTCTAATATAGGTTACCTGATAAAATATTTTAGTGGTTATTTAATTAGAGATATGATTTTAAAACTCCTATATGGGACAAATAATGAGGTAGAAGCTCAAGCTTTGGTAGCTATGGTTGAATTTGCTCTAGATTGTAGAGTGTCTTATCTAGAGATTGAAGGCAAATATAGAGTCATAATTCAATATTTGTCTATGAAAAATGCCAAATCTTGGAGTATATAAAATTTTATTTCTCAAATCTATGCCAAATTGAGTCTCTTTCGAACTTGGACATGTTTTCATTGATTTCATGAAAGTAATGAAGTGGAAATTTTCCTTGAAAATGTTGGTATCAATGAAAAGGATGAGGTTAGGGTTGATAATAATAAACATAATTGGATTTATTATGTGGGTATTGAATTAGTGACTCTCTAAATTATAAGTCCTTCATTAAGGTGTTTTTTAGGGTAATAGATGCCCTTTTGATGATTATTTTGTTGCCTAGTAGAGGGTGATGAAGAATGTAATGATGAGTGTGTTTATTGTAATATTACATATTTGATGGGATTTTATTTTAGATTGTGTGAGATCATTGGGAGTAATATTTTATCTATAATGTGCCTATTGAGATTTGGTAGTATGGGTTTTGTCACTGAGTTATGTTTTTATAGTTGGATAAAGACAGAAGTTGTGGAATCTTTAGTCTAGTTAGGAACTTTAGTGGTGCAAAAACTAGAGAGATGGGATTTTATGTAAGTGTATCCAGGATGTGCTTAATGAATTTAATTTGGGTGCTAGGTTTAGAAGTTTCAAATACATTAGAAAACATATTAGGAGTGGATTTATTGGAAAGGAGGAGGCAAGTTAAAGTTAATTCAAATTTAGCATCCCTATTTGTAGGTAATTTGTGCCTGGTTGTGGCTAATAAGGACTAGGTAAATAAATTGGTTTCTTTTTTTTTCGGCATAAATATAGGATTGATATTATTTTTTCCTTGGATTGTATACCTTTGTTCCATTTTATAGAGCTTTCTTTTACTAGGAAATATGGCTTGGGTTTTGCACCCTTGTCATTTTTCAAAGTCTTGGAAGCTAGATTTGCCTCCCTTGTTAAATTTTCTCAATATGTGGAGGAGGTGTTTTTGGGTGATGGTGGGGAGGGTGAAACCAAGGGTATTAACATGCCTATTTTATAGGATTTTATATCTCTTATTCCTTAGCTAGATGATTGACACATAATGATGAGGTCCCTTGGTAGATTATGGGCCATTAAATGGCTAAAATGAGGCTTTGTTCATGGCTATTTCCTAGCTCCACCTATGAGGCAAGAGAAGAGGATAAAATCTAAGGCACAAGGGGGACACAAGGAGAATATCATATAGAATTCATCCATCTTGGAGGATCCATTAATAGCGAGCACAAAGGGGAATATTAGGACAAAGGATGGTGCTGGTCCACAGGGACATGTTTAGTTTTCTGAGTTGTTGGGTAAGGATCGCATGCATAAGATAGTATAGGTGGTAAAATTTTTTTGGGGGAGGATTATATCATTATTATCAGCTAGTTGACAGTATTCTATAATTGGTTTTTTGTCATTTATCCCTTTTATGTCAAATTTAAGACTATTAAAGGTTGAGTAATGTAATATAGCTTATATTAATATATATACTTTGGAAAGGTATATTTCGATGTGTTTTTTGCAATTTAAATTACTTGACATTAATACTGTCAATCCAAACCATTTCATTTCCTTTTGTGATTATATGGTATCAGGAAGGGGACCCATAAACCCTGAAATTGATTAAAAAAATATAGATCCACAATCTCAATATTTTTCAAATCATTTCCATCAACCACTAATCCAATTATTACAATACTAATTCCATGATGGTGGCCTCCAACACACCATTAATAATATTTTGGATGTGTGTATTTATCAAATAAATATTTTATAATAATGAAATAATAACTTTTACACCTTTTAAGTTCCATCTATAATCAAGGATTATAGTACGACCACATCTACAATCAATCATAATAATATAACCAATTTGAGGTAGGTATTAATTTCATAATAAAGAATCCATTACTCAAATAAACTAATACATGATCCATATCCATTCATAATAAAGTTTGTTTCATTGTTTCTCAGTTTCTCTTTTTATGCATGATCGAATAAAAAAACCCTAGTAAACATGTGAAATTATGTAACCAAGATATGAGATGAAAGGTTTTCAAAAAACCCATGTTATTGGACATTTTTTTAACATTTTGTTATAATATTTTAATATTAACATCTAATGTTTTAATTTAGTATATAGGTATTGCTAACCATATTTTTGCTCTCATTTAATTTGTTTAAATAACATGGATGGAGCATAGTCTTCCCAAAAATTTATTTTTATTAGAAAAATCAAAATTAATAGATTTTGAGTTAAGATCAAGACCAATGATATATATATATATATATATATATATATATATATATATATGTATATATATATATATATATATATGTATATATATATATATATATATATACATATATATATACATATATATATATATATACATACATATATATATATATATACATACATATATATATATACATATAAATATATATAAATACACACACACACACACACACACACACACAAACACACTATAAACAAGTACTATGTATTTGACAAGCAAAGAGACTTTAGAGGATCAACTCAAGCCATTATAGACTAGTTTAGACTAGATTTGGAGTTTGTTATTCGAGATTCAAGTTCCATCAGTTTGGATTTAGAGTCCATTAATCTATCTCTAGAGTTGCATATAATAGTGTAAGATCTTTACAATGGATATTTTTAAGCTTTTGCATGATTTAAAAAATCATACAAATATTTTTGAAGAATAGTGAGAAACTTTTCTTCATATTCTTACACATAAGATATTTTTTGGTAAAGTTGGCACACCAAATAAGAAATTTATGAGTACAATTAAATGTATAATTGATTTGAGTATTGTATATGAATAGGAGCAATTACTTCCTAATTTTTCATCATGTTTTCATTTCTTAAAATGTTAAAAAAAAAGGGGGGTAAAAAATAAAAAGTAAAAATTAAAAAATTCAATTATGGAAACCCTAAGGTATTGTTAATAGTCATGGTTAGAAAACCATCTTACTAGATAGCCATGTATTGTATAAAAGAGTATTGATAAAAAAAAAATAGTAAATCACTGAGCAAGGTCAAAAGTGAAAATAAAAAGGAAAAATTAAAAAGAGGGGAATGTTGAAAACTAACAAATGAATTCTTTTCCAAAATAAAAAAATGAAGTTGTACCTAATTAACTTTACCATTGTCCTCTCTTTTAACATCAAACTACTTTGGCCACATCAACATGAAGGAAGCAAAAGATAACTGGGATTATGACTAAGGTATTTATTCTATTATTTTATTTATAAATATAGT
>JARHVA010006127.1:60000-305000 GCA_037957365.1 Torreya grandis | reverse complement strand
AATTTTAAGCATTTCTATTTCATAGTAATTTATATTTCAGCAACTTAAATTAAAAGTGTGTTTATATTTTCTGCAATTTAATTTTTTGTAAATAGACTAAAAGTATGTTTACTTTAATACAATTGTATTTAAGAAAAATGTGTTTCATTTACAATAATTTAAATTTAGAAAGTGTAGATTATTTTTAAAATTAATATAATAGATTTAAATTCAAATCAATTAGATTAGATGTTAGGCGTAAATGATCCACAACTCTACCAAAAGAGACAATTGTTAGCCATTAACCTTTTTATCTTCTTGTTGATTATCTTTGGAAACTAATCCTATTTTGATATGACATCAATATAACTTATTTGATTAATTAATAGGAAAAAGTGACCTTTATCATGATTTTTAGTTCATATGCAAAATTTATAGCCTTTGAAGCTAGAGACTTGTATGATTACTAAACTGCTACTGATAGTTTTGTAATCACATTAATAGTTTTATAGCCAAAGAATATTTTTTTAAATAATTAGTGCTAGTTAGGTTACCACCATGGTAATTTATTAATTATTTTGGTGGTTTTTTCTTTACTATAATGGTAATTTTACAAACACAAGAAGTTGAAAGGACATTGAGGCATTTTGGATTAAATTTCTGACTCTTGGAATTTTTGTACAAGCCTAAGAGGTGATATTGTGTATAAATATGAACCTATATAGTTATATAAAGGTATATAATGTAGGAAACCATTGAATCCAAGAATTTAAATGGATTAATTTTTGTAATTTATTAAGTTGTACCTTTATCAACTTATTATTTTTATGTATGCGAATGAGTCAAAGACTACACATCTGCGATAACTAAGTTCAATAAGGCAAGTATTCCACTAAACAATGGATATATCATTATGAGAATATGATCCATGATTTTGGTTTCCTTTTATTCCAAAAAATGAAAGATATTGTAACCTATATAACATAGTGGAGATGAGTAATCATGGATTCACTCTTGTTGGAGTTTTATCACATGGAGTTTCTATAAGGTATGTCTTGTGTTATGTTTATTTATATATTTATTTTTACCCTTTTTTAAATTTTTATATTCCTTAAAACTTTTATAATATAAAAAGAATTAAGAGAAGTCAATACTCATCTATCACAAATATATTAAACTTGTTTCATAAAGGGTAAATAACTTCACATTGGTATTGCACTTCTTTGAAATCATTTCAATTACAATCATGTATAGAGTATTAACATGTTTTTAATATGGAGGAACATGTGAAATGTATTTATAATGAGGATATTTCATGTTAAGGGTTACATATTATCTTTTATCTTGTATATTTTATTCATAATAATAACCCCTTATCTTGAAATAATACATATTGTTAAATTTAGAGTGTAATATTCACCTATTTTATCAATCAAATTGGTATTAGTGTGATTTTTCATTTTACCTTGAACCTATTTCCTAACAAAATAAAACATAGTGTTACACATTTTTCCATGTATATTTTTTGAAAATTGAAGGTTCTTGGTTGCAAAAGCTAAACCATGGTTAAATATTTGAAGAGATAAATGTTACAAGATCTTCAAGATATAAATTGGGAAATTCAAGATGAAAAATTAAAATTAATAAAAATGTGTTATCACTTGGAAAATGGGAATAAATAGTTTCAATAGAGAGTTATAAATCATGGATAATTTATTAGGGTATCATCAAATAATTTAAACATGATTTTAAAAGCAAGAAAGAGATGTTGTAAAAGTTCCAAGATTATAGTGGAGTGAAGTAGAGAGAAGACTATACCATGCAAAGGAGTTATCTACCAAATATGGAAAAATAATTATGGATGTATGCAAAGTAATAAATTCACATATTATATAATTTCCATAAACATTAATATGCTTTTATTGGTAATTTTGAGAAGTATACTAAGGGTTTGGGCTCCAAGTTACAAACCAAGATGGGTTATGATGGAAAAGGCCTTCACATAATGGTCAAATAATTAATAATCTTATAATTATTGATTAAATTTATTAATACATAGGTTTTGTATATGTTAGTGTTGAATGATGAGTTTGATAATTATCTAATATAATTAAATCAAACAAAGCTTAAAATATTAAATATCCCAATCCATTAGATCTATAAAAGTAACCCATGTAAGGTAATGACATCATGTGTTTTTTAAAATATAATAAGGATATTTATTATAAAAATAATGATTAAGTATATCATTAATATTAAGGTGGAACTTATCCACCTCAAAGTGACAGAAAGGAGCCTCCAAGAAGATGAAAAAACTTTGTGAAGAAGGATATAACACATTGTCACTCCATGACCATGTGAGTGAATGAAATATATAATTAAGAAAGGGACACCAATTCAATGATGGGAATATAATTAATTATTAGTTAAAATTATCTACATAGATATGTGACCATATTAAAGGAGGATGTAACACATTACCTTTTCATCATGTTTGTACCAAGGGCATCTCAAGATGACATGAAAAGAACAATTCTTCTATTATTTGCTTCAAATGTAAGAATAATGGTAATATAGACAAAAAATATTTGTATGCATATCCATGTTATTTTTATTTAATAAATAACCATTATGTGGCCATGTTTTGGAAGATTAAATCCAATAAAACTAATCCTATGTCCCTCAAGATGAAATTAACAAATTTTAAAGACCATTTTCCAGATCAGAATGTGGTGAAGGGTAAGATTGGCATGTTGTCTAAGATAATGGGAAAGAATAATTAAACTCATTGAAATATTATTGGGAATTGGCATGAAAAGTATAAGTGGATACATCCAAAACTTCACATAAATAATTGTAAGAATATTTCTAAGAAGGAAGAGGCATATACAAGTAAAAGGAAAGTTGTTCAAGAACCTAAAGAGCATGACATGGAAAATTATTAATCATAATAATTACCTCCATTAGAAGATGTATAAAATGAATAAGACAACCTAGGTAAGGAATAATCCATCAAGAAAGGTCACCCCATTAATGATCACCCATCACCATTTCCAAAAGGTAAACGTAGTAAGATATAATCCTTAGAAGAATAGTTGGAAAACTAAAATTTTGATTCACATCTAATTAAACATATATATAATATATAAAACATCGAAAGGAATCAACCAATAGAGGATTAATCATCACTATTAGAAGTGGGTAATAGAAACATTTTGTTATTTATCTTATGAATAGAGTATTTTCATAGATAAGCTAATGTTTGGTGTGACCCTAAAAATTAATTTATATGTTACTTTATTGAAATAATAATGGTAACCTATTTTGTATGAGAAATTATGAAGTAATTTCACTCATTAAGAGTGGAAATGGATAATACATATAATAAAATTTATAATAAAATATTTGATCATCCCAATGCATCAAAGATATTTTATCATTGTTTTAGTATTCTAGTGTTCATTTTGATTGGAAAGATAACATGTTTTCATTTTAAAGTTATTTTACCATGTGACAATATGGGTAGAAGAGGAACTTGATGTTAACAGAAATATATAATCATATGTTTAATGAAAAATATTCACATAATAGCTATGATAATTTCATATCATGTTTTAAAATTATTATATGCACATGGAATAAGGTTGCATCAATTTTTTTATGAAAATAGTTTTTATAACATGTTTTAGTAATGTTGTAGTATACTAATAATCCCAAGGGTTATTCCATGAGGGGATAATAAGTGGAATGCCATAAAATAATTAATACATGATGAGAGGTGTATTCATGTTAAATAACACTACATAAGAAGACTAGTAGATTTGATGGATGTATGTTGTGGCATAAATTTTAATTCATTTAATATGTTCCCTTCAATATATAATGCATTTTTATGAAAACTTTAAATTTATAGATATGGAAAAAAAAATGTAATTGTATGTTTTTAATCCATGTATTTTGAATTTTTTGTATTGTAAGATTCAAGATAAGGGAAATTTGTAAGTATGGTGAATTGTTGTAACACCACATATATAATGCAATATGTTTTATTAACTTGTTTAAATAATTATGAACAATAAGGAGGATGTTGTATGATCATCTTATTATGGATGTATTTACCTTAGCCTACAATCATGTGTGTCATAGTACATGGGATTATATAAACAACCACAAAGAAGACTAAGCACTAAACAGTGCAATAAATTCAATTGGTAGAGATTAGAAAGAGTGGAGCCTTTTAGCAAGATAGGTTTTCAAGTTTCACAGTTGGATAAACAGTCTCCAAAATATAGGAATAATGTATAGTCCAAGAGGATGATAAGATTGGTATCTCACTTGGGAAGATAGGAGGTAAATATTCATATTATTTTTAAATATTTTTTATGAGTAAAATTCTTGAAAATTTATGTGTATGATCAAAAATTTTGACTGTGTAGACTATTTAATTTAGTTGGTAAGATAATAAATTATCAAATAGGAGTATTCATGACATGCCAAGTCATGGTAAAATGTTATTTTATATTATATGGGATAAAATAATCATACTATTTGAATCAAAGGTAAATTTTGATTACATATTTGGGTTCCTCTAGAGAAATTATTTAATTAAAAAAATGGCATGTAATTTCAAGTTCATATGTAAAATTTATGGAATCTATAATTCATAGGACTTATATGATTAGGAAACCCATGTTATAGTTTAATAATCACCACAAAAGGTTCTAAAAAATTATTGCACGTAAGTGGTTTTATAGCTTCCACATTGGTTTTTCCCTACATATAGTGGTAGTTATACAAGCACTAGAAGTTGAAAAGACATGAAGGTGTTTTTGTTTTAGTTTCTAAATCTTGGAGTTCTTATGTGAGACTAAGAGGTGTTCTTATGTATTATTAAATATAATCCTATATATTTAATATAATGTATATAATTTATAAATTCATTCAAGATTATAATTAAAATGGATGTATTTGAGTAATTCATTAACTTTTTCTTTCATCAACTCATTATTTTCATGTAGGTAAATTAGTTTAGGAATACACAATTTAGATAGTTGAGTTATATTATTTTAATTTATTGAGGGATGAGTCTTCTTATAAACATTGTAAAAATCAATTCCATGAGTTTCTAGTATTTTTTGTCCCAAGAAGGCAAGATTTTGTAAACTAAAAAACATAGTGGAGATGAGGAAGCATGGCTTCACTCTTGTTTGAGTTTTCTCACATTTAGTTTCTATAGGGTGTGTATTACATTATTTTTATTTATTGATTTTATTTTTTCCTTTATTTTTATATTTACATTCCTTTCAAATAGTCTGATAAAATAAAAACTTAAGATAGATTGAGACTAATCTATCACAAGTATAATTTTAATGATTTTTTCAATGTTTAGATGAAGACTAGTCTCTTAAGAAAGAAAAATGATAAAACCCAAATATATAAATTATTTATGATTTTTTTTAATTTATAATCCCAATAAGGCAATGTTTTTTAAAATACAAAACATAGTGGAGATGATGATGTATGGCTTTAATATTGTTTGAGTTTTCTTCACATTTAGTTTCTCTAGGGTGTGTCTTGCATTATTTCTCTTTGTTGATGGGTTTGTTTCCCTTGTTTTTATATTTTCATTCCTTTAAAATAGTATAATACAATAAAAACTTAAGAGATATTAATTTTAATCTATCATAATTATAGTACATATATCCTAGAGGTTAAATAACTTCACATTGGTATTTCACTTATATGCAAATGTTACAATTACAATAATGTATGTAATGAATGTAACATGTGAATATTACATGTGGAGGGTAAAACATTATATTTTATGTTGGATATATTATTCATAAGACATGGAATAAATTTTTAAATAACATTTTGGGTGTTGTTATATGGCATAGAATGTAGGCAATCACTTGTCTTGAAAGAACCTATATTGGTGAAACTTAGAGTGGAATATCCACCTAGTTTATGGATCAAAATTAAATGAAAATAAATATGTTTAAAAAAATGGGAATTAAAGGTGTCATATAAAAAAAATTCCAATGACCATAGACAAGGGACATAAATATGCCACAAACAAATGCCAAAGGGTCACACCGAAGGGATATAAATATGAAAAAACAAACAAGGCCAAGGTTCACACAAAATATATGAACATAAAGTATCCTATAATATACAAGATTAATATCATCAATGAATCACATAAAAATTAAATTCATCTACACCATCCATATGCATCAATGCCACATTGTAGTAGAATAACATATCCATGTAGCATTGTGTAGGATATGAGTAGTTAGCAAGCTTTGTGTAAAAGATATACGTAACTCATCATGAAATAAATTTCATATAAATATATAACCTATAATAATGAAACCTATGAAATAATATTCCCTTCATATCAGCATGGCAAGTAGGTATAGTAAATTACAACATCAACGTGTCCATGTATAATGTGTACATCCTACATTACATTCATATACCATCAAATATCTGTGTATATAAAAATAATATTTCATGTACCTATCATATGGTAAATAAAATATGTAAATAGTTTAATCTAGTAATAATGTCATGGTTAGGTCTTATTTTTCTATTTTTATAATACTTTGAATTTTTTTGTATATGCTTGATTTTTTTAATTTTTACATATTTTTGGATATTTGATCATAGTTCTCATGAATTAGAGAATAAATCATCCTCAAAAGGATTTAATTAAATATATCTTAAGTTTTCATGTATATTATGTAATCACATTTCCTCTTCTTCCTCTTTTGTTTCTAATTATTCAAATTATGTACTTTATGTCATCTCTCAGATTAGTCTTTTTATGGTAAGAATCATCATCATGTTGAATTATGATCAATCTTTGTACATATGATAAAATGATATATATTTGTTAGAATTAGTGTAAAAAAAAAAATTGTAACCATTTTTTACCTAATTTGAAATGCACTTGATAAGTACAAGGCATGGCCCATATGTGTGTATTAATCACTTTTCCCCCACAAGTTATTGGTTAAATGATATATCCAAGGGGTTCTTTTCAATGAGTGTTAGATTATAATTCCTTGATGTCATGTCCCAAATTTAATAAAAATATAAAATTACATATTTTTTCCTATTTTTCCCATTAATTTGAGTGTTTTTCTAATATCCAATTTCCATGTATACTATAATGATCAATGGCTCTTTTTGAGGATAGTTTATGCTTTTTGTAAATTACAAATGGTGTATTTATAGAATTTGATGTGATTTGTTCATATTGATTCTATATTATATTTATAATGCATTAATTATTTTATCTTTCAATATGTTTTTGTAGATATCACAATGATCTATGTAATGCCATCTGGTTATATGATAACCACAATATGATTTGCCTTCTTGATGTGAAAGATATGCCATGATTTGGTGTTTAGTAGATGGTAATGTTATGAGATTATGATCAAGTAATATTTGAAATATTTTTTATATTTCATCTTGAATACTTTTTACAATCAATGATGTTGAATCCTTAGGGTATTCCATTTCCATGTTATTTATTGATTTGTATGATTGATTTTTTGTCCAACTTATTGTTTACTTTAGTGTTGCATGTATCTAATCTGAGATAGTTTTTAAAATGTTTTTTGAAATTAGTATGTAATCATTATTTTTCATTTTTTTACTTTCATTTTACCCTATAATATTATGCCTAAATATGAACTTATTATTTTCCCCTTTTTTTTAAATATGTGTCATCTCTATATTCTCAAACTTAAATAGGTTTGAATAGAGTGCGGGATAAGTACTAATCTAAAATATTGAATTTATAATTATGTGGTTGATAATTTATCATATTTTTTATTTTTTTGTCTTGGTAATCACTATCATAATAATTTGTGACTATGTCAACTTTATATACCAAATTCTCCACTAAAGTAAGACCAAAAATAAGTTTTGGCTAATCTATAATAAACTGTGGTTCACGTTGTACAACTACATTATATGTTAGGATTTTAATTTTTTTAATTGATTCACCCAACTCATATTTATGAATTTGAGTTAATAGAATGGGTTGTTAGGATAAATATTAGTATGATATTATAACTATGATTATGATTGGTCTTAATAGACATGGTCATCTTACAACATCTAAAATGGTCATCATCTAATGGTTATACATCGTAATATATTTCATTCATGTATTTTATACATATGCATAATTTTGATGGTAGTAATTCCATATCCTATATTAGTGGTCACCCAAAATCAAGTTATAATTTAAATAATTAGGCATAACATGGAAATTAATAGGTGTCATCTTAGGACCTAGTTTCACTTCTAATAATATGTTTTTAATTGTTTGATACAAAATTTTATCAAATCATTTTATGTTTTGATTTAATTTTTAAATGGTAGACATGTTTATACATAATAAGTGTAAGAATTTAGTGTTAAAAATGTTCAATTTGTTATCTACCTATAAAATTTTGACCAAGTTACTTTTCTATTAAACTTGAATGAATAATGATAGGTGTTACTCAATCTATGTTGCATGGGTAAGTCTTATTTATCTAATGTGATTAATTCTTTAATATCCTTGAATATAATCATAATAAATGAAAATCAGTCAATTTTTGTAACACTAGGGAGAGATGTTTTCCTAATGAATGATATATATTTGTCTTTATAGACCATTAATATCTTGAGTAACACTAAGATAGTAATTATAGCACATTTTTTTCTTTAGTTAATCAATGATTTCATACCCTTTGGGTTGATATATTTCTTAATGGGAGGTGGATGGGGATTAGGATGAAATTATTTACTACCTTAATTCTATTTCACATGATGGGGCACCCTACCTTATCTAGTGTTTATACAATGGACTACAAAATCAAAAATAACTCATTGGTGAATCATGGGATCTTGATGGAAACTAGTACAACCTTGAGGTCTAGGAAGAATATGTAGAAAATGATTCATGTATTCCCTTTATCATATATTGGTAATGAAAGGAAACTCAGATTAGATATTACAATAATGCTATTGAAGGAAGGCTTGGGAATTTTCATTATTAATTTTATCCTTATTAGTGTTCTTATATTTAATAATTTTTACCCATTTTATTACATAAATAATTCAAATAAGATACATTATCTATGTATAAAAATATGAAAAGATTACCATATTGAATTGTGTTAACAAAAATTGTTTATTCATTATGGCCATTATTAAAATGTATTATTAGGGAGTAATTAGGTGTTATGTTTGAGAATAAAACCCTAAGGTTAGCATATGAAACCTTAAATTGAGTATACCAGAAGAGAAACATAGCATTTGACATGCTTTTATATGTGTACAATTTCAATAATATGTTTTAGCATAATCTAGTTTTTTCAAACCTATTAGGATAAAAATAGTAGAATTATATATATATATATATATATATGAAATTCAAATATATTATGAATTTACAATACTAAAATTTATTAGAATTATTTAGAAAGTGTCATATTTTAAATATATTGAATAAAAAAATGAAAGAATAATTCAAAATTTTGGTTGACTATCTAACTGTAATTGTATGATAGTGGTGGAAATTAAACTAAAGCAAGCTTGTGATTCATCTAGTTTAGAAAATACATTTTTATCTATGTAGGATTGATTAAGTTGATCTGGTTTAATTTCTATTATCAAAATTGACTTGTGTTAGTTGGTATTGAATTAGGAATGAGGGACTGTGACCATAAGGTTAGCTTTACCTACCTTGGAATGTTTTGTGTGTGTGATTATGAATTTTGATTATGCAAAAAACTCTTAAATTAGGCTCCTTCACCTTTAGACCCTAGGTGTGATTATGAGGGATTTAAGCATAAATTATAACATGTAATTGGGTGAGATTACCTAAATCATCTCCATTTTATAATTTAAAAATAATTATGTGTATGATATTATTAGGCAAATCAATCCATATGTAGTTCTCCCACCTAGTGTGATGTGCAATTTAACTCATTAGCTATATTTATGTATCTAGTAATTTGGATTCAGCACTTTAAAATGTTTATTTGAATTGGATATGGAATGATTTAGACATAGGATATGATTAATCCTAGTGATAGATTCATAATTTGGGAAAAATATGAAATATTGTTTGAATGTGAAATAGTTTATAGATGTATATTACATAAGTGCCCAATCCATCTTGAATGAGACATTATTTTGTATGTATATGAGTCAATTTAGGCAATTATCACACCATCAACATTCTATGTATATGTTCCAACCCTAAATAAATATTTTATTTTAAAAATTAATCATTTTTTGGAGAAGTCAATTCAGTCTAGTTCAATTTAGTATTGACTAATAATATTGACTGAAAATGACATAATCATCTTGTGTTCATGTATACTAACGTAAATTTCTAGATATGTCTTTGTAGTTTATTAATTATGTTTGAAATAAATATTTAGGTTTAGGTAGGTGAGTAACAACATAACATAAGGGTCACACTGATAATATAACATGTAAGTGTGAAATAATGGTGGATTAGGACCATGTCTATGCACTAAATTCATTCATGGTAAATGTGCTTGAATATTTTAATTATTAAGTAATAAATATAAAATTTTAATATTTACACTCATTGTAAAAAAATTATGTTATTCTTTATTGAAAAGTTATAACAACCTTCACCACATGATCTCATAATGTTAGCTCTCATAGTTACTCCCAGAGTAACAATGCAACCACCAAGCAGCGCACATGTGATTAATCCTTACCTAGATTAATAAAATGCACCCTTACATATATTTAATGATTAATTACACTCCCAAATTTTGAGCTAGGTAATACAAGATCTATTAAAAGACACACTCATAATCTACAACAAAAAATTATCCTTCCTAATCCTAACCAAGTGTAATTGAAACACTATCAAAATAAAATGTGTGTACTATCAATAATTTGAACTAATGATTCAACAGAATTTATTAACCTATTAATAGTGTATATTTATTCCTATATAGTTTTATTTATAAAAAATTACATAATTTTTTTTCCAAAGTAATAAAAATTTGAAACAACATTTTATACACCATTTTAGGTCGATAAAAGGTACACACAACATTTTTTTAAATCACATAGTAATCAATAAATTATTATTATAGTTTGATCATTTTCTATAAGTTAGATAAAATATTAATGCAACATTAATAATAAATAATGGATTATTACTTTAAAAAAATAAATATCATTTTGAAATGAATTTTACAAGGTAAAAAATTCACTAACAAACTATTAGTTAAAATGGTTTTCAAATCCACATATTATGTTTGTAAATATAGATAATAAAATAATTAAAAATTGATCCATCATTTTAAGTTATTTAAAAATAAGTTTAAATTTAAGATTTAAAAAATTTATTTAGTGTATATTTATTTTATTTATATTTAAAATTGATTATATTGGCCTAAATCAAAGCAAACTATCACTTATTTACTTATTTGCATTATTACTAGATAAACTGTTTGAAAATTAGCAACTTTCTAAGATGAGGAAAAAGTAGGAGAATAATGAAAGATATAATTGATCAATTATTCATTAGGGTTAAATGTATCAAAATTTGATTAGATTTAGTCTCAATATAAAATCCATTTATATAATATATATTGATTAAAATTAAAATTAATTAATTTAAATTCAAGTCTCATATTAAATACACTAACTGATTTTTATTGTAAAATTAAAAGGAATAATTATGGTTAACATTTTTATTCCACCCTAATGTCAATATTAAACATGGGTATTATTATAGTCTAATATCATATTTTATGTTTGCACTCAATACCAAATATATACATTGAGTAATTAAAAACTTCCATGAGTAGTTTATTTATATTATAATATCTTTCTGGGGAGTTTTAATCAAGTGTGATAATTCATCTCAATCTAACATTTTTCATTAGCTATTAAAAATGACATCATTTTCCTCATTTAATTTTATCTTAAACATAATGCAATGAATAATTAATTTAATCCACCACTTTCTTATTTATCTCCCTCTAGCCTCTTCCCCATCAACAAGGATTTTAGCATATAATTCATTATTGTCTCATAGTATTATCAATATGGGATCAATTCAATAACAAACTAGTCATATAATTGTGTTAAATAATTGAAGGTTTATAATAATATATTAAAATATTAATATAATTTTTGAAAAACATAATTTTAAAATTTAAAATCAGAACCACAAAAGAAGAGATCAAAAGATCGAATCCATCAACATATACAATTCATTTCTATTATTTATCAAGTCATAGAATAATATGAAGGTTATTGAACATAATTATTGGTTTTTCACCCCTAAAAGTACTCCTAACATGAGAATAAATAAATTGAAACTCAAATTTTAAGAAGGGGAATTATCTTAAGAGTGTAGTAAATGATCGTATCGATTTGATCAATCAAACTCAAATCCTAAAAAATATTAAACTCTTTCATTATTTATCATTTATTATTATTTTTTCTCATTTCTCTTGTATTTTTTTTCTCATTGTTGTTTAGGGTTTTATGAGTGAATATTCCATGTTCTAATGGATAAGGGAATTTGGATATATACATTATATATATATATATATATATATATATATATATATATATATATATATATATATATATATATATATTTGGATCCATATGACAATTTCTCTTAATATTTGTGTATATGTATAGATCATTTATAGTTTATATGTATATATAAATCCCTAATAATTTAAATCCAAATTTAAAAAGTATGGCATATTCATATGTGTGTAAGAGAGAGAGACAGATGTAAGATCATCACATGTAAAATATAAATCATAAATCACCCATGTTTTTAAGTGTGAAGGAAAGTGTGTAGGAAGAAAAGGAAAATCTAAACACTGAATAATATATTAAAAAAATGACTTTCACAGTAACCCATAGACTCACTCAATAAGCATGCCTTAATGGTGCAAAATTGTATTTGAAATTAAATAAAATTTACATAGGGTTCTAAGGGACTGGTTAAAGTATTAGTGTATAATGAGTAACATTGATATCATGAAGTGTAGAATTGAGGCCTAAAACCTTCCACATAAAATGTGAGGAAGTTGGAATGAGTGAGAAAAAAACCAAGTAGACCTACAATTAGCCATTTCAACTAGGTTGAGCTAGTTGTTTGATTAACATTATTACATGAACGATGATATTGATAAAATATAATCCATGTTGATTTGATATGGAAATTTTAAGAATTGCATGGATCAATGTCTATAAAAGTTAAGGCTACATCTAGGGTAGGCCAGCTAGAAACAACTATCATTTATTTAGTAGATAATATATCTATGGATATAAAATTGATATCAAGCCAACGCTTAGAGGTTATTCATAGTTTTTTTATGGTGGTAGTTATTATTTTTTTTATAAAATGTTGAGGGAGAGAAGGTTCAAATAAAGGGCCTAAAATCTATCAAAATGTAGAGTTTGAGTGATGGAGATCAAGATCCAAGGGCACTCTTAAGGCTTGTAACATTAGTGTAGGATAAAAATATGAGAATCAATGAGGTAAGGGAGCCAAGAGCCCATATGTAAATATTAGGAGCTATAAATACCTTTTATTGATATCATGATGATGGAAAATAGTTTTTTCAATGTTTTATCTAACTTTAATGGATACATGGTGAGGTATCCATTAATTTAAAACCCCCATCATTACTTGCATTATCTATTACTAGGGTAAGGTCTTGAACCCTGAGAATATGTATGAAGAGAAAGACATGAAAGTGGAGAAGGCTATAGGAGGAAGGTTGGTTGATCAATGAATGTGAAGAAGCCATTAGATAAGTCTAGTATACCAATGACCATGATACATCTACTGGAGAGTGTTCAGAGAGAGGGATTGGTAGATTAAAAAATGGGTGGAAATTAATTTTAAGAGTGTTGTAGAGATACGAGTAGAAAACCATTCACTGTGAGGTAAGTAGTGGATTTTTGGGTAAAATATTGGTAGATTCCAAATGTAAGGAAACTAATTGAGTAAAATATTAGAACAATGATCACAAGGCATATAACAAATATTTTTGAATAAAAAATACTACTAAACCACCAAATGTGAGAAAATAAGTAGATCACCAATAGGTAGAAAGGAAAAATTATTAGGGACAAGCTACATAGGATCATAAGATAATATTTATGAGTGGTTCAATATTAAAAAATCACCTACATAGGATGTCACTAGTGTATTGAAATGGTTGGTGGCCTAAAATATGAAAAACAAATAAAATCATCATTGAGATGTATTTCATATGGAAATGAAAATTTATGTACATCAAATGATCACACACCATTAAGTAGTTGAGTGAAATAAAATAGGAGAATTGATCGATTAAAACATGTGAGGTAATTGATCATAAAAGGAAATAAAAGTGTGAGTATAAACACTTATAAAAGGTATCTAAACAAGAGAGAATCACTATCATAATTTTTAAATGTGAGTTAGTCAAGTGAAAAGTATTATTTGAAGTGTGGGTATAATCATTGATCTTAGGAAACAACACACACAAGGGTTTACACAAAGAACATTAATAGATGGCTGACCATGGTATAGTTAGGGTGTAAAATCATATTCCAATTGGAATGTTGGGTGGATGTTTTTGAAAAAGTTATCTATTCAACACAAATAGGTAGAATTCATATCACAAGGAATGACTTGAAAATATGTCAAGAAATAGATATGGCCCAGATTCACAAGTCTAAAAGGAGAATATGAAGAATATATCCTTCATGGTGTAGGCACTATATAACATAACAACATAGAGAGGAACATGTTTTTGAAGAAGATAATGCATAGAATATAAAGGACATACCTATAAGATATAACCCTCAAAGATTTGGAGGTGAACAAATATCATTTTGGAGTTGATGCATAAAGGTTATCTTGTGTAGAAGGACCAAATAAGGAGGTGGAATGGGTCATGGATGTCAAAGATAATTTTGTGTTAAAGATTGTATATGACTCTATAGGAGTGAAGTGTGCACATATAATGATGTGTGGTGACACAACAAGGGGTTTTTTAGGGGTAAAATAGACTAATATGGGGGTGAATTAGTGATGGAAAACAATCCAATTAAATTTATGAACCCTTTAAAATACATAAAAACTCAATACAATCATTCATGAGTCATACATATCATACATAGTAGTGAGTAATGAACTTAAAATAAGATCACATAAATAACACAATATCTACCTGGGAAACCATCTTGGGGAATAAAACCCACTCTCAAGCTTATAAACACATGGATTATTGTCTTATAATATTATCATAAACAAAATAATGATCAAGTCCTTTTAATTAAGAACCTTGGTCAAGTCCTTTTGACCTAAGTCTTTTAGTGAAATAGTTTTTCTACAAGGAGTCCTACCCATAAGATGATCAAGTCCTTATTACCACTTGTTTATTCAAGTCTTTCTGACCTACAACCTTGATCAAGTCCTTCTGACCAAATGTCTTTAGTGAAACCCTATTTCATAAGGAGAAACTAACCCTAAGAAAGATCAAGTTCTTTAGACCCTCTTTGAAAATAACACTTCCACCTTAGATATGATGTCTTCAACACTTTATGATGGACCTTTTTATTACATGAAAACTACACAAACTCTCTCTCTAACTCATACATGCCTCTCACATAGGCATGCCACAACCTCTCTCCTTTTTCACTCAAATAGTCCTCATATACACACTCAAATCTCTTTTCAAAAATTTATAATATAAGAACACTATATTTTCAACAAAAACATGACCTAAAAATTTTACCTAGTCTTTAATATTCTCTACTCATCAACGCAACATCTGGTCACTCTCATTCTCCTTTATCTTCCTTCACTCTCCAACTCTCTCACATATAATTCTCTCACTCTCAAGCCTTCCACTACCTCTAAAAATCATCTTTGATTTCAGTAAATATAGAGATATCATGAATTATCAATTCCAAATTAGTCCTTGTCAGCCATAATACATTCTTTTACCCTAAAGGTATATCATATGGGTCACACTTGAGTATAACATACTTTCAAATAGGCCTAAGTCACTTTTAGGTCCTATGGAGACTAATTCAACTCTTTGGCACTTATTTGAGATTAATAAGAACACAAGAGAACTTTAAAAACATAGGTACACTCCTTATTTCCCCTAAGACAACCTCAAATGATCATAGTCACCTTTACTCACCTTTGCATATGCTCAATCAACTCAAACCGATACCTTATACACATGAACACCATTGCCGAACATAAATTCAAATTGTTAAGAATTATTCATACTCAAGATAGGTTTATCACACCTAAAAAAACTCATATAACATCCTCATGGAGTATAAAACACTCCCCAATATTGAAGTCATCATGAGACATCAAAATTTCATCAAAATAAAATCAAATATCCTTCTTAGGTCATTTGCAGAATAGGCATGAACATTGTAAAATTTTAATATTAATATCTTTGAATTTAAACACTTCCATATCTTAAAATTAGGTTCATTTGATTCACCATGAAGTTCTCTTCATATTTTATTTTTATAACACCATCAATTTTGACTTCTATCAAAATATATGGACAAAATATAGAGCTCTAGTTTTTCCCTATGTTAAATTCAAATATTTGAATGACAATGGACATAGTTAAACTTTGACCACTTTGTTTACACCTCATGTCCTCTTAGCTTTATATTAATCTCACATCATCAATATTATTTTAACTTTAATGCATAGGTGTCAATGCTCAAATCTTAAACCCCAATCGCTTTGACTTTATCTTGTGTAATCCTAAATTATTATCTCAATATTACATCTCTATAAACACCTACTCAACATTACATCCTTATCATATGCCTTATTTTAGTCATTAAACATCATACACCTATCCTCATCTCACTACTTTTTATCTTCTTAGAGTAACATGCACTGTCGATCTTGATAAAACTTTAAATTGTGAAAAAAAAGAATGGGAACCTTGCTTATATGTTTGAGTAGAAATTTTTTAACCTTAATAAATTCTTATGTGCTTCAATTCATGATCTCAAATTTGGACCAAATGAACTCTTCACATAGGAGAATCCATCCATGTGCCAAACTACTCCTGAAACCTTCATATGTGTAATATATAACACCATTAAAATGTATTCTCAAAATATTATGTCATAGAGCCATGTTAAAAACTTATTTGGAAGGCCAACTTTGAAAAATAATATATTTTGACGTTCTTTACTTCATGATCTAAATTTTAGCTCAAAATAACTAGGATCAAAACTGAACAAACCTATATGATAATTTTCTCTTGACACATTCACACATGCAAGATATCCCACCATGAAAATTCTCACTTGGATCTTCTTGCCACATTTTAAAATTGGCTAAGTATGGGAAAACATAGTCAAATTTCTTGGAAATCTAACATTGCATATGCATATCTTTTGATGCACTACATTGCATGATTTAAAATTTAGTGAAAATAAACTAGTCACTAAAATGAACAAACCCATATTATGATATTTTTTCTTGACACTTCAAAAATTTGAATTCCATCCTAATGAACGTGCTTACTTAGCTCTTTTTGGCCACATACAAATTTGGCTAAATATGGGAAAATAATGAATTCTGATTGAGAAGCCAACTTTTTACCCTCATATATTTGACTTCACTTTTATGCATGACTTGAGATTTAGCACATATAAAATATGTAAAATTTTTATCACAACCATATGACCAAATCCCCTTGAATCATTCTCATGTGGAAATGGTGATGTTTGCAAACTACCTACTCAGATTTTTTGCCACTACACCAAAACTATCTAGATGAAAATTATGGACTCCAAATGAATTCCTCTTATGCACACAAGATATTAAAGTATAAATAACATATTATTTATCTATTATACATACTAAAATCACCATACTCATCCTTTAATATCTCTAATCATGCAAAAAATGAATATCAACCAAGCCTTCTTCAAGCATACAAGGACAAACACATTACACACTTTATCATTATCACAAAATATCAAGGCTCTTCATTCACTCGCTTAGACACCTCTATGACATACCATGACATTATGAAAAACTCTCCAAAAATATCCTACTTTGTCATTGATGTTAACAACCATCATATATATAAATATATATCTCACCTTGTCTCTTTTCAAGCACTCCCACAATAGGAACTTTCTCCCCTTTCGACACAATGACAAAGTGGACACAAACTAATCTTGGTGACCTAAAAATACTATAAAATATGAAAGGAACATATTATAAATATGATACAAACTCCCCTTTACCTTGATCCTACCTTTTCTTACCTTGATAAGCTTCCTCTTGCTCCATGCCAACACTCTTCTTCACAAGCACAACAACTAATGAAGATAGAACACAAAAAACACTAAAATCTAGTGAAACTCACCACAAAACATCTGAAAAGGAATCCCCCTAAAACCTATAATTGATTTAATAATTTCATCATCTTCAGATCTCCACACACCATGAAAAAACATAATATAAGCTTACTAGCCTTCTATCTTAAGACACTTCCATGAACACCAATAAAGCATCATACCAATCATAACTCAGGAAACATGTTATAAATTAAACTTTATAAATAATATTTAAACATTTATTATATGCTCTTTTTGGATAATTTAAACAAAAATCACATCTTTAAGACTATATCTATACTCCTTGTAGCCCTACCTGGAACTGCAGAGCCCACAAATTTTTATAGACACAACTTCAAGACCTAAAAATTCATATCTTGAACACTCCCAAATGATCCCTTGAGAAATTTTCTTTTTCAATAACTAGATCATCCTTTAAAACATACTTCCTTCACAAACATTACTACCTAATTAGGCCTTCAACTTGACAAAAACTTGATTAACTTGAGAACCAAAAACCTTAAAATCTATGTGAAGATTGATTTTAAAACCCATTTGGCCCATTAAAAATATTAATAAGACTTATAAATAAACTCATAAAGAATACCATCACTTTAATAGATACCAAAACCCTAGAATCTTAGAACAAACAAGGTCAACACAACATCTTCCAGTCAATGTCCACATCTAAAATTTATTGTACACATGGAGATAACCATTACACACTTCCAGACCAAGATTTAATATTTCAAGCCATTGGGAACCTTAATTACATTTATATCACAAAACCACCTATATCATGCTAAAATAAGGTTAATAGACCTTTCTAGGCAAAAAATATTACCTTGATAAATCAAAAATCCTCCTTTGTCATCTAGGAAACTTCAATCTAACCCTGTAGACTACTTCCATATACAGTTATCAAAATCATGACATTACCTCAATATATTTTCCATTTTGACATACCTATTCTAACTTAGAACACCCAAATCTATTCTTCTATAACCATCTCTAGAATAACACAACAACACTTGCTTCTCCATTGAAATGAGTCTCTTAAAAAGCATAGATAGATACACCCTCTATACTTCAATCCTCAAAAAAAAAAAAAAAAAAAAAAAAAAAAAAAAAAAAAAAACACCTCGTATTACTTTTCCTCCTTACTCAATTTATACTTATAGTTATTCTTGTTCTTCTATGGCTTTATAAAAACAACTTCCTCAAATAATACAACATTATCCTTTTGTTTTATGATTGGATTATCAATGCATAGAGACAACATCAATTCATGGCATACCTCTTCTTCTAAAGAATCTTCCTTGTATCTTGGAACCTCATCACTAGGTATAGATAATTGATGGTCCTACTAAAGATGAAGCTCTATTCATGGCTGAGGAAGGAAATTACTCACATCATTCTCAACATGAGTAACCAATGAGACCTCTTGTGAATCTTCAACTTCTAAAGCATTCTCCACCATATAAAGCATATTACTTGGACCTATAGACTCATCATAACTCTTACTTATCTCCTTTGGTCACCATGAGTTAACTTGTCTTTTTCCATGTACTCTAGGAGCCTAAGTGAACCCATTCTAACATGTAGGCCTTTTCTTTCAAACCCTAGAAATGTGACCTTTCTATTAAAAATTAAAGAACACCATACCTTTTTTTAAATATCTTTCTACCTTTCCATATTAAGACAAAATATTGTAATGTGTCCTTGTTCATAACAACTATAGCATTCAATATCTCTTAAAGGAAAGTCATCTTGCCTTACCTTAAATGGATAATGTTTTACAAAGTGTCCTATATCATGATAGTTAGAACACTCAACCTTGTTTACACCATTTGACTGATGACTCCCATCATAGTTCCATGTAAATTCATTCTTAATAGGTCTTCTACATTCTCTAGCTCTATGCCCAGACTAATTACAAGTATATAAGTAACCATTGAGATTTTCATACCTCATGCCATTAAGATATCTGATCTAATTTATCATTATTCTACCAACACCTTCATTATTTTTCTAATGATTTGTATTCAAAGGCTGATCAACCTTGTTCACATTCGACTTCATCTTGTCTTGAGTTGTCGTCTCTAGTTCTTCTT
Source organism: Torreya grandis (assembly GCA_037957365.1). Classification (NCBI taxonomy): domain Eukaryota; kingdom Viridiplantae; phylum Streptophyta; class Pinopsida; order Cupressales; family Taxaceae; genus Torreya; species Torreya grandis. Next base: position 284,472 of record JARHVA010006127.1, on the reverse strand, counting down.
TGTATCGAAGACTAGTCTTATCACTAGCATGATTTTAACCACTCAAATTATTATCTAGATCACATGAGATATTTTCAAATCTCACACATGTCTTCACCTTACTAGATGTCTTCTCTAAGTTATATTTTAAAGACTCATTTTTAGAAATATACCTTAAACATTCATCTTCTTTAGATTTTAGGATTTTAGATAGAATTTCCAATAGACAACTAAGGTGTATGATCATATCTTCATGATCCTTGGTGTATTCATTCATTCTTTCCTCTTAAACACTATTTTTCTCCTCATAGTCCTTGAGTTTAAATTTAATTTTATTATTGATATTCTTCTCAATCTTTAGTTCTTCAAGAGCATTCATCAATACAATTTCATAGTCTACATCATCTTCATCATTATCTAAATCACTCCAAGTAGATTCCTTTTGATGTGAGAAATTTCCTTCCTTAGCAATGAATAGAGCTTCATATTTAGTAGAACAATCAACTTCATTATCATATTTTGAGTCACTGTATTCACTATCATTAATGATTTGTAATCTTCTTTGGTGTATAGACTCTTCTTGTCTTTGGAATACTTCTTCATGTTGTCAAACATTTTAAATTCCTTTTTTTTTTATCAAACTCGAATGATATCTTTCCATCGTCATGACCTTAATCATTCTCTTCATCAATATCTATATTGTACTTATGAGGGAACTTATTAGAAAAATATTCTAAATTTCCATAATTGAAGCATTTAAATGGTAGCTTACCCTTATACTTGCTTGAACCCATTTTCAATTTCTTTGTAAACAAAGCAATTAGTTTATCCTCATCAATATCATAAATGTCATCTTCCTTAGGTGTCTTACCTTGGAAATCCCTTTTTATCATCATATCTATTTTGAATGTTACTTCCTTCTTTGGTGGCATATCATCATTTACTTTCATCTCATATGTAGTAAGGGTGCCATGTAATTGATCCATCTTAAACTAAGTAAGATCAGGACTTTATTTTATAATAGATAATTTTGGATCAAACTCAAGGGATAGAGACCTTAATACATTTTGAACTATAGTATCCTCTTCAAGGTTCTCTCCAAGACCTCTGATGGTGTTTACAATCTCATCAACTCTACAAAAAGGATGCCACAAAATATTCTTCTTTCATTTTAAGGCTCTCAAATTATCTTTTATGAGTCTACATATTTTCCAACTTAACCTTTGAATCTCCTTCAAAAATAGTCTTAAATTTATCCCATATTTCCTTGGTTGATGTGCAATGAATAACTTTGGTGAACTCAATTTTTGTAAGACCACAAACAATGGAATTCATTGCCTTAGAGTTGTTCTCAAATAACTTCTTATCTGCAACACTAGTTGAAGGAATAACATGAGTAACATAAGCATCCAAAACATATTTCCATAAATAAAAACACAGTGACATAATGTATGTATTCATCCTATCACTCCAAAATTCATAATTAGATCTAATGAACATTAGTTCTTACCTAGTAGATAAGCCACCTTGCAGATTGTAACTATCCATTATCCATTAGATCAGCTTCAAGATATCAAGACTTTACCAAAAGACCTCACTATGATACCAGTTATTAGAGTTAAATTATAGTGAGAGGTAGGGGGTGAATCAATGGTGAAAAAAAATCCAATTAAACTTCCAAACCCTTGTAGATACTTAAGTATTCAATACAATCATTCATGAAGCATATATATCATACATAGTAATGAATAATAAACATATAGTTAGACCACATAAAAAACATAATATCTATGTGAGAAGCCCTCTTTGGGAATAAAACCCACTCTTAATATTATAAACACATGGAATATTTTCCTGTAATATGATTAAAAAACAAGAGACTATCAAGTCCTTCTGATCAGGAACCTTGGTCAAGTCCTTCTAACCTAAGGCCTTTAGTTAAACAACTATTTCACAAGTAGCACCTTCCCCTAAGATTATCAAGTCCTTATAACCATGTATTAATTCACATCATTTTGAACACCTATTTTGTCAATTACTTCTAACCTACAACCTTGATCAAATCCTTCTAACCAATGGTCTCTAGTGAAACCCTATTTGATAAAGAACAACTGCCCATAAGGAAGATCGAGTCCTTTAGACCCTACTTAAAAATAATACTTCCACCTTAGAGATGACGTATTCAAAACCTAATCATGGACCTCTTTATCATATGAAAAATTCACAAACTCTATCTCGTTAACTCTTATAGTTCACTCACATAGGCATGCCACAACCTCTCTCCTTCACTCAAACAGTCCTCATATGCACACTCAAATCTCTTCGTACAAATCCAAACTATAAGAAAAATATACTATCATAAAAAAATGACCTCAGGATCATACATATGTTACTTAATTTTCTTTACTCATTAACCCAATAGATGGCTGCTCCCACTCTCCTCTAATTTCCTTCACTCTCCAACTCTCTCACATACAAGTCTCTTGCTCTCAAGTCTTCCATTAAGTCTAAAAATCATCGTATTTGATTTCACTATATACAAATATATCATGAATTATCAAATACACATTAATCCTTATCAACCACAATAAATGCCTTCACCCTTAAGGCATCTCACATGGGTCACACTTAAGCTAAACACATTATCAAATAGGCCTAAGTCACTTTTAGGTCCTATGGAGATTGATTTAGCTCTTTGACACTTATCCATGCATAATAAGAACACATGCCCACTTAAAAATACACATTTTCACTACTTATTCCCCCTAGTACATCATCAAATGATAATAATTACCTTTTCTCACCTTTGTGTATGCTCAATAAACTCAAATAGAGACCTTATACATAGGAACAAAATTATCTAGCATACAATAAACATCTTAACCATTTTTCATACTCAATATAGATTTATCACACCTCCAAAAAATTCATAGAGAATATTCATGGATTCTACAACACTCCCCAATATCTAATTCATCATGAGACATTGAAATAACATTAAAATGAGCTCAAATATACTTATCGAGTCATTTATATAATAATTACAAACACATAGTCAAATTTTAACATTAATATATTTGATTATACACACTTCCAAATCTTTAAATCATGTTCATTAGATACACCATGGAGTCCTCTTCATCTTTTATTTTTATATCACCTTTAAATTTGACTTTAATTGAAATATATAGACAAAATATATATCTCTATTTTTTCCCTATGTTAAATTCAAATATTTGAATGACAACGATCAAAGTTAAAATTCAACCACTTCATTTGCATATCGTGTACTCTCAAATTTAGATCAATCTCACATTTTCAAATTTTTCTAAACTTTAATGCATTATCACCAATGCTCAAATGTTAAACCTCAATCACTTTGACCTCATCTCATGTAATCTTGAAATGTTGACTCAATGTGCTCCATCAATCTCTATAGATCAAATAGGTCTTTAACTATCAATGTTCATCATTCAATCAATTTATATAAACACCCCTTAACCATCAAGTCCTTATCCTATACCTTTGCTTAGTTGTTAAACATTGTGTACCTATCCTCATCTCTCTACTTGTTAACTTCTTAGAGCAATATGCACCATCAATCTTGTTTGAACTTTAACTTGTGTATAAAAGACTAAGTATGGGAAACTTTATTATTTATTTTAGTAACCTTTTTGAACCTTAATAACTTCTTCTGCACTTTCATGTATGATCTCAAATTTAGACCATACGAACTCCTCACATAGGATGATCTAGCCATGTACAAACCTACTCTTTAAACTTTCATGTGTGCTAGATATAAAACAATTAAAATTCCTTCTAAAAATATTCTATCATAGAGCCAACTATGTCAAAGACCTACTTGGGAGGCCAACTTTGAATAAACATATCTTTTGATGTGCTTCATTGCATGATATGAATTTTAGTGCAAAATAACTAGGATCAAAATTAAACAAACCTATATGATGAGTTTATCATGACATATTCAAACATGAAAGATATTCCACCATAAAAATTATCACTTGACTCCACTTATCACATTGTAAAATTGGCTAAGTATGGGAAAACATAGTCAAACTGCCTAGAAGCCCAATTTTGCATATGCATATCTTTTGGAGTGCTACATTGCATGATCTAAAATTTAGCATAAATAAACTAGGCACAAAAAGGAACAAATCTAGATGATCATTTTGTCCCGAAATCTCCACATATATGAATTTTGACCTCATCAACATGCTTACTTAGCTCTTCCTAGCCACATGCAAATTTGGCTAAGTATGGGAAAACAATGAATTATGACTAAGAAGCCAACTTTGTACCCTCATTTATTTGATTAAACTTTGATTCATGAATTGAGATTTATTTCATATCAATTAGGCACAAATGTGATCATAACTATATTACCAACTCCCCTTGACTCATTCCCATATGGCAATGGTGATGTTAGGAAACTACCTACTCATATTTCTGCCAATAGACTAAAATTATCTAGATGAAAACTATAGACTATCATATGAATTCAACTTATACACATAATCTATAAAAGAATATAAAACATCTTAGGGACCTATTTAACATTATAAAATAACCATTCTCATCTTTGAACATTTCTAATCATGCCAAAACTAAATATCAACCAAGCCTTATTCAAGCATAATAGGATAAGCACATTACACACTTTGTCATTATCACATAGACTATCAAGGCTCTTCATCCACTCACCAGGAAAACTTTATTTCATACCATGACATCATTGAAAACTCTCCAAAAAGATATACTTGAATAAAAAGAGGATATGTAAAGTAAAAGAGATGATACATAGATTAAAACATGTTCTTTCCACACTACTATACCAACTAGTGTATTCATAATTCTACCTCAAATGGAAGGTAAGTCTCAAGATAAATAAACCATAGGAAGAGGTGGATTTAACCTAAAAAGTGTTAGGAAGGCTAGACTTGAAAAGATGACTAATAATGAAGGGTTGATGTCAAAGAAATGTATTGATAAATTTTGTGCATGCAAAGCAAAATAGGTTAAGGAAAGGTCGATATCACCCCATCACGCCAATAATAATGCATAATATTATGATAAGTGAAGTGAATAAACCTACATATAAGGCATGGATGCATGGAATAATAAAAGAGAAAAATAATTATTTTTCACAACATGGAGGATGGGTTGAGGAGGTGTTGCTAAATGAACAACTATGAGCTTCTGAGCATAGTAGGAAAAGTGGTGAACTTGATACAAACCTAGTAATATTTTCATATAATTATAATTGAATAAAAAATAAAATTTGATACATACACTACTAAAGAGGGAAAACTATAGTTAAGACTAATTTTAATCATAGAAAACTGAGTATTACATGAGGACTCAACATGATATAATAGAAGAGTACCATGTAGGCACATGCAAAAGTGAAGAAGTCAGCATGTAGTTGAAAAGAGTTAGATTGTTTGCACAATAGTAGGAAGACATATCATAAGATTTAGATATTATTAGGTTATAAATGAAATATAAATTATAATTCATAACACACAAGAAAGGAGAAAAGGTCAATAACAATGAAGGGGTAGGACTATAAGAATCCAACATTCTATGGGGAGAGATCTAATAAATTAGATAAGTGTATAAGTTTTAATAATAAAGGGTAAAACAATGAGAAGATATAAAAGTTTAATTGATGGTTCCCATGAATAATTTAATGTTTCAAAGGAAATAAATTATGAGGAGGACATAGGAGAGACCAACGGGTCATGAAGTAAAGCCCATAGGAAGAAAATGTATAAGATAAGAATGCAACCATATTTTAGATTATACAAATAATTAACAAGTTACACTTAGTATGCAAGGAAACATAGATGGATATTCTTTAGAGGAGAATAAAGGAATCATATTATTTGAATCTAGACACTAAAAGAGTGTTAATGTGAGTTATCTAGTAGAGTCACAATTTTTTTAGTATGCACCAAAGGAGTAAGTCAATTTGTGAAACTAAATACTAGTAGATCACATAACTTGGAGGGGCTAGTTAGAGGTGAAATGCCTGAGAACATGATAAGAGAGGTAAAACATAAAAGGGAAACATTACATGGAAAATATATTAAAAATGAAAGACAAATGAATGTGATATCATTGTCATTAGATCCATAAAATTGGATTAAATGGATGCATGAAGGAAAGAGAGATTTAGAAGAATCACAAACTAATAATTAAAGTTCTACATGAGATAATTACATGAGATAAAATGAATGAGTATAATAATGATGCCTATTATAAGGCATAAATTTGATGAATAAGATAATAAATAAGTTCAATGTTATGATTACAAGACATAAATAATCTTCTATAGGAATGCATATAAATGGATCATAGTCATCTCATAGCTAATGAGGTGAAAAAATTGTTGTTTACACATGGTAGTAAGATACTAATGAATCAAGAAGTGGAAGAAGGATGAAGATGAAGTTGATAAAAGGTTATAAATGGGATATCAGTATAATTATGCATCATATCATGTGATATAAAGAAGAGAAAAAGTGAAGTTAATGTTGGCCACATTTGGCCCACATAGAGATCTTGCTTGGAAATGGTCTGAGTAGGTGGACCAAGTTTTGGATGGAATGAGTGTTCTAAAGATCACCCATAGATTAAATTTTTTTTGAAACATTTTAAGCTTGATTAATGTGTATTTGGTCAATCTTTGAGGGACAAGTCTATAGAGCAAGGTAAAGGATCCAAGCAGGTTCTCATGGTGTCAATTTAGTTCAAGGTCATGGGATGAGTTTTCATATGCCTTATAAAATAATTGGGTCTTTTAAGGATAAATAAAAAAGCCTAAAGACATTTCCATCGACAAAATATCCACATCAAAAATGTATTTTCAAATTTCCCAAAGGAAATTATCGACAAGCATAAGTTATAAAGTCATGAATTCTTTTAGGGAAATTATCTGTAACAAAAAGTCTAAAGACTAATTATTCAAGTAAAGTGTTTGAAAAAAATGTTAAATGCATATTTCTTTTACAAAATATGTCTACAGTAATTTTATAGAAGACCTAATTATTTTAGGGAAATTGTCCAAATCAAAAGTCTGAACAGAAGTCCCGAAGCCAAAGTCTTTCAAACATTTTATTCAAAATAAAAGTCCTAAAGTTAGAATTGTGTTCACAAAAATTATTTGAGACAATGTTTCCATAGACTAAATTCTTTTTTTTTAAATTTCCTCAATAATTTTCCCAAAGACCAATTTCTCATAGATATTTTGTCTATAGTAAAAAAGCTTGATGACCTAAATTATTTCAAAAAAATGTTCTACAAAAAGGCTAAGTATTAATTCTTTTATGAAAATTATCTCACAAAAATTTGCATTAAGACCAATTCATATGGGACTTTTTGTCTATAAAAAACATCCTAAATTTGAAGATCTGATAGGCTTATCTCTTTCAGGAAAAAATTATACAACAAAAGTTTGGAAGACCATTTTTCTTTTAGGGAAAGTTTCACAAACAAAAGGCCTAAGGAAATGTCTTGGCATAAAGCCCAAAATAATATGCCTAATGCAAAATCTCTTATATAATTTTTTTCAAGGAATTTGTTTGATCCAAGCCTTTAAAGTTGATCTAGTAAGTATGGTATTTATACAAGTGCCAAAATAAAACTCAGTAATTAGCTATTTGAGTTCAAAGTGTGACAGGATCATATATGTCTATGATGGTCACATGAACATCATATGATGGTCATATGAACATAAAATTTATGCCACAACAAATAACTATTGAATTTAAAATATCTTAGTGGTAGTTGCATGAATGTCAAATAAATTTGTGCAAATGCTAAAGATAGGCACGTGGACATCAAAGTTGAGTCCCAAGAAATGGCTATTAGAAATCAAAAGGTAGGATCAATGATCAATATTCAATTGTATAAGAGATCTAATGGTGATCAATGAATGATATTTTAATGATCCCAAATAGATAAATCAGTCATATTCAATTATGAATTTAGATCTAATGGAATGTAAACAAGTAAAAAGGCCAAAGATCTTAAAGGCCATGACATTACATAAGCACATGAGCAAGTAGACTAAAAGTAGATCTTGAGTGAAAATGTAGGGTTGCTAAATGTCACCAACTCAATTACAGTTGATAGATGAGGGAAAAATCCAAGGACTCATGTTAACTCTTATGTGTGTGTGTGTGTGTGTGTGTGTGTGTGTGTGTGTGTGTGTGTGTGTGTGTGTGTGTGTGTGTGTGTGTGTGCCCGCGCGCGCGCGCGCGCGCGCGTGTGCATGCGCGTGTGTGTGTGCGCGCGCGCGCGCGCGCGCGTGTGTGTGTGTGTGTGTGTGTAGTTAGATCTTGTAAGAGGTCATTTCAATGTTCATTACTAAAAGTCTATATGGATGAATGTATTTTGTTATATGATTTTAAAATGAGATAATAATTTAAAGTATAATTAAATGAGATTAAATAAACTTTTAGTTAAACATTTTTTGGTGATTTGGTTTATGGCATGGGAAACATTATTTACTAAGTGGAAGGCTTATTAATGGTTATATGGTAGATATAAATGAATTAATTATGTGATGTTGTTATTAAAATGAAGATAGGTTGATATAAGACATTTTAGTAATAAGTATGCACATAATGGACTTATGTAACAAGATATATGTTGCTTATTGATACATGTTGTGGTAGGTTTGTCTTACAATCTATTACCATGAAGTTTATGATTCCTAGCATAATTATAAAGGTCTATATGATGGATTTTATGTATAGGGTTCCCTTATATTTATACATGATATGGAATTTTATATGGGAGTCTATATATATATATTGAATCTATTGATTTAGTATTAAATATATCTATATATTAAACTAATATTAATGACACTAACTATATAGGTGATATGCACTTCACTGACTTATTTAGTGTCACTAATAGGCAAAGTTGATGTAATCCGATTGAGTAGTGTGTTTGAAATTGATTAATCCTAGAGATATGAAAACTATATGAAAATTTGGCCAAGGTAATGTTTATGGTTTGAAAATTTTAATTTCACTTGTTTGATTTAGTTTGCATGATATCACGTTAGAACATATTTATTTATAATATATTATATGTGATAGTTACCATATAGCACATGGGTTTTTATTTTACTATCTTAATTACTGCACTATCATTGTCTACCCATCCATGAAGGGAGCATCATTCCCTTGTTGGTGTATTATGTAGGATATCAATGGTATGTGGTGTTGATAATTGTTCTTGTTGTTGAGGTTTGGCATTGATGTTGTCATTGATGTCAAAGGTTCATAAGAAAGGTGTTCTTGAGGTCTTTGACTAATTTTATTATCTAATAGCATCATTAAAAGGTATGACATTATTTGAGGAGCATGTATGGTGTGTGATCAAGGTGTCAAATCATCAAGAAGTGTTTTAATTTTAGTTTTCAATTTTTGAGTGCTTAAGAAGCCTAGTCATGGCACTAGTCACGACATGTAAAATCCCAGTGAGTAGGTTTGAGCATGGTGTCTTGGTGAGATGGATACACAAAGGAATAAGAGGTTGTATAGAATTACTTAAACATTAATATGAGTCATTTAATCACTCATGAGAGTCTCAAGGTAAACCTATACAGGTAAGACCTATAGGTCAAGTCTGCAACTAAACCTTTTCTAGACCATGCCTAGCCTAATGAGGCATCATAATCTATTGTCAAGGCATATGAAAAATGTATGGTTTTTTCTAAGCATCAGAGACATTTTCTAGCATGTATATGAGGTTTTTAGATCCTAAAAAATGGCTATAAGGTCAATATCAAGGATTAATGTGGGTTTTAGGTCAAGGTTTAAGAAAGTAGAGAGAGAGAGAGAGAGAGAGAGAGAGAGAGAGAGAGAGAGAGAGAGAGAGAGAGAGAGAGAGAGAGAGAGAGAGAGAGAGAGAGAGAGAGAGAGAGAGAATGGCATAATGACATTAAAAAAAAATTATTCCAAGGTAATCATGAATAATTAAGTGTTTTTAGAGGTATGATATTTTTTTAAATAATTTTTACAAGGTTTTGGGTCATGATTTTCAAGTTAAGGCATGAAAAGTGGTTTTAATGTCTCTCATGTGCATATAATGAAGGGTTCTCAACCTAAGGACTTTCAAGTGTTTATTGGAATATGTAAACTTTTCATTGTAACATGAGAGATTAAGGATATATGGTTAATGGTCCTAGATAATATATATAGGCATTAGTTTTGGAAATGAGGGGTAGTCCTTTATGAATAATTGTTAACACAAAAATAGTGTTAACCCTGTCTAAAACCCTAATAATAACTTGATGTGAAAGATATTGCTATAAAGTGTTTAAATAATTTTTATGTCTATTTAATTGATTTTAGTTTGTATTAATCTCTCCCAAAAACCTTTAGGTGTGATTGGTTTGTCAAGTGTGTGAGTAAAACCTATAGGAAAGTGCTAGTTTCTTGTAAATTTATTGTAACAGTCAAAGTTGACCAAGTCAAAGTTACTAAAATGGATGGAGGAAAAATTTAGTAATTTTATTTTGTGTTCATGGTTGTTTATATATAGGCTCTATCCCTTAGTTTTACTACAATGTTCATCCAACACAGCTTATTGATAACAAGCCTAACGATGCAAATGATGAGAAACCTAAGAAGAAGTGAGAAGTTAATTAGGGATGTGTTATCATAAAATATGTATAGATCCAAGTTAATTTATATGTTCTTAATACTTTTAATAACTATTAATTTTGGATATAATTTTTGAAGGTCAGTGAATATTATGAAAATGTTACTCATAAGTTGACATGTCTGGTTTAGATGAGGCAATGACAAACAAGGTTTTGAGAATTGTCTAAAAGACTAATATTGCCATTTTACCATATTATATTTATATTTTAATATGTTTTAATTATCTCATAATATAATTTACATGAATTATGAGTCTCTTTAAATGGTCACACATGTGTTGAAGGTCAAAATCACCATGACTAGTCTTTAAGGAAAACTGGTAATTTTGAGTGAGCAAGTTGCAAGAGTATTTTTGAGCCCTATTTACATATGTAATTAAGTATAATTAACTTGGTGATTTTTTTTTTTTTATTTAAGGTTATGTTTATATTTTTTATTTTCATGGTTGTGTGGGCAAACATTGTGTTATCTTGAGTTATTTAAGACAAACTTTCTAGGTATGCACATGCCTAATTATGAATAGTTCTAATGGCATGCTTCAGGTGGTGATTGGAGCTAAAAGGTGTCATGGAAATAAGATGAGATTATTAGGGGAATATTTTAGTTTCATATTAAGTGTTATTTCTATGTATTAAATTTTAAATTTCTCCAAGAATATCAAAGGGTAACATGTGCTAATGAGGGCCTAATTGAATTAGGTCTCCTTAAGGCCTAAAATAGGTTTTGGTTTTGTATACTAAGACTGACATACTATAATGTTTTATTAATGTTTGTGTCATGTATTAAGGTATATCATATGGAAAATATAAGTGGGTAAGTGTGTATTTTTTACCAATAGGTGTATGACCAAGAGCCTAATATAAGAACAAGGCCTAATAGGCCTAATTGAGTAGTTAGAGAATGAGGGAGAAAAAATGGAAGATATATCACTTTCAAGATATAAAGGAGGTATATTATACCAAATATATCATGAATATATAATAAGGGTATTTTATATAAATATCTAGGTCAAATGACTTAATCTGTCTTGAAGAGACCTAGTTGAGTAGAACATAGAAGATAGTTTGAGAGGGATGAGAGTGTGAAGAGATAAAGAGGTGTTAATAATAAGTCAGTTAAAAAAATGTGTCTTTAAGTTGATCAAATAAATTATTTATTTTAGTTATTTTTTATTCATCTAGGGGGTTGGTGCCTCCTTTAAAGTAGGTGTTTGCTAAAGACTAGTGAAGTGGGTGCTTCACTAGTTGGGTTTGGTATTCCATGTGAAGTTGGTGATTCACTAAATCTTGATGTTTTTATTATAGGATTATATTCCATTTTAATATATCAATGGGTTTAATTCCACTTGAGGGTTTCAAATTCAAATAAGTGTTATGTGTTTTATACTCTTATCTCATGCTCATATAAATGGTTCTTGATGTGTTGCTAGTTCACTATATTGTTTTGATAGTTCATAAATGATAAAGTAAAGTTTTAAAATCTTTTATAGATTGATTCACACCACTTATCAATCATTATAATTCCAATAATTGGTATTAGATCCTGGTCCTTTGATACAAGTCTAATAGCTTTAAGGTGATCCTAAGAAGCACAAGATGTCTTGTGATCAATAGGAAGAAGACAACATGTATGATGAATAAGTCTATTAAGAAAGTGAATAAGGAAAACCTAAAGTAAACCTTGAAATTGAGATCATAATTACCCTTAATTAATTAAAACATAAAAAAAATAATATCAAGGATATCAAGAGTTGGTTATAAGGTGTAAAAATAATGTTTAAGTTAAAGGAATTTCAGTATGACCAATTAAAGATGGAGTTGTATTCATTGAATGTTGATCATGAGCAACTCATAGAAAAAATGAGTAAGTTTGAGAGAGAGCGTGAGAAGTTATAATAAGCCTAGAGTACCAACATGAAAAGACCAATCATGTAGCATAATGTAATAAAGGATAAATGATGATGAAACCATGGGAAAATTAGTAATAAGTTAAGACATAATAATAAAAATGTTGTTTGTTACATCTATCACAATATAGGACACATTACAAGACTCTGATCTAATAGAGTTAGAAGGCCCTGAAGATTAAACAAGATATATAAATCTCCTAGAATGCATGAGAAGGATAAAATATTGTTATGGAAGACAAATCAAGTTAGGATGGATCATATTAATCTCAAGAGTCAAGATGTACTATTAATTAAGGAGGAACATAAGAATAGATAGGATTCTATGCTAGTTTAGACTACCTTTCATAGTCAAGATGAAATCATGAAATGGTATATAGATAGTGGTTGATGAAGCCACATGACAAGAGATATAAATAATTTAATCTCATTAAATAATAATTTTACATGAACAATGAGGTTTGGAGACAACATAATTGAAAATATAGTTGTCAATGGTGTCTTGAGTTTGGATAATGGGAATACCAAGACATAAAATGTGTTTTATGTGGAAGGTTTAAAAAATTAATTACTTAGTGTAATTCAAATGTGAAATAAATGACACACACTAACCATTCATTATATAGGGTGTGAGATAAGGAGAGATAAATAGATAAGGCTAATTACCAATGCTAAGAGGACTAAGAACAATCTATATGTGTTTAATGAGATCAAGAAGGAGAGATGATTCATAAGTAAGATAGATGAAATTTGTATATGGAATATAAGGTAAGGTCACCTAAAATTTTACAATATGTTTAATATTATCACTAATAAGTCTATAAATAATATGCCTAAGATCACCAAACCTACAAACATACTTTGTAAGGCATGTCAACATGGTAATAAGACTAGAAAAAGGCTTAATTATAAGAAATACTATACTACAAGACCCTTAGAGTTAATACACACTAATCTCTATAGGCCTACAACAATTCAAATCATACAATTAGATATCCACTTCATGTTACTCATATATGATTACACAAGAATGACTTGGGTTGCATTATTGAAATAAAATTTGGAAGCTATTAACAAGTTCAAGGAATTCAAGGCTCTTGTTAAGAATGAGAATATCAAGTGCGTAAGATCTGATAGAGGAGGAAATTTTTGGTTCAATGAGTTTGATGACTTCTATGAGGTTCATAAAATAAGGAGATAATTCTCAATAGATAGGACACCTCAGCAAAAATGGGTAGTGAAAAGGAAGAATTGGACATTTCAAGAGATGGTTATAATTATGCTAAATATGTCTATATTATTTGATTGATATTGGAGAGAGGCAATAAACATTATAGTCTACATTTTAAATAGAGTATATATAAGGAATAATGGTAACAACACTCCTTATGAACAATGGAAGGGCAAACCTACCAATGTGGAACGCTTTAGAGTTTTTAGAAACAAATGTTTCATCAAAAGATATGATAAATACTTTGGAAATTTTGATTCCATTGTGATGAAGGTATATGATTAGGATAATCATCAATGACCCTACTTAATATATTTTATAACAAGAGGCTACAAAATATAGTGTAAATAGCCAATTTGTAGATTGATGAGATAAGGAAATCACACTCATAGTAAAATGACACTTTAGAGAATCTAGACTTAAATAATGAAGAAGATAATATAGAGATTGATGAGGAAGAATAAGAAATTTAAGAGAGATGGGAGTCAAAAAGACCCTCAAGAATATTCAAAGAGATTACGCTAAATCTCAAATCATTAACAACAAGAATGTAGGTATGTAAACAAGGAGAAGACTAGTAAGTAATCTAAATCAAGATAATGTTGCTATATTATCCAACATTGAACCTAAGAGTTTTTATATAAGTAAAAAAAGAAAATTTTTGGATAGGATCTATGAATGAGGATTTATACCAAATAGAGAAGAATGAGACTTGGGAAATAATTCTTAGGCCTAAAGACAAGAATGTCATTGGCACAAAATGGGTTAGAAACAAGTTGAATGAAGATGGAGAAGTCACTAGGAACAAGGCTAGATTGGTGTGAAAGGGATATTTAAAAGTTGAATGAGTAAAATTTGAGGAGACATTTGCATCAGTAGCAATATTGGAGGCCATAATATTGTTTATATCATATACAAGATTCAAATGATTCAAGGTATACTAGATGGATGTCAAATATGACTTTTTAAATGGGAATTTTGAAGAGGAAGTATACATTGAAAAACCTAAGGGGTTCTCACTATTAGATGACAAAGACTATGTTATAAGATTGAAAAAGGATCTTTATGGTATAAATTAAGCTCATAGAGCTTGGTATGCTAGGTTGGACAAGTATTTTTTGCATCAAGGATTCAAAAGAGGAGTTTTATGTAGTAATATAGACATAAAGATATAAGATGAACATTAATTAATAGTACCTGTCTATGTGTATGACATCATATTTTGTGTAAATAATGAGAACATGACTAATGCCTTTGCAGAGGTGATGAATGACGTTGTGATGTCCATGTTAGAAGAACTATCATTTTTTCTTGGGTTTTAAATCTCTCAATCTAAAAAGGGTATATTCATCTCACAAGCCAAGTAATAAGAGAGATGCTGAATAAGTTTGAGATGGAATATTGAAAGGAAGTTTGTACACCCATGATCATAAGGTGTAAGTTGAGAAAGGAAGTTGAGTCTTCAAATTTCAATCAGACATCATATAGGATAATGATTAGAATTTTTTTTATAAACCATTACCTCTAGATATGACATCATATAAGCAGTAGGTCTTATGGGAAAGTTTTAAGGAGATCCAATGGAGAAGGATCTAAAATTAGTCAAAAGGATACTAAATTGTCTAAAGGGGACTATGGAGTATGTATTGTTTTATCCAAGAAGCAAGGAGTTTAATTTGATAGCCTACATAGATATAGACTAGGTATGAAGTATAGATGATATGAATAATACTAGTAGAGGAGCTTTATTCTTAGGTGGGTGCCTAGTTTCATGGATAAGCAAGAAGCAACCATAAATAACATTATCCAATTATGAGGCTAAGTATATTTTATAAAATTCATGTTGCACTCAAGTCTTAGGTCTTATGGATGAGATAGACCCTAAAAGACTACAAGGTGGAGTATGATGGTCCTAGCGCAATCTATTGTGACAATACAAGTACTATAAGTGTCTCAAAGAAACCTATCATGAACTCAAGGCCCAAGCAAATTCCTATTATATATCATTTCATAAGAGAAAGGGTAAGTGAAAAAAGTGTCAGACTTGAGTATATTTATACATAGGATCAGATTGCAAACATCTTGACCAAACCTCTTCTAAAGGTAACATTTGAATACCTAACACATGAATTGGTTTTAATTCCTACCCCTAACAATCATTGAATAAGATAAATTAATTAGTGGGATATAATTAGGTTTATTGTCTCCAATAATAGGTGATTTTTTCCAAAAATTTATGCATGGAGATAGGGGAGCATGTTTGTATTATGTATCATAAACTCATAGTTCTTTGTGTTGAGTATTCTGGTTATAAGGATTGTGATCCAAGGAGTTACAAAAATCACTTTGTAATTTATGTCAAAGGGGGGATAATAATGACTAGTTTATAGTATGTTTTTCCATTAATGACAAATGGGGAGATTGTTGAGCATTGTTCCTATTTTTGACGTTTGGCATTGATGTTGTCATTGATGTCAAAGGTTCTTAATAAAGGTGTTCATGAGGTCTTTGAAGAATGTTCTTATTTGATATCATCATTGAGAGGTATGACTTTGTTTGAGGATAATTTAAGGCACGTGATCAAGCTATAGAATCATCAATGAGTGTTTCAAGTTTAGTTTCAAGTTTTAAGTGCTTGAAAATCCTCATCATGGCACTAGTCATGGCGTGTAAAGTCTTAGAGAGAAGGCTTGATCATGGTGGCTTGGTGAATGGATGTACAAAGGCATAATAATTTGTATGGGGTTGAAAAATAATTCATATAAGGCATTATATCACTCATGATATTATCAAGGTGAACCTATAGGGGTAGGACCTATAGGTCAAATCTGTAACTAAACCTTTTTTAGACCCTATTTGGCCTAATTAGGCATCATGTTCTATTATCAAGGCATATGAAGGATGTATGCTATTGTATAATCATGATAGAGGTTTTATGAAATGTATATGAGGTGTTGAGAGCATGGAAAATGGTTAAAATGTTATTTATAAGGACCAATGTGGGTTTTAAGTCAATGTCTAAGTAATCAAAGAGAGAGCATGGACTAATGAGGTATCACATTATATTTTCAAGGAAAACATGGATAGGTGAGTGTTGTCAGAGGTATGATATGTTTTTTCAATCATTTTCATAAGGGTTAAGGTCATGGTTTTCAATTTAAGGCATGAAAAGTTGTTTTAAGGTCTCTTGCATGCATAAAATGAAGTGCTCTCAACCTAAAAAGGACTTTTAGGTATTCATTGGCATGTGTAACCTCTATATGGGAACATGAGTTATTATGTAGAGATGGGGAAGGGTCCTATCTAATATATCTAGGAATTAATGTTTCAATAAAAAAATTATTTATTTTTATTTTGAGAGAGTAAAACTTAAAAGAAGGGTGAAGATAGTAGAACCTAGTGTTTTATATGCATATGAATCCAAAAAATTATTGATACTCCTATTTGTCTATGGAGGATGATCTCTAGATAAGAAATAAATCTATAAAATGATGGATTAGTGAGATAGTATGGTGGATTACCTAGCATGTGCTAGATCTAAGAAGCACAAGCTTCTTTAGAGGTTGTTAATCCACACTTTTAAAACAATTAAGTTATGATAAATTGAAAATGGACTCTTTCATGACATAACAGCAGGTACTACAATCAAATACAAGAAAGGGTTAAATAGAAACAAGTGATTTTGATTAAAACTAGAAATAAATGATTGAATACTAATGCTAAATCACTCAAATTTGATTAATAAAATAAGTTGAAGTTTTATGATAAAATATAAACTCATAAAGTAAGACAAGGGTATAGGTAGATGGATCAAATTAGCTTGTTATTATAAAATGACACATAGTGACCATTAATAGTTAGGTATGACCATCAACGATTAGGTGACTATCCATGGTTATTAACTATTAGTGGTTAGGTAATTTCATCATTGGTTATGTAAGACCATCAATAGTTATTCTTGGATTTGGTTTGGGAAGAGACATCTATTAGGGAGGTTAAAGAGAGGTTTTGGGAGTGGTGTTTGGGTTAAATGTTGGTTATGAGATAGAAATTAATGCTCAGGGGTATTTTGTTCAAGGATTGGGTATTCAAGTGAGTGAGAATGGTTTGTGTGTGATTTTAGGTAGGAGGTGAAATATCTGGAGTTGTAGATCTCTAGCACAAGAAAAAGAGATGAAAGGAAAATAAATGGGAATGACACAAGCAGTGAAACAAATAGAGATAATTACTACATCTTGATTAAAAAAAAATAGATACCTAGCTTTTAGGTGTTTTTGGTCTGAGCAGTGTTGATGTTGACTAAATATTTTTGTGGATCCTAGAGCAGTGCCAGTAGAGTAATGGTACCTTGGCTCAAGATAATGAGTTTTAGAAGTACCCTAATCCTTTGACCTAGTTCTTGGTTCGCTAGGAAGCTCTTGGATTTGACTGGGATTCAAAATCTTTTACACCTAAATCTCATATTCAACCTTCTCTTTATCTCTTAATATAAGGGAAAGGGGCATTAAAACTAAAACATTTTTGAATAGTTTGAATGATAGTCTAACATGCATTGATCATGCATATGGTAGACTAAAATTAAATAATTGGTAATCAAAGAGTTAGTTGTATTCAAATTGTATTTGATTCCTTTGATCATGCAAGAGTTTAAGTTATTGTTGGTGATTTGATCAACTATAAATGATAGAGGGTTGACCGATGGTGGTTGAGGGGACATAGTCAAAATTGGCTAATCCATTAATGACTAATAGTTAATTCCCTAGTAAATGGTTCAAGGTTAATAATGGGATCATTGGTAAATAATCTAACCCAAAGGGGGCCAATGGGTGGTTTAAAGGTTAATACAACATCTAGAGCCATAGTGTACAATTTTTTAATATCTATATTTTTCCACTTTTTGTTATATAGTTTGTATCAACAAGCAAAAAAAAAATTGAATGTTGGTATAAGGTTGGAGCCCCAAGTAGGGGAGGAGGTGTTCCCACTCAAACTAAGAATTAATGAGGTAAAACAAAGTCGGTGGTGGGTTTGACAAGTGGATAGGTGGGTGTGAAGGTTAGTGGGGTTGCCATTTAAATGTGAATAGCTACATAAAATGTGACTAAGTGTGATATCATAAATCATAAATACACTAGACTACCATAGATGAAGTAGGTGGTAACATAAGGTTGGAATAGAAGGATAGTTGATAGGGTAACCATGACATAACATTAGGCATAGATGATATGGGTTAATCCTATAAACTAAAGTCTCTTAGGCAAGGTTCATGTGTTTGTAGGTATTTAATAATTAGATGTGATCTTGAGAAAATAAGATGGTTACATGTGTCAGGACCATAAATGCTCATGCTTTGAGGAACCTAAATGGTTGATGCACAAAAGTAGCACAAGTTGATTACTTATGGGGAGGTAGTCGACATGATCAAAATGACTAAAATAAAGTTTCCATAAAAAGTGTGAAAATTTGGCTAAAATGACCAAGTCAAGGTACTTTGGTTGGTTTGTTGGTTGGTTGGTAGAGAATAAGGTGATCTCTAATAGGTGGTATGGTCGGTGGAGAATAAGATGATCTCAAATAGGTTAAATCTAAGGTAAGGTGGTCAGTTCACAAAAGTCTAGTTAGGAGGTGTGTAAATTAGTTTCCCAATTTGATATACCAATTGGTTTGGTAAAAGGTGGATCCATTTCTTGGTGAAAAAGGTTCAAATTTGGTGGTCAAGGATGAAATGACTCGAAAATATAAGACACATGTCTTAAAATGTGGTCACAAAAGTAAAAGGAGGAGGATAAATGCTCTAAATGACAAAAACCATAATGGTAAGGTGGGTGGGTTTAAGAACATAAACTCCTATCATGCTTTACATTGTTATTAGTTAATTAGCTAAAATAAGTTAGCTTGATCAAATGGTGTCAATTAAGCTCAAAATCCATTGATTTTTGGAGGACAAAAATGGGAATGGATGAGAGGTAGATGGAAAATACTGTAACCTTCATGTGGGGATGGTGTGCCCTTTCTATAGGTGACATAGGCACCATTATAGATAATTCCATGCCTTAATGTTAGGTGTAGATTGATCGAGGGAAGTCTACAAAATGTTATGTGAAATTAGATTGAAGTCTTCTTTAGGATTGATTGTTTTTATATTTTGAATTTTGACTTTGGGTCTTTTGATGCTTTTATTTTTTTATGGGTTTGGGAAGTTGATTGATGTGGGAAGCTTCCAAATGATTGATTGCTTGATAAATGTTTTGCTTTAGCCATCCTTCAAGGGAGTGGTCTAAGATTTTTATTTTTTTATGTTGATAGATATCATTTGAAGGAGAAATGTACCTTTTTAAGAAATTTTGATGGTTTTGGGCAACTGTCCTTCAAGGGAGTAGTTGACAAGTTTTTGATTTTTAACCCAACTGATATTTTGGTATCCCAAATTGATTTTTAATGGTATTTGTAGACATAGACAAGTCTGTATAGGCCTAAGGATTTCATTTATGTAGATAAAACCATCGGATAGAAAGATTAATGATGGGTAAAAGAGGTTTAAGTGATAATAACCTTAGGAATTTATCTCATAAAGGGGCACACAGTACCAAGATAATCATGCCATGGGTAGAACTAGGGTACCCATGTTTAGGTTTAGGCTAAGGCTATGATGGATAATCACATGATCCTATATTAATCAGTTGTATTTAAAATAAGGAGATGAAGGTGGTTAAAAACAAAGGATGAACTTAAGTTATAATCAAGATGACTAGGAACTTATTTTAATAAAAGAACATACGTAAATGAAAAACATTTGAGTGGTTTGGGCTCACATATGCCCCAAATCCCTACATTCATAAATGGTTTAAGCCAATTAGGAGAGAATATGTCCCCTAGTTACTTTTCAACACCTAATTAGATGTAGAAAGGATGTCAAATTTGTAGAGAAAAAATTCAAGGTTGTTTAGGTGATAATTTTTTAGACTTTGGTTAGTAAAAATGTCATTTGTTTATGGTTTAGTAGGCATTGGCTAGGTAGTGAAAAGGTAAGGTTTTGAGTAAGGTTAAGGTTATGACAATGACCATTGATGGTTAGTATTTGGCCAGTGATGGTTGATTAAATATTTGTGATAGTCAAGATTTGAAAGGTAAAAGAAGTCTAAGGGAAGATTGGTGATGGTTCAATAGTGACCACTGCTGGTCGAGTTTTTAAGCAAAAGAGGCCTAAAAGATGTGATTGACATTGAAGGTTTGCTTAGGTTTGAGTTTAATGGCTGGGTTAAGGTCAAGGTTAGATTGATAGGTGGTATAACATTGGTAAGGTAGGTTGGTTGGGTGATACGCTAGGCTAGGTGTAGGTTGATAAAAATTACCAAGGGTTGGTTTGGACATTTGCCTAAGACAAGGTTTTGTGTTGATAAATGGACAAAACATTTTAAAGGGATAATTGCCTTAGTTTTCTCCTTCCATGGATGGTTGAGCTGGGGAATGATTCTAAGGTGAAGGTGTTTTATTAGTAAGGAGTTTTTAGGATGGGTGAAGATAAACTCTTCCACCTCTAAAGGGTTGTTAGTTATTAATGGGTGAGTAAGTCAAGTTGTAGGCAATGGTAAATCCTTTATTTCCCCTATGACACTAAGGTGAGGGAAACATTGTTGGGACATATTTTGGTAGGTTTGGGATCTATAAATGATGTTCAAAACATCATCATATAATAAATATGGGTTGGACAAGAGTGTCAGATTATCCTAATGAGGAATCTTAGGTGAGGTATGAGTAGCTTGGATTAAAATGTGGCCAAGATATAAGAAATATCAAATGAAGGTTTGATTTTGGTTTTGTTTGATAGATAATTTGGCTAGAGTTAGATCAAAATTTGGGTTGATCATGGTTGATTGATTTGGTTTAGATGTTGGTTTGATTGGTTGAGGTAGGTAGGATTTATGTTTGATTTGGTTTTTTAGTTGTGTTTTCTTGTTTGTTTGGTTTGTTTGGTGAGGTAAGGTGATAAAGATTTGACCCTATTATAAAGAGAATCAAACCAAATACAATTTCATTAGGTAGATAAATACAAAAGGATTATATAGTAATTGGATGGGTTTGGTTGAGGTTGAGGTTGGGTTGGATTTATGCGAGGTATTTTGAGTTTGGGTTGGCTCCAGTGAAAGGGGTGGTAGAAGAAGTAGGTTGGTCAGAGGTTGATCAAGTAAAAGAGGAAGTTAAAGAGGTAGGTTGGTTTCTTTAATTATGGTTCCAAAGAAAGACGAGAAGGTTCTACTTGGTGAACAAGTGGTTGTCTTAGGGATGATTCTTCCTTAATGATGATGAAAGATGATTCTTCCTTAATGATGATAGAAAAATGAAGTTGGGAAGGTTACACTTGGTCAACAAGTAAATTAGTTAGGGTTTTAATTATGGTTTCCTTAGTTATAGGTTAACTAAGGACCAAATATAATGAAGGTACCTCATTGTGTTGAAGTATTTGATTATGGGTTTTCACAACTATGGGTGGAGGAAGAGGTTCAAGGATGGATTGCTTGAAGAAATTTAAGGGTATGTTAGGGGGAACATGAAGAATATCCTTTGGAACCTCCTTTTGATTGATAAGGTTTTGGATAAACATTTTAAAATATCCACATCATCAACCACATGTTTGTTTGTGTGATGATATGTACAAAACTCATTCTCTATAAACCAAATTGGCTTTAGAAGAGAACAATTGATGGGTTTGGTTTGAGGAAGGATAATGACATAAGCCCTTAATATTTTGTCAAGCATTGAGACATTAGATTCCAAAAATGGGGTGTACTACCTAAGAAGAGGGTGTGATAATGGCTCTTAATATTGTGAGTTAATTGTTTGATTTGACAAAGTTGGTTGGTTGAGTGAGTTTGGTTGATTTGACAAGTTTGAGTGATTTGATGGGTTAGGTATTCTTAATAATATTTATGGGTTGGAAAAATTTTGTTGATAGTTATTGGTTTGATTTGGTGAGGTTAGTTAGTTTGATAAGATTGGTGGGTTGAAAAAGTTTAGTTGGTTTGATAAGGTAAATGAGGTAGGCTTGTTTAAGAGGTTAGGTGAGGTTCAGGTATTGATATATTTGACATGCTTGACATGTTGAGCTGGTTTGATATGGTTGGGTGGTTTACAAAGTTTAATTGGTTCAATAGGCTAGGTTGATAGTTATTAGTTTGATTTGATGGGGTTGATAAGGTTAAAAAGGTGGGTATGGTAGGTTGGATCGATAGGTTTGATAAAACTGGTAAGGTAGGTTGATTGGGTAGATTCAAGAAGGTAAGTAAGGTTGATAAGGTAGGTTGGTTTGATAGGTTGTGTAAGGGTGATAATATTGATTAGTTAGAAATTTTTTATTGATAGCTATTAGTCAAATGATTTTTGGTTTGATTTAATGAGGGTGATAAAGTAGGTTGATAGTGGTTGATTTGATAGTTGTTGGTTATATGACTAAAGGGACAGACCAATTCTTGGTTTTGAGGAAAAGAGGGCTACCAAAAATTGGGTTGAGGTAATTTATATGATGGTTGGGTTAGGTAATCTAAGGTTTGATGAGGTTGAGTTAGTTGATATGATGGTTGGGGTAGGTAACCCAAAGGTTGGTGAGGTTAGGATGGTTGAGGTTGAGGTTGGTTATGACAATTGTCAAATAGGTGTTGATAGGTCATTGATTGGTTATATTTGAGAGCAAATGTTTGTTGATAGGTTATTGGTTGGTTATAGAGAGCTTGGGGTGGTTATGTATAAGGTTGGGAGTACAAGTGGCTTGTGATGCAAGGTAGAATTTTAAGGCAAGAGGGTTTTCATTTGAGAGTCTAACAAAGCTAGGATTTCTAACTAAAAACTTAGGTGGGCTTCCCATTAGAACAAGGTAAAATAGAGATGAGGTCAATTAAGGCAAGATGATTTAAGGTCCTCAAGGGGGTTAGATTATTCATAACTCAAACAAAGAGAAGAAAAGAAAAAGTTCAAGAAGATAAAACACACACTAAAACATGTTAAATCTTAATGTTTTTTGTCTCTCTTGTGGATTATGCCTTAAGTTTTGAATGGTGTGATTCAAATTGGTTTTGAAACATGTACTAGATAAGAAATTTAAGAATGGTTTCAAGTAGTTTAGGCTCTCAAAGGGGTCTATATTAGAAATTTTTATGTGGATTGATCTTGGGGCCTACCCCCTCACTTCACACACTATAGTGATAAGGGTGTCAGGTTCTTAGACAAGATATACCGAATGCTAGAGATTATACTCAACTAGAGAACTGAATTTTGGTTTTTTTTCTTGGTAATGACATCCAAGAAGGATAGCCAATGGTGAAGGTTTATCACTAGGTGGTGAAATCCTAGTTGGGACTTATGTCAAGTGTCTGATATTTGATTTTGTGTAAGTGGTCAGGTATTGTGTGTGTAGAGAAGTGAGTCAAAGGATAATTTACTTGATTAATTAAGCTATGTGAGATAAATATAGAAGCAAACATTGGATGAGAGGTTAATTTTAATACCCAAAATAAATTTGACTTCATTATACTGAGCATAAAATAAGAATAAAAATCACCTAGATGCAACTAGGTCCCATCAAGTGTGTCAAAATGTTTCACTAATTTTTTTCTTTATTTTCTATTTAAAAAGGCTAAAACTAGAAATAAGGGTGAGGTTCTTATAACCTAGTATTTTATAAGCACATGAATCTAGATGATTTTTGATACTCCTCTTTATCTAGGGAGGAAAATCTATAGATAAGAAAGAAATATAGAAAAATATGGATTAGTGATATAGTAGGGTAGACTGCTTAGTATGAGCTAGATCCAAGAAACACAAGCTTCCCTAAAAGATATCAATTCACACTTTTAAAATAATTAAGTTATGATAAACTGAAAATAGATGATTGCATGAAATAACAGAAGGTACTAAAATCAAATAAAAGAAATGCTTGGAAAGAAGTGAGTGATTTTGATAAAAAATAGAAATAAATGATTGAATATTAATGCTAAGTCACACAAAATTGATTCAAAAAATAAGGATTTTGATTAAAAATAGAAATAAATGATTGAATATTAATGTTAATTCACTCAAACTTGATTCAAAAAATAAGTTAAAGTTCTATGATAAAATAAAAACTCATAAACTAAGATTTAGGTATGGGTATATGGGTAAAACTATCTTGCTATTGTAAAATGACACACAATGACCACCGATATTAAGGTATGACCATCTATGGTTGTTAATTATTGACGGTTATGTAAGACCATTAACAGTTACTATTGGATTTGGTTTGGGAATATAATTATGTTGGAGATTTTGCATTGAGGTTTTGGGAGTGGTGTTTGGGTTGAATGGTGGTTTCAAGATATAAAGTATTGCTCAAGGGTATCTGGTTTAGGAATTGGGCATTCAGGTGAGTGATAATGGTTTATGGGTGGTATTTGGTAAGAAGTGAAATGTCTAGAGTTGTATAACTCCAACATAGGAAAACAATATGAAAGGGAAATAAAAGGGAATGACACAAGTAATGAAAAAATAGAGTTAATTACTAAATTTGAAAAAAAACATATATACTTAGATTTTAGGTGTTGCTAGTTTGAGGAATGTTGGTGTTGGCCAAAATATATTTTGTATCCTATAGAAATCTCAATAGAGTAATGGTACCTTATCTCAATATAGTGAGTTACATAGGCACCCTAAGCCTCTAACCTAGTTCTTAGTTTGTTGAGAAGATTTTGGATTCACTTGGGAGTTAGAATCTCTTGCACTTGAATATAATCTTGAACCTTATCTTCATCTCTTAATATAGGGGAAAGGGGCATGAAAACAAAAGAGTTTTACAAATAGTTCAAAAGGTATTGTAACATGCATTGATCATAAAAATGATAAACTCAAATTAGATAGTTGGTAATCAATAAGTGAGTTGTAGTTAGATTGTAGTTAACTAATTTGATCATGCAAGAGTTTAAGTAACCAATGATGGTCTGGTCAATCATCAGTGGTTGAGGGATGACTTATAGAGGCTGAGGGATATAGTCAAAATTGGCTAATCCATCAATGACTGGTAATTAATTCCCTGATAAATGATCCTAGGTTAATAATGGGAGCATTGGTAAATAATGTAACCCAAAGGGGGCCAATGGGTGGTTTAAAGGTTAATGCAACATCTAGTGACATATTTTAAATTTTAATAGTGTCTAAAATTAGTTTTTTAAATGAGGGTTAATCCTTTATGAACAATCGCTAACACTAGATATAGTGTTAACGCTCTCTAAAACCCTAGCAATGAGATGATGTGAAATATATTATTATAAAGTGATAAAAATGGTTTGGTGTGGATATTTAATTGATTTAAGGTTGTATTAAACTCTCCCACACACCTCTAGGTGTGATTATTTTATCAGGTATATGAGTAAAACCTATAAGAAAGTGTTAGTTTCTTAGAAAAATTGTTGTAACAATCAAATTTAACCAATTCAAAGTTATTAAATAGATGAAGGAAAAAGTTTGGGAATTTTATTTTCTATTAATGTTGGTTTATAGATAAGTTTTATCCCTTAGGTGTGGTAAATTTTTCATCCAAGATAACCTATTGCTAATAGGCCTAATGGTGCAAACAGTGAAAAACCCAAGTAGAAGTGAGAAGTTGATTAGGGATGTGTTATCATGAATAGGGATGAATCCAATTCAATGGATATTTTTTTAAATATTTATAAAACATAATAATTTTAGATATAATTTTTTGAGGTCAATGAATATGATGAAAATGTTGCTCATAAGTTGATCTGTCTGGTTCAGATGAGACAAAGAGAAACAAGGTTATGAGATTGATCTACAACACCAATATTACCATTTTAAAATATTATATTTATATATAAATATTGTATAAAAATATCATAATATTATCCACATGAATATTTAATATTTATAAATGCTCATACATGTGTTTAAGGTGAAAATTACCATGACTGGTCTTTAAAGAAAACTAGCAGTTTTGAGTGAGCAAGTTACATGACTATTTTTTAGCCCTTTTTCAATATGTAATGAAGTATAATTAAATTGGTAATTTTTTTTTATGTATTTAGGGTTATTTTTATATGTTTTATTATCATGGTTTTGTGTACAAACATTGTGTTATCTTTAGTTATTCAAGACACAATTTTTTCGGGTATGCATAGGCCTAATTATTAATAGTTCTAATGGCATGCTTCAAGTGGTGATTGGAGATGATAGGTGTCATAGAAATAATATGAGATTATTATCAGTATATTTTATTTTAATATTAATTTTTCCTACCATTTATTAAGTTTAAAATTTCTCCAAGAAGATCAAACGGTAACGTGTGTTAAAGAAGGCCTAATTGAATTAGTTCTACTTAAGGCCTAAAAGAGGTTGTGGTCTTGTATGCTATGACCAACCTATTGTAATGTTTGATTAATATTTTTGGAATTTTATAAGGCCTATTTTATGTAAAATATAATTGGTAAAATATGTATGGATGACCAAGAGGTGAATGAGCAAGAGCCTAGTATAACAACAAGGCCTAATAGGCCCAATTAATTAGTTAGAGAATGAGGGAGAAAAAGTGGAAGATATATCAATTTGAAGAGATAAATGAGGTGTTTTATACCATAATAATGGTGTATAGAAACTATAATTAAGATATAACAAGGTTAATATAGATGAAAATCAAGGTCAAATGACCTAATCTATCTTGAAGAGACCTAGTTGAGCGAAGGAGCATATAAGGTAGTTTGAGATGGATAAGAGTGTGAATAGTTGAGGAGATGGTAATCATAAATTGGTTGAGAAAAAATGTGTCATAAATGTGATAAAATAAATAAGGTTGTTTATTTGGTGTTGATTCATCTAGGGGGTTGATGCTTGCTTGCAAATAGGTGCTTGTTAAAGCCTAGTCAAGTGGGTGCTTGGCTAGTTGGGGTTGGTGATCCATGTGAAGTTGGTGGTTCACTAAATATTTATGTTTATATTATAATACTATAGTAAATTTGGATATAATAGTGTGTTTTCTTCCCCTTGAGGTTTTCTCACTCAAATAAGTGTTCTATGTGTTATGATCTTGTCTCTTGATCATATAAATGGTTTTTGATGTGTTGCTAGTTCACTATATTACTTTGATAGTTCATGAATGACAAAGTAAATTAATAAAAGTTTTTGTATAATAATTCATCCACCATATTATTTGTACTTATAATAAGTGGTTGGTGTGTAAAATCACTTAGATGATACTCTCCCTCTCCTTCCAACGGTCAATCGATAGAGTCTTTACGTAAGATAATTTTGGGATATTAATGAGTTCAATGAGAATTGTATGTTCTAAAACATTATATTATTGTTTATAAATTATTATTACTCATTTAATTACTTAATCAATAGTGTTTGGATTATTATCTTATATAACTATTATTCTTTATATGTTTGAAATTATCAAATCAAATTAGCATGTATAATATTGATCACTAGATAAATGAATTATTCTTAAACCTTATGGTTAATATTTTGATATTATTAAAAGATGAATTTAGTTAGGGATCATTAATAGTATATTCATTTTAAAGTTTTGTTAAAAAAAATTAACCTAATTCTTGTTAACTTTGAGGGGTTGTTACATCATGATAATGGAAAATAATTTTGTATTTTTTTTGTGTGACTATAATGTTTGCATGGTAAAGCATGCATTCACTAAAAATCGTATCGATTATTTCATTTATGTATTCACACACACACACACACACACACACACACACACACACACAAGTTAACATGAGTCCTTGGATTTTTACCTCATCTATCAAATCTAATTGATTTGGTGACATTTAGCAACCCTACATTTGCACTCAAGATCTACTGTCAGTCTACTTGCTCATGTGCTTACGTAATGTGTTGGCCTTTAAGATATTTCACATTTTTACATGTTTACATGCCATTAGATCTAAATTCATGATTTAATGTGAGCCATTTATCTATTTGGGATCACTAAAATATCAATCATTGCTCACCATTAGATCTCTTATACAATTGAATGTTGATCATTGATTCTATATTTTGAATTCTAATAGCCATTTCTTGGGACTTAACTTTGACATCCACATGCCTATCTTTGGAATTTGCACAAATGTATTTGACATTCATGAAACTACCACTAAGATATTTTAACTTCAATAGTTATTTGTTGTGGCATAAATTTGATGTTCATATGACCATCAGATGATGTTTATGTGACCGTCATAGACATCTATGATCCTGTCACACTTTGAACTCAAATAGCTAATTACTGAGTTTTATTTTGGCACTTGTACAAATGTCATACTTACTAGATCAACTTTAAAGGCTTGGATCAAACAAATTCCTTGAAACAATTTATATAATATATTTTGCATCAGGAATATTATTTTTCACTTTATTCTTGGACATTTCCTTAGGCCTTTTGTTTGTGAAACTTCCCTAAAATAAAAATGGTCTTCAGGACTTCTGTTGTATAACTTTTTCCTGAAAGAGATAAGCCTATCGGATCTTCAACTTTAGCATGTTTTTTATAGACTAAAAGTCCCATATAAATTGTTCTTCATGAAAATTTTTGTGAGATAATTTTCATAAAATAATTCATACATAGCCTTTTTGTAGAACATTTTTTTGAAACAATTTAGGTCATAAGGTTTTTTTTACTACAGACAAAATATCTATGAGAAATTGGTCTTTTGGAAAATTATTCAGTAAATTTTACCCAAAATAATTTAGTCTACGGAAACTTTGTCTCAAATAATTTTTGTGAACATAATTCTAACTTCAGGACTTTTATTTTGAATAAAATGTTTGAAAGACTTTGCCTTCGGGACTTTCGTTGAGACTTTTGATGTGGACAATTTCCCTAAAATAATTAGGTCTTCTATAATATTACTGTAGACATATTTTATAAAATAAATATGCCTTTAACATTTTTCTCAAACACTTTCCTTGAATAATTAGTCTTTAGAATTTTTGTTATAGATAATTTCCCTAAAAGAATTCATGCCTTTAGAACTTATGCTTGTCGATAATTTCCTTTGGGCCATTTTCAAAGACATTTTTGATGTGGATCTTTTATTGATGGAAATGTCTTTAGTATTTTTTATTTATCCTTGAAAGACCCAATTATTTTATAAGGCATATGAAAACTCATCCCATGACCTTGAACTAAATTGACACCATGAGAACCTACCTGGACCCTTTACCTTGCTCTATAGACTTTTCCCTCAGAGATTGACCAAATACACATTAATCAAGCTTAAAGTGTTTCGAAAAAAATTCAAGCTATGGGTGATCTTTGGACCACTCATTCCATCCAAAACTTGGTCCACCTACTCAAACCATTTCCAAGAAAGATCTCTATGTGGGCCAAATGTGGCCAATATTAACTTCTCTTTTTCTCGTC
The DNA here is from genome assembly GCA_037957365.1 of Torreya grandis. Classification (NCBI taxonomy): domain Eukaryota; kingdom Viridiplantae; phylum Streptophyta; class Pinopsida; order Cupressales; family Taxaceae; genus Torreya; species Torreya grandis. The sequence goes on along the minus strand of JARHVA010006127.1, from coordinate 254,239 downwards.
TTTATATCACATGATATGATGCATAATTATACTGATATCCCATTTATAACCTTTTATCAACTTCATATTCATCTTTCTACCACTTCTTGATTCATTACTATCTTACTACCATGTGTAAACAATAGTTTTCTCACCTCATTAGCTATAAGATGATTATGATCCATTTATATGCATTCCTATAGAAGATTATTTATGTCTTGTGAAATAAGTTTGGACATACTTAGTTAGTTACATGCCAATTAATCATCCTTCTTCATCACTTTTGTATGTATTTCTTGATTATTATGTTTTATCTTCCACATTTCCATCCTTTACCTTTGTGGAAAATCTTATCTTGATCTTACCATTTTTACATTGCATGTTAATTCAATATCTCACACATATCCTTTCTTCAATGCATGTCTTGCCCCTAAATACTTAAGCTACTCTTCTCCATCATTATTCTTTATTTCTTCTCTTCTCTATGTTTTTATTCTTCTTGTCACAATTCCCCTATTTTAATCTTCACATCTCAAGCTCAATTATGGGTTCAAACCCTCTCTTCACCTTTTCCTATGAGGTTTCAATTAATTCCTTTTGTAATCATAACATTGCATTTCTTTATTATCTTATTCTTCAAATTTATACCTTCTAATAGGCATCATTATTATACTCCTTCATTTTATCTCATGTAATGATCTCATGTAGAACTTTAATTATTAGTTTGTGATTCTCCTAAATCTCTCTTTTCTTCATGCATCCATTTAATCCAATTTTATGGATCTAATGAAAATGATATCACATTCATTTGCCTACCATTTTTAATATATTTTCCATGCAATGTTTCCCTTTTATATTTTACCTCTCTTATCATGTTCTCAGGCATTTCACCTCTGACTAGCCCCTCCAAGTTATGTGATCTACTAGTATTTAGTTCACAAATTGACTTCCTCCGTTGGTGAATACTAAAAAAATTGTGACTCTACTAGATACCTTACATTCAACACTCTTTTAGTGTCTATATTGAAATAATATGATTCCTTTCTTCTCCTCTAAAGAATCTCCATCTATGTTTCCTTACATACTAAGTGTAACTTGTTAATTATTTGTATAATGTGAAATATGGTTGCATTGTTCTCTTATATGTTTTTATCCTATGGGATTTAGATCATGACTCGTTGGTCTCTCCTATGTCCTCCTCATAATTTATGTCCTTTGAAACATTAAATTCTTCATGGGAACCATCAATTAAACTTTTCTCTCTTCTCATTGTTTCACCCTTTATTATTAAAACTTATACACTTATCTAATTTACTAGATCTCTCCCCATAGAATTTTGGATTCTTATAGTCCTACCCATTCATTGTTATTTAAAATTATCCTTTCTTGTGAATTATGAATTGTAATTTATATTTCATTTATAACTTGATACTATCTAAAAAATATTAATAATCTATTACAAATAAATAGTTTACAAGACAGATATATTTAGAGCTCACAAAGAAAGTTCTTCATTAGTTTTTATCTAAAAAATGTTGGATGCAATATAAGATGAGTTATCCACTTGCTATTTTCAGATGTAAAGTAGTTACTATATGCATTCCACTATATTAAATTTTTGTCTTAAATTTTTATAAATAAAATTTAAAAAGAGAGTAAGAAGTTTTAATTTCACACTTTTTGTTAAAATTAAGACGATAAAAAAAATCTTATGTAAATAATCCTACCTCCTATCCACCACTTGGTTAAGATAATTCTAATTCCCAAAAATCAAATAAGGAATGTTCTCACACAAATAATTATCCATGCCCTTCCTTAAAAAACTAACATTTATTTTCTAAGCTCCTTATCACAATCAAGATTTACTAAACCAAAAATAAAACAACGGATTTTCAACCCCCACCATATACAATGGTTTGTAATTATATATAAATACTCACTAATAAAATCTCCACCAAAACTCATAAATGAGGAGCTAATTTATTACATATGCATTCATGTTTTATTAAAAATCCATGAATCTTACATCTTTTTTTTAATATTATAACATTCCCATGTTATTTTAATTATAAAAATAAACCCATCCTTACACACTCTCACAAAATCATTTAATTTTATTACATACACACATGGGCTCCTTAATATTTAAATAAATTTAGTTATAATACCTCTTACACAATCCAAATATTTACAAAACTCCAAAAAACCTATGATAGAATCCCAAGTCCTTGATTAAACATAGAAATATCACATCACAAGACTATATAGTGTTAATATAATTCCTTCCTATAAGTCTTATGCACCCATACAATTTAAATATTTAAATTTTTATAATTTATAATTAACTATTTTAATCTTCATTGTTTAGAATTTATCTAGGATTACTAACATGATTTAATACACTCATAACATCACATGGTAATTTAAATTTTCACAGAAGGAGGGAAACTAGATTTGAATTCTCATAAGCATTAAGCAGTCATCAAATGCATTAAATTCCAAGAATAATCAAGTTTGGAAAAGGAGTCCATAAACCACATGAGGAGCATTACATTATTTCCATCTCATAAAATAATTATCCTCCATTTCAATAGAAAATAAGTATGTGTCACACAAAAATTGTACTTCCATGAGATTAACCAAGCCATATTAAAAAAAATCTAATACATCTCAAAGTAGACAAATTTTTAGGAAAAAAAAGTTTTTATTTCATTTTAAGGCCATATAATTAATCACAGAATTAATTATAAATTTTTAATCTTATGTCCTTCCAAAAGAGTGTGACTCTCTCAAATATTTATATAAAAAAAATATATATGTTATATATTTCAATAAATAATTTCCATTTTTAATGTGTCAAACATGAAATCTAATGTAAAAAGAAATCATTATTGAGATACAATTTTTTTCAATAAAATGGAATGCTTTTAAGAATTAAGAGTTATATAGTATACCAAATGTTTTATGTCCATAACTAATGTGAATCTCATCATGTAGCTCTATTAGTACCATATTGATACCTATATTCCATAATTAGTAATAAAGTATATGTTGTGGCATAGAATTTCACCCTATGAGAGGGTTGTTTACGATCTTTGACTCCTAACCACATAATGGGATCAACCCTTGGTTTTGGGTATCCTATGATGGGATTGAACATCCATAAAAGGCTAGTTCTTCTTGGTAGATCACATCAACTACTAATTTTTCTTGGGAAAGGGGTAGAAGAGCTGAATAAAATGACTAAAATCATAAAAGAGGTGATGCACCAAATTAAAATACACTCCTATTGCTCCAAAATAAACACAAGGGTAGATCAGAGATCTCTCACTCACACAATCTCTTACACTAGTTGGTTTTGCATAAATGATTCCAAATAAGGCATCATAGACAAGGGTAAAGCATATAGGAATGGTAAAAATAAAAATATAAACCCAATTATGATAGAAATAACATAAATTTAGACTTGTAAACACCTTAAACCACCTATAAAAAGGAAAGAAAGAAAGGAAAAACACCAAGGAAGAAGACCTCTTCACAAGGTAGTCATGCAAAAACTATATAGAACAAAAAGTGAAGTCAAAGAGATAAGTAAAATAGATGATCTTATTGCTTCAAAGGTTGTTTCTTACAAATTTTGATAGGGGTTTTTCCTTGTCAAATGAGAGTATATCTTAAAATGAGAAGCAAATGAGACTTATATAGAATAAGGTATGGGAAAGAGGAGGATAAATCTTTAAGTATTCAATAAATTCAATTTTAGGTCCATGTTATGTACAAGGGAGATGTTTAGGCCCTCCTTTCTATGTTTTACTCCTTGATACTCACCCTTGGTTGAAATTTAACCCATTTTTTACCTCAAAAGGCTTCTTTTTTCTACCATTGGCCTAGAAAAGGCTCTTAAGGTATAAAAACTTGATAACTTGAGTGATGTAATCATACACTACATGTATAAGGTCTTAAAATTCTATAATCTCATTAAATTCCCAAGTTTCCTTGACAAGCCCTTCGACTCCCTCAACTTGCCCACTTGACTTTTTCACTACATCTCCCCTTGAATTTCATCCTATGGGATGGTTATTTAGGATCTTTGACTCCTAAGCACATAATGGGATCAAACTTTGGTTGTGGGTATCCTGTGATGGGATTGAACATCCATAAAAGGCTAGTTCTTCTTGGTAGATCACATAAACTACTAATTTTTCTTGGGAATGGGGTAGAAGAGCTGAATAAAATTACTAAAATAATAAAAGGTGTGATGCACCAAATTAAAATACACTCCTATTGCTCCAAAATAAACACAAGGGTAGATCAGAGATCTCTCACTCACACAATCTCTTACACTAGTTGGTTTTGCATAAATGATTCCAAATAAGGCATCATAGACAAGGGTAAAGCATATAGGAATGGTAAAAATAAAAATATAAACCCAATTATGATAGAAATAACATAAATTTAGACTTGTAAACACCTTAAACCACCTATAAAAAGGAAAGAAAGAAAGGAAAAACACCAAGGAAGAAGACCTCTTCACAAGGTAGTCATGCAAAAACTATATAGAACAAAAAGTGAAGTCAAAGAGATAAGTAAAATAGATGATCTTATTGCTTCAAAGGTTGTTTCTTACAAATTTTGATAGGGGTTTTTCCTTGTCAAATGAGAGTATATCTTAAAATGAGAAGCAAATGAGACTTATATAGAATAAGGTATGGGAAAGAGGAGGATAAATCTTTAAGTATTCAATAAATTCAATTTTAGGTCCATGTTATGTACAAGGGAGATGTTTAGGCCCTCCTTTCTATGTTTTACTCCTTGATACTCACCCTTGGTTGAAATTTAACCCATTTTTTACCTCAAAAGGCTTCTTTTTTCTACCATTGGCCTAGAAAAGGCTCTTAAGGTATAAAAACTTGATAACTTGAGTGATGTAATCATACACTACATGTATAAGGTCTTAAAATTCTATAATCTCATTAAATTCCCAAGTTTCCTTGACAAGCCCTTCGACTCCCTCAACTTGCCCACTTGACTTTTTCACTACATCTCCCCTTGAATTTCATCCTATGGGATGGTTATTTAGGATCTTTGACTCCTAAGCACATAATGGGATCAAACTTTGGTTGTGGGTATCCTGTGATGGGATTGAACATCCATAAAAGGCTAGTTCTTCTTGGTAGATCACATAAACTACTAATTTTTCTTGGGAATGGGGTAGAAGAGCTGAATAAAATTACTAAAATAATAAAAGGTGTGATGCACCAAATTAAAATACACTCCTATTGCTCCAAAATAAACACAAGGGTAGATCAGAGATCTCTCACTCACACAATCTCTTACACTAGTTGGTTTTGCATAAATGATTCCAAATAAGGCATCATAGACAAGGGTAAAGCATATAGGAATGGTAAAAATCACAATATAAACCCAATTATGATATAAATAACATAAATTTAGACTTGTAAACACCTTAAACCACCTATAAAAAGGCAAGAAAGAGAGGACAAACACCAAGGAAGAAGACCTCTTCACAAGGTAGTCATGCACAAACTATATAGAACAAAAAGTGAAGTCAAAGAGATAAGTAAAATAGATGATCTTATTGCTTCAGAGGTTGTTTCTTACAAATTTTGGTAGGGTTTTTTCCTTGTTAAATGAGAGTATATCTTACAATGAGAAGCAAATGAGAATTATATAGAATAAGGTATGGGAAAGAGGAGGATAAATCTTTAAATATGCAATAAATTCAATTTTAGGTCCATGTTATGTACAAGGGAGATGTTTAGGCCCTCCTTTCTATGTTTTACTCCTTGATACTCACCCTTGGTTGCACTTTAACCCATTTTTTACCTGAACAGGCTTCTTTTTTCTACCATTAGCCTAGAAAAGGATCTTAAGGTATAAAAACTTGATAACTTGAGTGATGTAATCATACAATACATGTATAAGGTCTTAAAATTCTATAATCTCATTAAATTCCCCACTTTCCTTGACAAGCCCTTCAACTCCCTCAACTTGCCCACTTGCCTTTTTCACTACATCTCCACTTGGTCTTCTAAAAGCATCTAGACATTTAGTATTTAATGATTGTGGAATTTGAGGGTGAATTTTATTATGTTATTCAACCTCCATTGATGATAAATGACTTTAAATACACTTATACAACCATTTCTAACTCCATTAGACCTACAACTTAAAGCTTTGCTCTCAACATAGCCTGGAAAGGCTTCCTGAGGGCCAATTACCACCATTTCAATCTTTCTTGGGATTGATAATATGTTTAGAGGACATGAAGATTAATATTTAAGGTGTTTCATGGTGTTTTCAATACCTTTTGAGGCATTCCTAAACCTAAAATTTTTGAGACTCCATTAATGGATATTTTCAAGGTCAAACATTTCTTCATTTATTACCTAGAACTCCCATTCAAGGTCATATTAACCACATTTAATACATTTTGGGACCTATATAATACTTATATAACTACATATCATGCGTATAAGTATGATAATTTTGTTTTAGGCCTCCTTTGATACCTATAAATATGAGCCTTTCTAGGCCATTTTGAGCATAAAAAACACCATAAGAGCTTGTAACTTGGTGTATATTCATTATTTAAACATGTAATTAGTATTAATATTATTTTAAAATATAATAAAATATATAATGTACTTCCAAACAAAATTTCAGATCTTAATTTCATGCATAGCTCTTAAAATGTGTTCTTTGTTCTCTCTTGAGCTCTCCAAGCCAATATGGTTGCCTAGAAGTGATTTTATTTTCATGAAGCTAATTTTTGATTGGTTTTAATTTTATTATGATTTATTAATACCTTTATATCATATATAAAAATAATAAAATAAATTTTTGTCTTTTGAATGCCTTGTAACACTCAATTACAACTCCATGTGCGAGCAAGCGAGAATCCTTGAAATGCTTCTTCAGTAGATCTCTAATTTTCCATTTTATCTCTCCTAAAGTATATTATTTTAATTAAATAAATATTAAATTTTTTATTAAATAAATACAGACCTCCATGTCACATTTTGAGTCATTTCATTGAGTAAAACACAAAATATGCATCTTTTGGGGTTGCCTCAACATGTCGTATCTCATTTCTAAACATGTGTAGCTCTGATTTTTGATGTGTTATTGATATTTATGAGGTAAAATTACTTAATAATTTTTTAATTATGACTTATATGGACCAAAAAACTATTTAAACTATTTTTTATCCATTTTAAACCATAAAAGCCATATAGAATCACCAATATAGACATGCAACACACTTAGAAATTGAGATCCAAGAAACCTAAGAAGAGAGAATTAAACATATATTGAGATTTATGAAGTCACAATACCATAATATTTTTTAATTATAACATTTAATAACCCAATAATACTTTTAAAATCATTTTTTGTATCATCTAATTCTTTAGAACTCTTAAAAACACCTTTTTCAATTGTCCCCACTTGCATGGTAAAACCTTAAAACTTGAAAATTTAAAATTATCCATTATTTGATTGAAAATTTTGATTTAGGAAAGTGTATAAGGGTCATGTGTGCCAAATTATATCTTAAAATACATTTTTTTTATAAAATAACTCAAAAAATATAAATCATCTCCCAAAATTGAGTTGAGGGTGTAAGAAGGGTTTTACTCCTTAGCGATTGTTCATAAAGTTTTAGGCATATATTTTTTTCAAATTCATGAAATTTAGTTATTAAACCCCACTCCAAATTCACAAATAATATAAGACTCAAATTCAACCCCTCAAACACATATTGAGCAGGTAAAAACTCGCTTTGAACTTGTAGTTGTAGGCTTGGCCAAGAGAGTGCAATTTTGAGCCGAAAGAAAAAATTTGGTTTGAAAATGATTGGAAAATTGATAGATAGTATTAAAAAAATTATGATGCCTATAATATATCACTCCATTATTTCTAATATTCACTTATGGAAAAACCTAGTTTGGTCACCTATAGGTGGTGATAGGCTTTTTAAAACTTGAGATAGGTTTCTTACTCTCCATCTTGATTGAGGCCTCAAATGGTCATTAAAAATGATAAATACGATTGGGGTGATGTATTTAATTATTTTTTTACCCTTGTCCACCCATATATCACAAAAAATCTCCTTGAATTAGCTTTGGAAGACCTACCATTTTCTTGCCATGAAGGTGTGCATGGTGGTCGCAAGCTAGTTTAGGTTCCTCAAACTCATTTTGGAATCCTTATGTTATTACATGATGTCATTTATATAATCATAAAAATTATTGAGATTTTTTTAAGGATATAAAAACACTTTTAACCCACTTGTGTAATGCATTTAGACTTGTAACTTATTGGTTGACATTAATGGAGAATGACAACTTTACTCAAAAACCTTTAAAAATTGAATGGACCTTCATGTACACAAAATAATTTGTGTCAATGGTTTAATTTTAATAATTGGGATTTTTAAAAATATCATTTTAACCTTAATTTCTCTCTAACACCTCATTTCATTCTTCAAGCTCATACAACCTCTTACCTCTTTATAACCCTAAAAACATGCAAAGCTCCTTGTTCGGGGAAATCTAGAGGTGACCTCAATAATTTTAAAAAAAAAAACATATTTTTGAGTACCTATTTGTAACTTAATATTTTTTTCACACTTTTATCATCATAAACCCAAGGTAAACATGTTTACTCCACCCTTCTCTCTCTCTCCAAGTAAGCCTCTTTTGGGCTTGTGAGCTCCAAAACTAAATTTTGGACTTTTGAGATCCCAAACATGGGAAACATATTGAAAGATTTTTATTTAATTTTGTGTGGTTATTTTTATTATGCAATCCAAATTTTATTTTTTGAGTCTTTATCTCATGTGCAATCTAAGAAATGCTTAGACACTAGCCATGGTAAATGCATAGGCCTAATAGGGTGATGAACTAGATAACCTATGACAATGATTTATTAAGACTTAGTGAAGATTTGTGATGATTTATGGGACATTAAAAAACAATAAAAACCTTCCATATACCTATAGGATAGTGAAACTAAGTATAAACCTCATTGAAGGCCCTCTTTCAAGATTGTGTATCATAGGCTAAGGGCCTGAATTTATATTTATGATGATTGTCACAAACAAAAGTAATTAAAAAGGATTTGGAGAAGACATTATACACAACTTATATGTTTTAAAAATACAACCATTTTTTTTACTATGCAAAACCCACAAAAAACTATTCAACCATGCCTCTAAGAAGACCAAATCTACATCCTTCTTCACTCAAGCATCTCTCCTCCACTCCAAATTAATTTATATGGTCTAAATTTTTTTAAAGGTCTTAAATAATAAAAATTTAGGTGGATTATGTCAACATACATTTGAATTATTCAAAAATCCCAACTTTCACTTTAAATTTTCTATTTGAAGGCTCTTAAAGTCATCTAATACACTTTTGGTGTATTTTGGTCAATTTGGCTCCATAAAACCTCATTTTTTAATTTATAAAAGATATTATTGGTTTATTACCTTTTTTTCACTCTCATTAATATTATTATATGCTCAATCATCTGGGAAACTAGTTAGATCCTTCACTTAGAGCCCAAAAACCCATTTCTAGGCTTTTACCTTAAAGTTTACAAATTTACCATAAACCTTACTAAAATATTTAAAAAGAGTGCAAGGATAATGATGTATTCCAATAAAATTTTCTCATACTTCCATAATTGGATCACCCACTACAATAGGATCCTAAGATAGTTCAAAAAATCATGCTAACATCCTCCAAGATAGTGCATGACATCATCAAGTCATAACTAGAAATAAACTAGTCATCAAGGAAAAAAGAGTCATTGAATGGCTTAGGAGAATGGTAAAGTTAACTTAGGTAAAAACTTTGTACATAGTCCAGTCTATGTAAAAGATGAGTTGCCTTAGTCTGTCCATTAGGCCTATGGATTCAATTTCATTATAAGACAACAAGATCAACAAGACAACTTGATTACCTCAAGAACACACCAAAAAACACACACACATGTGATAACTAAGCACCTATGGAACATAAAAAAATATTAAAAAATTAGTTATTCATAACTAACCTAAATAAAAAATCTCCTCCTAGATCAAAGGGGAAACTTGTACCATATTTTACTCTATGATGTGAAAGAGGACATGAAGAAAATTCAATTTTGAACCTTGTTCTTGGTGTCTTCAACTCCTTCATAATTTCAAATCTTATTGGCATGACCTCTAATGAAAATATAATAGCTACAAACATATCACCTATAAATGTGAAATCTTATTGTGATTAAATAATCTCAATCTTCTCATGAGACTCCTCATCTAAAACTTTGTCCAATAATGCTTCATACAAGCATGGTTATTTAAATTTAATGTTATTTTAAAAGATATTAGGCTTCCAAAAATTTATGTAGTCTCATAAATATCTTCAATGAGTTTATCATACTTAACCTAATCCTCATCATTGTCCTCAATGAAGACATCTTGAACAATCTATTTGTGAACATGATCTTCAACCTTGTAAAGAACTTCAATCTCTTGGATGAAATAAATATGCTACTACCAATAATCTTTGTATTCCTTCTCTTCAAGAACCATAACTTTTTCAACTTCATCTTTCTTTCTTGATGTGTCTTCAACCTCAAGGCTAGCTACAACTTGTTCAAGTTTTGTACTTTGGAATTTTTCATATTGTCCTTCAAGAGGTAATTCATCTACAAGAATGTCTTCAAATTGAACAATAGGAGGTGTAAGATTTTTGAGGCCTTCAAATTATTCACAAATATCATTGGAATTCAACCAAAAATCATCTTGGTCCATAGAGTCAATATCAAAATTTTCTTCTATTAGTTTTTCAAAACTAACTTGTTAATGTTGCTCATGAGTATCAATCAACTCAACTTATGTGATGTCCCTTTCAAGCACTTTATCTTTCATTTCTTGATCAAGATTTCCATTATTAGATATATCCTCAACAATATCATCTCTTTATTCAATAAATAATATTGAATTATGGTTATATTTGCAAAGGGGAGTCATTATAGTAAACTCTTAATCATATGAACTTGAGTCATCTTCTTTATCAGTTGCAAACTTAGTTTGATATTCTTCACTTATCTCCCATACGATGGTTTATACTTCAAGAAGGGATGAGGTTGGAGGGTGGTGAACAATTTCATGGGTTGGATATAGATTATGAGGTGTAGTGGATGGTTCATGAATGGGCTTGGGGATGGAGATAATGATTTTTCAATTTGTGGGTTTGGAAAATGGAGATTATTGAAAGAATTATTGAAGGGAAAGCATGTTCAATTAGGTTATAGACATATCATTTTATTCAAAAATCACCTCACCTTTGTCATATACTTATTGAGGATATTCAATAGATTCAAGTTGATATTCCACCTTCTGAATTAGAATCTCATTCTTGTTTTGAATATGACAAGCTATTTGGGAGATGGAAATGGGGATTGATTAGGAACAAAGTTTTCTTTGTCTCCATATCTCAATATGGGCTCTCTTCAAGTCCTTTTATCTTCAACTCCAACTATTTGATTTTCCTATCTATGTCCTCTTGAAATATCATTTCTTGAAGTTTGTTAGTGGTCTCATGAAGATAAGTATCATAAAAATGTTGATATAGAGTATAAGATATCTCTTGTGGAGGGGTGGGAGAGACTTGAATAGTTTATATTTATCTTTACCTTCAAATCCCTAATTATACTTATTTCACCTTATCCACTTCAAGAAATTACTACTTCATTCTATCTTGGAATTTTGGAATAATATTTAGGAGTTCATTGAAAAACAAAAGTGAGATGTTGGCTTGAATCAATAAGTTATTATACAACAATCTCCTTGTATTTTTCAATACTCTCTTGGATTTAAATATAAGAAGGGAAGGTTTGAGGAACACATGGAACACTTGGAGATTCACTTGGAAATGTCTCTTGGGGAAGAATGGGTGGCATGTATGATAGATGATATGGAGTGTAAAAAGACACATAGGGTTGATGGAATTGGACCTGCTATCCTTTCTAAACTTTCAACATATATTTTATGTTATGAATGAAATAACATACTTCCAACATTTCAATTGAGAGGATTTACTAATTTTCTCTCTCAATTGGTGTCCATTCTCCTTTCAATAGCTGCAATGAGTCTCTCATATAATGAACAAGATGTATATGAATATCTTGATCATGTTTTTATTGGGTATGAAGGTCTAATATGTATTTCTCATAGCCTAAGATATTTTTCTTCAAATTGAAATGGATTGGTTTGAGGGAAAACTTGAGACATGTTGAGCTTGAGAAGGTTGTTAATATACAACATCATGGTCATGTAGAGGAGAAATAGGTTGACCATAGGAATGATATGACTCATACATAGGGTAATAATATTGGTAAGGCCATTTAATGACATAGTTGGGGTCATAACCAGGTTGATAAAGAAGGTTAAATGGCTAGTATGAGTCATGAAAAGGATGATAGGTAGGTGTAAGGTATAAAATTTCATCATACCCAACCATGTTAGATTCATTACTTAAATCAACCACAAGATATGATCAAAAAAATTCATAATAAGTACCTAGGATACTTATAACCAATTGATTTCATTTGAACTTACCATTGGTGTTTTTTGAATGATTCTCCAAGATGATAGTTATAAGAAAACACAAAAAAATTCTTCCACTCTTCTATACATTAGTTTCACAGACCATGATAAAAATTATGGTGGCATGAAATTATATATTGATACCTATATTTCACCATGTAGCTATATTAGCTCCATATTGATACCCATATTCCATCATTAGCAGAAAGTATTTGTTTTGGAATATAATTACACTCTATGAGAAGGTTCTCTAGGCTCTCTCACTCCTAGTCACACAATGGGATCAACCCTAAGTTGTGGGTATCTTATGATGGGGTTGAACCTTCAGAGAAGGTTGGTTCCTCTTGGTATATCACACAAACTATTGATTTTTTATGGGAAAGGGGTACAAGAGTTACATAAATTGCCTAAAAACATAAAAATGGGTGATGCACTAAATTAATAGACACTCTTATTATTATAAATCAAATACAAGGGAATTTCAAAGATCTCTCACTCATATAATATCTTGCACTAGATGGTTTTGCATAAATGATTCCAAGTAAGACATTTTATACAAGGGTAAAGCATAGAGGAATGGTAAAAATAACACTATATCCCCACCTATGATTGATATAACATAAAATTAGACTTGTAAAAACATTAAACCACATAAAAAGAGGTAATTAAAAGAGGAAAAACAAGAAAGAAGAAGACCTCTCCATAATGTAGTCATGTAAAAAATATCTAAAACACAAATGAAAATAAAGAGATAATTAAAATATATGATCTTATCTATTCAAAGGTTGTTTCTTACAAATTTTGATAGGGTTTTTTCCTTGTCAAATGAGAGTATATCTTACAATGAGATGAAAATGAGAGATATATAGAAGAAGATAAGATAAAGAGGAGGAAAATTCTTTAAATATTCAATAAATGCACTTTTAGGCCCATTCTACATATAAGGGAGAGGTTTAGGCCTTCCTTGCTATCTTTCGCTCCTTGAGACTCACCCTTTCTTGCACTTTAAGCCCTTTTTGACCTCAAAAGTCTTCTATTTTCTCTAGTTGGCATAGAAAAGGCTATTAATGTCTAAAAAATATATCACTTAAGTTATATCATCATAAAATACATGGGGAAAGTATTCAAATTATATAAGATCCTTGAATTCCTCACATGCCTTTGAAATCCTTTCAACTCCCTCAACCTGCCCACTTGCCTTATAAACCACATCTCCACTTGGTCTTCTAGAAGCTTATAGAGACTTTATCAAGGATTATAACTGATTAATTTAATTATTTTAGAATTTGAGGGTGAATTTTAATACCTTATTCAACCTTCATTGATGATCAATAACCTGTAATACACTTCTACAACAATTTCTAAATCCATTAGACCTATAACTTGAAGCTTTGCTCACAACATAGCCTAGAAAGGATTCTTGAGGGATAATAAACACCATTTTGGTATTTATTGGCCTTTATAAGAGGTTTATACGACTTTAATATTCATATTAAAGGTGTTAATTAGTGTTTCCAATACCATTTCAGGCATTCCCAAACCTAAAATTTCTAAGACTCGATTAATGGAGGTCTTTGAGCTCAAACCTTTCTTCATTAGTTGTCAAAAATTTCCATTTAGTGTCATATTGACACCATGGCAGAAATTTTAGGACCTGTATAATACTTATTGACCTACATAACATTCATATAATTATGAAAATTAAGTTCTAGGCCTCCTTTAGGACATACAAATATGAGATTTTCTAGGCCATTTTGAGCCTAAAAATTACCAGGAGAGATTGTAACTTGGTATATCTTAATGATTAGAACATTTAATGGGTATAAATAGTATATTAATATATCATAAATTATGTCACATACATACAAATGATTTTTCAGATCTTAATTCTAAGCATAACTCTTAAAAATACAATCTTTGTACTCTCTTGAGCTCTCCAAGCCAATACAGTTGCCTAGAATTGATTTTATTTTAATTAAGCTAGTTTTGAATTGGTTTTCATTGGGTAATGATTTATTAATACCTTTATATTATATTTAAACATAATTAAATCATTTTTTGTCTTTTTAAATACCTATAACATTTGATTTCAACTCCATGTGTGAGCAAGCAAGTGAAAATCCTTGAAATGCTTCTTCAACAAGCCACTAATTTGGAATTTTGTCTCTCCTCAAGTATATTTTATTAATTTAAATAATTTAAAAACATCAAACAAATAAAAATATACCTATGTGTCAAATTTTAAGTCATTTCATTGAGTAAAACTCAAAATATGCATCTTTTAGGGTTGCCTCAACTTGTTTTGTCTCATTTCTAAACATGTGTAGCTCTGTGTTTTGCCATTTTATTGAATTTTATGAGGTCCTAATACCTTATTAATTTTTAATTATGAATTTTATGGACCTAAAAAACTAATAAAATCATTTTTTAGCCATTTTAAACCATAAAAATCATCTAAAATCACCAATATAGACTTGCAACACACTCATAAATTGAGAACCAAGAAACCTAGGAAGAGAAAATTAGGCATATATAGATATTTATGAGTCATAAATAACTCATTATTTTTAAATTTTCACATGGAAGGACCCAATAATAATTTTAAAATCATTTTTTTATCATGTAATCCTTTAAAACCCTAAAACCATCTTTTCTGATATCCCCACTTGCATGCTAAAACCTTGAAACTTGTAAATTTGAACTTATCCATTTTTGGCCTAAATTTTTTTATTTATTAAAGTTTATAAATGTAATATATTCCACATAATAACTAAAAAAACCTTTTTTTTCATAAAAGAACTCAAAAAATGTAATTCATCTCCTAAAATTGAGTTGTCAGGGTTTAAGAAGGGTTTTAATCCTTACAAATTATTAATAAAGTTTATAGCACATATATTTTGATAAATTAATGAAATGGATTTATTAAAAACCCATAAAACTTAACCAAAAAATCAACCTCAAATTCAACCCCTCAAGCATATACAAAGCAAGTAAAATCTTACTTTGAACATGTAGTTTTAGGCTTGGCCAAGAGAGTGCAATTTTGAGCCAAAATAAAAAATTTGGTTTGAAAAGGATATTGAATTTATATAGATAGTATTAAAACCTTTATTATACCTTAAATATCTCATTCCATAATTTCAAATCGTCACTTATGGAAAAACCTAGTTTGGTCCTTTATAGGTGGCGAATGGCTTCTAAGGGCTTGAGATAGGTTTCTTATTGTCCATCTTGCTTGAGGACTCTAATGGTAATTAAAATTAATTATTACCCTTGGTATTATTTATTTACTTATTTTTTTACCCTTACCCACCCCTATATCACACAAACTCTCCTTTAATTAGCTTTGGAAGACCTACAATTTTCTAGGCATGAAGGTGTGCATGGTGGTCTCAAGCTAGTTTAGGCTCCTCAAGCTCATTTTGTCCTAATTATGTGATCACATTATGTCATGTGGATCATAATAAACATTAATAATAATTTTTAATGGAGATAAATATAATTTTAACCCAATTTTACAAGACATTTAGACATACAACTTATTGGTCACTATTAATGCAAAATGGAAACATTACTCAAAAACCTTCAAAACTTGTTTGGAACTTCATGTACACAAACTACCTTGTATCAAGGGATTATTTTTCATAATTTTAATTTTTAAAACTCTAATTTGTACCTCAATTTCTCTCTAATACCTTGTTTCACACCTGAAGGTCATGCAAGCTCTTGTCTTCTTGTAGCCCTAAAAATATGCAAATCTCTTTGATGGGAGTAATCAAAAGGTGAACTCAACAAAAATAACATATTTGTTACTACTAGTTTTTCCATTAATTATATTTGCACCATTTAACCATTATAAACCCAAGCTAAACATGTTTACTCCACCCTTTTCTCTCTCTCTAATTAGGCCACTTTTAGGTTTGTGAGCTCTAAGATTGAATTTTGGCCTTTTTGAGCTCCCACATGTGGTAAAAATATTTATAGTTTTTAATTAAATTTTAAGGGATTATTTTTATGATTCATTTAAAATTTTAATTTCTAAGTCTTTTGGCTCATGTTTAAACCAATAAATGATTAGACACCAGGCATGGCAAATGTATAGGTATGATAGGGTGATGAAATAGAGAACCTATGATAATGGATTTTAAAATCTTGAGGAATATGTGTGATGATGTATTTAAATTTAATAAATCATAAAAACCTCCCATATACCTGTAGGGGAGTCGAACTGGGAAGAAACCACATTTAAGGCACTCTTTCAAGTTTGTGCATTATAGGCTAAGGGCCTAAATTTATATTTTTGATGATATTCACACATAAAAATGATTGGATAGTCCTTTAGGAGGACATTATTGACACCTTATATGTTTTAAAAAAACAAATAATCTACTTTATTGAGCAAAACCCATAAAAACATATTCAATCATGCCATTAATAAGGCCAAAACTGCATCCTTCTTCACTCAAGCATCTCTCCTCCACTCCAAATGACTTGAAATGGTATAAAACCTATTTTAAGGTGTTCAATTAGAAAAAATTAGGTGGATTAAGTCAAAAAAAATTGAATTATTCAAAAATTACAACTTTTACTTAAAATTTTCTATTTGAAGGCCCTTAAAGTCATCTAATGCACGTTCGGTGTATTTTGGGCAAATTGGCTCCATAAGACCTCATTTTTTAACTTTCTAAAATATGTTATTATTTGATTAATTTTGTTTAAATATCATAAATATTATTATAATATCAAACACCTTGTAAACTAGTTATATCCTTTAGTTAGAGCCCAAAAACTCATTTCTAGGGCTTTACCTTAATGTTTCAAAATTTACCTTCAACCTTGCTAAAATGTTTCAAAAAAGTGCAAGGATACTGATGTATGAAAATAAAATGTTATTATCTCTCCATCATTATATAACCCACTACAATAGGATCCTAATACAATTAATAACATCATGCTAAGACCCTATAAGATATTGCACTATATCATCAAGTCATGACTAGAAAGAGACTAGTCATCAAGGCAAAAAGAGTCACTAAATGGCTTTAGAGAATGGTAAATTCCAATTTGGAATTTTTGCATGTAGGAAAATTTTGTAAAAAATTTATGGTTACCTCCTAGGATTTCATGCATGTCTGAGTAAAATACTAGTTACCTTAGTTTGTCCATTGGGATTATGGAGTCAATTATACTCTGAGACAACAAGATCAGACCTTGACACTTGACCAACAAGACAACTTGATTACCTCAAAAACATATAAAAATAAGAAAAAAAAATAAAATAAAGAAAGACACACACATTTTCTAACAAATCACTTAGGTAACATAGCAAAATTTAAAATAATTAGCTATACACAACTAACCTGAAACATATTTTCTCCTCATGGATCAAAGGGGAAACATGAACCATCCTTTGCTCTATGAAGTGAAAGAGTAAATGAAGTAAATTTAATTTTTAACCTTGTTCTTGGTGTCTTAAACTCCTTCATACTTTAAAATATTATTTGCATGACCTCCAATGTACCAAAAATAGTTGAAAACATATCACCTATAAAGGTGAATTCTTATTGTGATTCAATAATCTCAATCTGCTAATGAGACTCCTCAACTACAACCTTGTCAAATAATGCTTCATCTAAAAATATTTCTTTGAATTTAATTGTATTTTAAAAGAGATTATTCTTCCTATAAAATATTTCATGATCATCAATCTCTTCAAGGAGCTTATCATACTCAACCCAATCCTCATCATTGTCCTCAATGAACACATCTTGAATAATCTCTTTGTGAACATTATATTCAACCTTAAAAAGACCTTAAATCTCTTGGAAGAGCTCAATATGTTGTTTCCAATAATCTATTGATTCCTTATCTTAAATAACTAAAACTTATTAAACTTTAGCGTGCTTTCTTGAATATCCTTCAACCTTAATGTTGGATATAACTTGTTCAAGTTTGGTACTTTGGAAGTTATCATATTATCCTTCAAGAGGGAATTCATCTACAAGAATGTATTAAAATTGAAAAACATGAGGTGTAGTATTCTTAAGGCATTAAAATTATTCACAAATCTCATTTGACTTTAACCAAAAATCATCTTGGGCCATGGAGTCAATATTAGCTTTGTCTTTTATTAATTTTTTAAAACTAACCTCTTGATTTTACTCATGAGTCTCAACAAACTTAGCTCATGTGATGTCTCTTTCAACCTCCATATCTTTCATGTCTTGATCAAGATTCTAATTAGTAGTTAAAACCTCAACAAGATAATATCTTTATTCACTCAAGAAGATTAACTTATGATTAGCTTGACAAAGGGGAGTCCTTATAGTGAAATCTTAATCATAGGCACTTGAGTCAGCTTCTTTATCAGTTGCAAACATATTTTTATCTTATTCACTTATCTCCCATAGGATTGGTTATCCTTCAAGAAGGGATTATGTTGGAGGTTGGTGAACATTTTCATGGGTTGGAGAGGGAGTATAAAGTGTGGTGTATGGTTCATGAATGGGATTGGGAATGGAGATAATGCTCTTATAATTTATGGGTTTTGAAAAAGGAGACTATTGAAGGAATTATTCAAGGGAAATCATGTTGAATTGGTCTATATACATCTCATTTTCTTCAAAAT
The DNA here is from genome assembly GCA_037957365.1 of Torreya grandis. Taxonomy (NCBI): domain Eukaryota; kingdom Viridiplantae; phylum Streptophyta; class Pinopsida; order Cupressales; family Taxaceae; genus Torreya; species Torreya grandis. The sequence continues at coordinate 235,010 of JARHVA010006127.1, read as the reverse complement.
CACCTCACCTTTCTCAAATCCTTCTTGAGTATCTTCAACATCTAAATGTTGATCTTCCACCTTCTTAATTATAATCTCATTCTTGTTTCGAATAGACTCTTAGATAGACCTCCAAGGTGGACAAGCTATAGGTTCCTGGGGAGAGGGAAATGGGGCTTGATTATGCACAATGTTTTTTTTGTCTTCCATCTATTTTTCTTGGCTATCTTCAAGTCCTTTTATATTCAAATCCAACTATTTGATATGACTATCTATGTCCTCTTTAAATAGGTTTTCTTGAAGGTGATTAGTTGTCTCATGAGGATAAGTATAATAATAAGGTTGATAGAGAGTATAAGAGATCTCTTGAGGAGGGGTGGGAGAGACTAGAATAGGTTTATATTTATCTTTCCATTCAACTCCCCAATCTATAATTATTTCACCTTGCCCACTCCAAGACACTACTAATTTATTCCAACTTGGAATTTTGGAAGACTCCTTGGGAGTTCCTTGATAAAGTGAAGTGGGATTTTAGATTGAATCAATAAGTTGTACAATAATATCCCTTTATTTTTGAATACTCTCTTGGATTCAATTCTAAGAAGGGAAGGTTTGAGGAACACATGGAAGACTTAGAAACCTTAGAGATTCAATTGGAAAGGTCTTTTGAGGAAGAATAAGTGGCATGTATGAGAGATAATATGGAGTGTAATAAGACACATAGGGATGATGGAATTGGACCTACTATCCTTTATGAACTTTCAACATATATTCTAAGCTTTAAATGAGACCACTTACATCTAACATTTCACTTGAGAGTATTTGTAAATTTTCCCTCTCAATAGGTTTTAATTTTACTTTGAATAGCTATAATGAGTTTCTCATACCAAAAATGATATGGATAGGAATATCTTGACTATGTTCTCATTGAGTATGAAGTTTTAATATGTATTTCTCATAGGCTAAGAGATTTTTCTTCAAACCTAAAATGGATTGGTTTGATCGTTAACTAGAGACATCTTGAGCTTGAGAAGGCTTTTCATATGCAACATCATGGTCATGTATAGGATAAATAAGTTGACCATATGAATGATATGACTCACAAGGAGGGAAAGAATCTTGATAAGTCTTTTAAAACACATACTTTGGGTCATAAGCATGTTGATAAATAAAGCTAAATGGCTGGTATGAGTCATGACAAGGGTAATATGGAGGTCTATTGTATAAAATTTCAACATACCCAACCATTCCAACTTTATTAGTCAAATAAATCTCATGATATGATCAAAAAATTTCACAATGAGTACATGGTATAGTTATAACTAGTTGATTACATTCAAAGCCATAATTGGTGTTTTTTGAATACTTCCCAAAGCTAATAGGTAGAAGAACACACCAAAAATTTATTCCACTCTTTTGGACCTTAGTCCCTCTAAGCATGCTAAAAACTATTACCTTTTAGCATTGACATGAGGGTTATTCAGCCTCTCTCAATTGTATCCATATAATGAGATCAGCCCAAGGCTATGGGTATCCTATGATGGGGTTGAACCTTTAGATAAGGCTAGTTCCTCCTGGTAGATCACCTAAACTACTAATTTTTCTTGGGAAAGTGGTATAAGAGATACATAAAAGGACTAAAATAATAAAAATGGGCGATCCACCAAATTAAAAGATGCTCATATTGATCCAAAATAAACACAAGGGTAGCTCACATATCTATTACTCATACAATATCTTACACTATCTGGTTTTTCATAAATGATTCTAAGGCATCTTATACAATTTTAAAGTATAGAGGAATGGTAAAAATCACACTATAAACCCACATATGATTGAAATAACACAAATTGAGACCTCAATATACCTAGAAATGGTAGGAAAGAGAGGGCAAACACCAAGGAAGAAGACCTCTTCACAAGGTAGTTATGTACAAGCTATCTAGAACACAAAATGAATTCAAAGAGATAGGTAAAATAGATGATATTATTACTTCAAAGGATATTTCTTAAAAAATTTGATAAGTTTTTTTGCTTGTAAAATGAGATTATATCTTCTAATGAGAAGAAAATGAGAGATATATAGAAGAAGGGAAGATAAAGATTAGAAATATTTCAATATTTAATAAATTCACTTGTAGGTACATGCTATGTATAAGGGAGAGGTTTTGGCCTTCCTTAATATATTTTACTCCTTGAGACTCACCTTTGCTTGCACTTTAAGACCATTTTGAACTCAAAAGGTCTCTTTTTCCTCCCATTGGCTTAGAAAAGGCTCTTAAGGTCTAAAACCTTGATGAATTGAGTGATGTCATCATCTAATACATGGATAAAGTCTTAAACTTCTATAAGTTCCTTGATATGCCTACTTCCCTTTAAAAGACATTTAACTTTCTCAACTTGACCTCTTGTCTTCTACACCACATCTCCACTTGGTCTTATAGAAGCTTCTAGACACTTTGTGAAGGCTTCTCACATTAGAATTTAATGCTTACAAAATTTGAGGGTGACTTTTATTACCTTATTAAACCTCCATTGATGATCAATGACATGTAATACACTTTTAAAACCATTTATAACTCCGTTAGACCTACAACTTGAAGCTTTGCTCACAACAAGCCTAGAAAGGATTTTTCAGGGCCAATAACCACAATTTCAATATTTTTTGGTATTTATAAGAGGTTTAAAGGACATAAATATGAATCTTCAAGTTTTTAATTGCTGTTTCCAAAACCGTTTAAGTTATTCCACAACTTATAATTTTTGAGACTCTATTATTGGAGGTCTTCAAGCTCAAACCTTTATTCACTGTTTGCCTAGAACTCCCATTCAAGGTCATATTGACACCATGGTATCCATTTTAGGGCATTTATAAGAATTATATACCTTCATAACATGTTTATAATTATGAAAATAAAGTTTTAGGACTCCTTCAATACCTACAAATATGAGCTTTTCTAGGCCATTTTGAGCCAAAAAATCATCATGAGAGATTGTAACTGGGTGTATATTAATGATTTGAAAATTTAATGGGTATAAAGATTAATTTAAAATATCTTAAATTATTTCATAGATGTAAAAACAAAATTTCATCTCTTAATTCCAATCATAACTCTTAAAAATGCAATATTTGTGCTCTCTTAAGCTCTCCAAGCCAATACAGTTGCCTAGAAGTGATTTTCTTTTCATGATGCCAATTTTGGTTTTTATTTTTCATTAGATTATAATTGATTCATAAATTTATATTATATATAAACACAATAAAATTATTTTTTCCTTTGTAAATACCTATAACACTTGATTCCAACTCCATGTGGAAGCAAGCAAGTGAGAATCCCTGAAATGATTCTTTAATAGACCTCTAATTTGACATGTTCTCTCTCCTAAAGTATATTATTATAATTAAACAGATTTAAAAAATTAAATTAAATAAATATAAACCTCAATATCATATTTAAATTCATTTTATTTATTAAAGCTCAAAATATGCATCTTTTAAGGTTACCTCAACTTGCCTTCTCCCATTTCTAAACATGTGTAGCTCTAATTTTTACCATTTTATTGAGTCTTATGAGGTCCAAAGACTTTATAATGATTTAAAAAACTATTAAAATCATTTTTTGGCTATTTTAAACCATAAGAACCTTCTGGAATCACCAATATAGACTTGCAACACACTCAGAAATTTAGAATCAAGAAACCTAGGAAGAGAGAATTTGTCATATACTGATATTCATGAGGCATAAATACCTAAATTTTTTTTCATTAGGACATTTAATCAACCCATATTACTATTAAAATAATTTTTTTTTATATTCCAATCCTTTAAAACTCTCAAAACACCTTTTCTGACTATCCCCACTTGCATGTTAAAACCCTGAAACATGAAAATTTTAACTTATACATTGTTTTCCTAAAAACATTGATTTATTAAAATTTATATATGTAATATGTTACAAATAATATCTCACAACATATTTTTTTTATAAATTAACTCAAAAAATGTAATTCGTCTCCCAAAATTGAGTTGTGAGGGTTTAAGAAGGGTTTTACTCCTTAGCGATTATTCATAAAGTTGTAGGAATATATATTTTTATAAATGCATGAAATGTATTTATTAAAACCAAATAAAACTTAAAAAACAATCTTAGGATCAAATTCAACCCCTCGAACTTGTACTGATCAAGTAAAAACTTACTTTGAACTTGTAGTTATAGACTAGGCCAAGAGAGTACAATTTTGAGCCAAAAGCCAAAATTTGGTTTGAAAAGGATTGGGAACATTGATATATAGTATTAAAAGCTTTATTATACCTTAAATATCTCACTCCATCATTTTTAAGCTTCACTTATGGAAACAACTAGTTTGGTCACCTATAGGTGGTGATAGGCTTCTTAAGGCTTGAGATAGGTTCTTGCTCTCCATCTTGTTTGAGGCCTCTAATGGTCATTAAAAATTATGAGTACTATTTTGATATGTAATTACCAATTTATTGACCATTATTCACCCATATATCACACAAAATTTTCTTGAATTAGCTTTGGAAGACCTACAATTTTCTAGGCATAAAGGTGTGCATGGTGGTCTCAAGCTAGTTTAGGATCCTCAAGCTCATTTTGGCCTCATTATGTGATTAAATTATGTAATTTTGATAATTATCAACAATATTTATCATTTTTAGGTAGATAAATAAATTTTTAACCCACTCTTTTAAGGCATTTAGACCTACAACTTATTGGCCACCATTAATGGAGAATGGCAACTTTACTTAAAAATGTTAAAAACTTGCTTAGAAATTCATATACATAAAATAGATAATATCAAGGGTTTATTTTTAATAATTTGAAAATTTTAAACTCTAATTGTCACCTTAATTTCTATATAACACCCTATTTCATGCTTGAATCTCATACAAGCACTTGTCTCCTTGTAGCCCTAAAAACATGCAAATATCTTTGTTGGGAGCAATCCAGAGGTGATCTCAAAAAAAAAATAGTACCCATTTGTACCTTAATTATGTTTTAATGATTTTATCATCATAAACCCAAGGTAAAAATATTTACTCCACCCTCTCTCTCTCTCTCTAATTAGTCCTCTTTTAGGCTTGTTAACACCAAGGCTAAATTTTGGCCTTTTTGAGCTTCAACACATGGGAAACATCTTTAAAGTGTTTTATTAACACTTTTTGGGTTATTTTTATTCAAAAATACAAATTTTGAGGTCTGAGTCTTTGTGCTCATGTGCAAACCAAAAAATGCTTAGACACTAGGCATGGTAAATGCATAGGCCTAAGAGGGTGATGAACTAGAAAATATATGATAATGGCTTGAAAAAAATTAGGAAAGGTGTGTGATGATGTATGTGACTTTAAAAAACAATAAAAACCTTGAATATAACCTTAAGTGAGTGGAACTAGTCAAAAAACTCATTGAATGCCCTCTTTAAGGCTTGTGCATCATAGGCTAAGGGCCTAAATTTATATCTTTGATGATCTTCACACCTAAAAATGATTGAAGATTCCATGGTAATGGAACTATAGACACCTTACATGTTTTAAAAATACAAAAAAAATAATTTAATGAACAAAACCCATAAAAACCTATCCAACCATGCCTCAAAAAAGGCCAAAACTACATCCTTCTTGACTCACACATCTCTCCTCCACTCTAAATGACTTGAAATGGTCTAAAAAATATTTTAAGGTGTTAAATTAGAAAAAATGAGATATATTAAGTCAAAACCCTTTTGAATTATTAAATAATCCCAACTTTCACTTAAAATTTTGTATTTAAAGGCTTTTAAAGTCATCTAATGCACTTTTGGTGTATTTTAAGCAATTTGTCTCCATAAGACCTCCTTTTTGACTTTCTAAAAGTTATTATTGGGTGATTAACTTGTTTTCACTCTCATTAATGTTATCACATGCTAAATACCTTGGAAACCAATTATATCCCTCACTTAGATCCCAAAAACCCATTTCTAAGAACTCAAGAACTCAAATCACATCAGCCTCAAATTCAACTCCTCCAACTTAACTAACAAACTCAACCTCAAATTAAACCCCTCAAGCATATACTAAGCAATTAAAATCCAAAATTTGGTTTTAAAAAACATTTATAGATATTATTAAAACCTTTATCATACCTTAAATATCTCACTCAATTATTTAGAAGCTTTACTTATGGAAAAAACTTGTTTGGTCACATGTAGGTGGTGATAGGCTTCATAAGGCTTGAGATAAATTTTTTGGTCTCCATATTACTTGAGTCCTCTAATTTCAATTACAACTGATTAGGAATTTTTGACTGACATTTTTACTAAATTTTTGATCCTTCTCCCCCCCTATATTACACAAATTCTCTTTGAATTAGATTTAGAAGACCTTCAATTTTTTTGGTATGAAGGTGTGCATGGTGGTCTCAATCTAGTTTAGGCTCCTCAATCTCATTTTTCCCTCCTTATGTAATGAAATTATCTCATTTGGATCATCATAAAAATTAATTATCATTTTTTATGGAGATCAAAACACTTTTAACCCACTTATGCAAGGCATTTAGACCTATAACTTATTGGTCACCATTAATAAGGAAAGGCAACTTTACTCAAAAAACTTAAAAATTTACTTTGAAATTATTTTACAACAAAAATCTTATATTAAGGCTTAATTTTTCATAATTATACTTTTTATAACTCTAATTTGCACCATAATTTCTCTCTAATACCTTGTTTCATGCTTGAACTTCATACAAGCTCTTGTCTCATTGTATCCCTAAAAACATGTAAATCCTTTTTAGGAGCAATCAAGAGGTGAACTAACAAAAATAACATATTTTTGAATACCCATTTTTCCCTTATTATTGTGTACACCATTTATTCATTATAAACTAAAGTTAATTATGTTTACTCCACCATTTTCTCTCTCTAATTAGGCATCTTTTAGGCTTGTAAGCTCCAAGACTAAATTTTGGCATTTTTAAACTCCTACACATGGTAAACATATTAAAATTGTTTTATTAACTTTTGTGGGGTTATCTTTATTCCAAATTATAAATTTTAAAGTCTAATCCTTTGTGCTCATGTGCAAACCAAGAAATGCTTAGATGCTAGGCATGGTAAATACATAGGCCTGAGAGGGTGATGAACTACAAAACCTATGATAATAGATTAAAAAAAATTGGAAAGTTTTGTGATGATTTATTGGACTTTAAAAAATCATAAAAACCTCTCATATATTTTTAAGGGAGTGGAACTAAGGAAAAAACCTCATTTAAGGCCCTCTTTTAGGCTTGTGCATTATATCCTAAGGGCCTAAATTTATATTTCTTATGATATTCACACCTATAGCTGATTTTATAGGCCTTGGGGTGGACATTATATACACATTATATGTTTTAAAAACATAACCGAGATTATTTACTATGAAAAACCCATAAAAACATATTCAACCAAGCCTCTAAGAAGGCCAAAAATGCATCCTTCTTCACTCAAACATCTCTCCTCCACTCAAAATGACTTCATTATTTAAAACATTTTTAAATGTGTTAAACTATAAAAAATATAAGGATTAAGTCAAAACCCATTTGAATTATTAAAAAATCCCAAGTTTCCCTTTAAATTTCCTATTTGAAGGTTCTTAAACTCATCTAATGCACTTTGGTGTATTTTGGGCAATTTAACTCCATAAGACCTCATTTTTTGACTTTATAAAAAATATTATTGACATATTAACTTTTTTTAACTCTTATTCATGGTAATATATGATCAAACACATTGGAAACTAGTTATATACTTTACTTAGATCCTAAAAATCCATATATAGGCATTTACCTTAAAGTTTCCAAATTTACCTTAAACCTTGCCAAAATGTTTCAAAGTAGTAAAAGTATACTAATGTATGGAAATAAAATTTTCTTGTATTTCCATAATTATATCACACACTATAATAATATCCTAAGATAATTCACAACATGATACCATACCCTCCTATATAGTGTACTGCATCATCAAGTCATGACTAAAATGAGACTAGTCATCAAGGAGAAAGGAGTCATTGAATGGCTTGGGAGAATGGAAAATTTCACTTAGGAAAAAATATTTTATTTAGGTAAATTTTGGAATTTTTTTTTTGAGACCTCATATGATTGCATTCTTGTCTATGTAAAAGACTAGTTGCCTTAGTATGTCCATTATGCTTATGGAGTTAATTGTACTCTAAGACAATAAGATCAGAACTTAACACTTGAACAAGAAGACAAATTGATTACCTCAAAAGCACATAAAATGAAGACACACACACAAAATAAAATAAATGAAGATACACACATGTGTTAACTAAGAAATTATGGAACACAACAAAAGAGAAAACAACTAGTTATGCATAGCTAACCTAAAATATATTTTCTCCTCCTAGATCATAAGGGAAAATCACACCATCCTTTTCTATATGAATTGAAAGAGGACATGAAGTAAATTTAATTTTTTAACCTTGTTCTTGTTTTATTAAAATCCTTCATAATTTCCAATCTTATTTTCATGACCTCTAATGCAACAAAAACAACTACAAACATATCATCTATAAAGGTGAATTCTTATTATGATTCAATAATCTCAATCTTCCCATGAGACTCCTCAAATTTAACCTTGTCGAATAATCCTTCATCTAAGCATGGTTATTTGACTTTAATGGTATTTTAAATATATTAGGCTTCACATCAACTATTTTCATCTCATCAATCTTTTCAAGGAGCTTAACATACTCAACCCAATCCTCATCATTGTCCTTAATGAAGACATCATGAACAATCTCTTTTTGAACATGATATTCAACCTTAAAAAGACCTTAAATCTATTAGAAGAGCTCAATATTCTTCTACCAATCATCTTTGTATTCCTTTCTTCAAGAACCATAACTTATTCAACTTCAATTTGCTTACTTGAATATTCTTCAACCTCAAGGCTGGTTGTAACTTGTTAAAGTTTGGTACTTTTGAAGATATCATATTATATTTCAAGAGGCAATGCATCTACAAGAATGTTTTTAACTTGAAAAATAAGAGGTGTATGATTTCTAAGTACTCAAAATTATTCACTAATCTCATTGGACTTCAACCACAAATCATCTTTATCCATGGAGTCAATATCATCATTATCTTCTATTAGATTTTCAAACCTAACCTCGTGATGTTACTCATGAGTCTCACCAAATTTAGTTGATGTGATGTCTCTTTCAAGCACTTTATTTTTCATGTCTTGATCAATTTTTCATTATCAATTGAAACGTCAATAAGATAATCTCTTTTTTCACTCAATAATATTGACTTATGATTATCTTCATAAAGGGAGTGCTTATAGTGAACTCTTAATCATAGGAATTTTAGTCATCTACTTTAACAAATAAAAACTTAGTTTGATCTTCTTCACTTATCTCCCATAGGATGGGTTTTCCTTTAAAAAGGGATGAGGTGTGAGGGTGGTGAATAATTTCATGGGTTGTATACGGAGTATGAGTTATGGTGGATGGTTTATGAATGGGCTTGGGGATGGATATAATGATATTCTAATTTGTGGGTTTGGAAAAGGGAAATTTTTGAAGGAATTATTAAAGGGAAAGCATGATGAATTGGGATATAGACATTTCATTTTCTTCAAAAATCACCTCACCTCTATCATAGTCTTATTGAGGATATTCAATAGCTATAAACTAGTCTTCCACCTTCTCAATTAGAATCTCATTTTTTTTTTAATACACACTTGGATAGACCTCCAATATGGACAAGCTATAAGGTATTGGGGAGAGGGTAGTGGGGCTTGATTATGCCAAACGTTTTATTTGTATTCCATCTCTTGATCTTGGCTATTTTAAAGTCATTTTATATTCAACACCAACTCTTTGATTTTGCTATCTATGTCTTCTTGAAATAAATTTTCTTTAAAGTGCTTAGTGGTCTCATTAGGATAAGTATCATAAGAAGGTTGATATATAGTATAAGATATCTCTTTAGGAGGGGTGGGATAAACTTTCATAGGTTTATATTTATCTTTCCCTTCAACTCCCCAATCTATAATTATTTCACCTTCCCCACTCCAAGACAATACTACTTGAATCCATCTTAGAATTTTGGAAGACTCCTTAGGAGTTCCTTGACGAAGAGAAGTGGGATGCTAGATTGAATCAATAGGTTGTTGTACAATAATATCCCCTTTTTTTTAATACTCTCTAGTATTGAATTATAATAAGGGAATTTTAAGAACACATGGAATACTTAGAACACTTGGAGATTCAATTGGAAAGGTCTCTTGGGGAAGAATGGGTGGCATGTATGAGAGCTAATATGGTGTGTAAGAAGACACATAGGGATGATGAAATTGAACCTACTATCCTTCATGAACTTTAAACATATATTTTATGATTTGAATGATACCACTTACATCCATGATTTCACTTGAGAGGCTTTGCCAATTTTCTCTCTCGATAGGTTTCCATTCTCCTTTCAATAGCTATAATGAGTCTCTCATATCATGAATGAGATGGATAGGAATATTTTTACCTTTTTATCATTAAGTATGAAGGTTTAATATGTATTTCTCATGGTTTTATAAAGTTTTCTAAAAAATTGAAATGGATTGGTTTGAGGGACAACTAGAGACATATTGAGCTTGAGAAAGCTACTCATATGCAACATCATGGTCATGTATAGGAGAAATAGGTTGACCATAGGACTAATATGACTCACAAATAGGGTAAAAATCTTGATATTGGTGTTGAATCACATATTTTGGGTCATAACTAGGTTGATAAAGAAGGCTACATAACTGGTATGATTCATGACAAGGCTGATTAGGAGGTGTATAGTATAAACTATCAACATACTCAGCCATGCTAACTTTATTAGTTAAATCAAACACAAGATATGATCAAAAAATTTCAAAATAAGTACTTTGGATAATTATAACCAATTTATTACATTTATAGTCATAATTGGTGTTTTTTGAATGCTTCCCTAAGCTGATAGATAGAAGAACACACCAAAAAATTCTTTAACTCTTTTGGAAATTTGTCCCACTAATAATGCCATAAATTTTTGTGGCATAGAATTACACCCTATGAGATATTTCTATAGGATCTCTCACTCCTAGCCACATAATAGGATTGACCCTAGGCTATGGGTATCCTATGATAGGGTTGAACCTCTAGAGAAGTTTGGTTACTCTTGGTAGATCACTTAAACTACTAATTTTGCTTGGGAAAGAGGTAGAAGAGACATAAAATGAATAAAATCATAAAATTCATGATTCACCAAATTAAAATACACTCTTATTGATCCAAAACAAACACAAGGATGGTTCAAACATATCTCACTCACATAATCTCTTACACTAGCTAGTTTTACATAAATGATTCCAAGTAAGGCATCCTAGAGAAGGGTAAAGCATAGATAAATGGTAAAAATCAAACTATAACCCCACTTATGACTAAAATAACACAAAATCAGACCTAAAAAAACCTTAAACCACTTAAAAATAACAAGAAAGAGAGGAAAAACACCAAAAAAGAAGACATTTTCACAAGGCAGTCATGTACAAGTTATTTAAAAAATAAAGTGAAGTCAAAGGGATATGTAAAATATATTATATCATTGATTCAAATGGTGTTTTTTTTATAAATTTTGACAGGATTTTTACCTTGTAAAATGAGAGTATCTTATAATGAGAACAAAATGAGAGATATATAGAAGAAGGGAAGAGAAAGAGGAGGAGAAAGTTTTCAATATTTAATAAATGAATTTTTAGGTACATGATACATATAAGGGAGAGTTTTAGGCATTAATTTTTATAATTTACTCCTTAATACTCACCCTTTATTTCATTTTAGGCCCTTTTTGACCTAAAAATGCTTCTTTTTTCTCCCACTAGCCTAGAAAAGGATCTTAATGTCTAAAACCTTGATGAATTATGTTTTGTATTCATCTAATATATGGATAAAGTATTAAAATTATAGAATATAATTGAATTCCCCATTTACCTTCACAAGCCATTCAACTCCCTCAACTTGACCACTTGCCTTCTACACCACATCTCCACTTGCTCTTCTAGAAGCTTTTAGACACTTTGTGAAGGCTTTATCACTTTATAATTTAATTATTGTGGACTTTGAGGGTGAATTTTATTAACTTATTCAACCTATATTGATGATAAATTATATGAAATACACTTCTACAACCATTTCTAACTCCATTAGACTGCAACTTGAAGTTTTGCTCACAACATAGCCTAGAAAGGCTTCTTGAGGGCCAATAACCATAATTTCAGTATTTTTTGGGATTTAAAATAAATGTAGAGGACCTTAAGATGCATATTAAAGGTTTTAATTTGTTTTTACAATACCATTTTAGTCATTTTAAAACCTAAAATTTTTGAGACTCCATTAATGGAGGTCTTCAAGCTCAAATCTTTCTTCATTGGTTACCTAGAACTCCTATTCAATGTCATATCAACACCATGGTAGCAATTTTTTATCATTTATAATAATTATATACATACATAACATGTGTATATGTATTAAAAATTAAGATTTAGGCCTCCTTCAAGACCTACAAATATGAGCTTTTCTAGGCCATTTTGAACCTACAACATACCATAACAGCTTATAACTTGGTGGATATTCATGATTTTAAAATTTAATGGGTATAAATTTTACTTTAAAATAAAATAAATTATTTCACATACATAATAACAAAATTTCAGCTATTAATTCCAAACATAACTCTTAAAAATGCAATTTTTGTGCTCTCTTGAGCTCTCCAAGCCAATATGGTTACCTATAAGTGATTTTATTTTGACGATGCAAATTTTGGATTGATTTAAATTTTATAATGATTGATTAATACCTATATATTATATATACACATAATAAATAAATAAATTCCTTTGGAAATACCTGTAACAGTCTATTCTAACTCCATGTGTGAGCAAGTAAATGAGAATCTTTGAAATGCTTCTTCAACAAACCTCTAATTTGAAATTTTATCTCTCCTAAAGTATATTATTAAAATAAAAATACTTTAAAAAATTAAATTACAAAAAAAATATCTCCATGTAAAATTTCAAGTTATTTAATTGAGTAAAACTCAAAATATGCATTTTTTTGGGGTTGTCGCAACTTGCCTTGTCTCATTTCTAAACATGTGTAGCTCTATTTTTTGCCATTTTATTGAGTTTTATAAGGTTAAAAGACTTAATTATTTTTTAATTAGGAAAATTAGGGATGACAAAAACTATTAAAATCATTTTTTTCCATTTTAAACCATGAAATCCATCTAGAATCACCAATATAGACATGTAAGAAACTTAAATATTGAGAACCAAGAAACCTAAGAAGAGAGAATTAGGAATATATTGACATTTATGAGGCCTCAAGACCTAATTTTTTTTAAAATTTAGAAATGTAATGACCCCATAATACTGTTAAAATCATTCATTTGTATAATCTAATCCTTTAAAACTCTCAAACACACCTTTTGTTACTATCCCCATTTGTATGCTAAAACCATGAAACTTGTAAATTTGAACTTATCAATTATTTTTAAAAAAAATTGAATTATGAAAGTTTATAGAGGTAATATATTATACATAAGATCTCACAACACCTTTTTTTTCATAAAATAACTCAAAAGTGTAATTCATCTCCAAAAATTAAGTTGTGAGGGTTTAAGAAGGGTTTTACTCCTTAACGATTGTTCATAAAGTTGAAAGAATATATATTTTAAGAAATGAATTAAATGGATTTATTAAAACTAAATCTAACTTCACCAAAAATATTGGCCTCAAATTTAACCCTTCAGCATGTAGTAAGCAAGTAAAAACTCACTTTAAACTTGTAGTTGTAGGCTTGGCCAAGATAGTGCAATTTTGAGCCAAAATACAAAATTTGGTTTGAAAAGGATTGGGAAATTTTATATATAGTATTTAAACCTTTCCCATACCTTAAATATATCACTTTATTATTTTTAATCTTCACTTATGGAAAAAAACTAGTTCGGTTACTTGTAAGTGGTGATAGGCTTCTTAAGGCTTGAGAAAGGTTTCTTACTCTCCATCTTGTTTGAGGCCTCTAATGGTCATTAAAAATGATAAATACTCTTGGGATGATTTATTTACTTCTTTTTTTACCCTTATCCACCCATATATTACATAGAATTTGCTTATATTAGCTTTGGAAGACCTACAATTTTAGAAGCATGAAGGTGTGCATAATGGTCTCAAGCTAGTTTAAGTTCCTCAAGCTCATTTTGGCCTCCTTATACGATACCATGATTTCATGTTGATACTAATTAAAATTACTAAGAATTTTGAGGCATATAAAGACACTTTTATCCTAGTTTTGCAAGTCATTTAGACCTGTAACTTATTGGCCACCATTAATGGATAATGGTAACTTTATTCAAAAATATTCAAAAATTGCTTGGACCTTCATGTTCACAAAATAAATTATCTCAAGGGTTTATTTTACATAATTTTAATTTTTAAAACTCTCATTATCACCTAAAGTTCTCTCTAAAACCTCATTTCCTACTTGAAACTCATATAAGCTCGTCTCCTTCTAGCCCTAAAAACATGCAAATTTCCTTGTTGAGAGCAATATAGAGGTGACCCCAACAAAAAAAAAACATATTTTTGAGTACCCATTTGGTCCTTACTACTATTTTCACCATATGATCATTAGAAACCCAAGGTAAAAATATTTACTCCACCCTTCTCTCTCTCTAATTAGGCCTCTTTTAGGCTTGTGAGCTCCAAGACTAAATTTTGGCCTTTTTGAGATCCCACACATGGAAAACTTATTGAAAGTTTTTTATTAAATTTTTTTTGTTATTTTTATTCCACATTAAAAAATTGAAGGTCTAATTTTATGTGCTCATGTGCAAACCAAAAAATGCTTAGATGTTAGGCATGGCAAATGCATAGGGCTAGCAGGGTGATGAACTAGAACACCTATGATAATGGATTGAAAAATATATGGAAAGGTGGTTGATGATGTATGGGAATTTAATAAACCATTAAAACCTTTGATATATTGGTAGGGGAGTGGAACTAGGTAGAAACCTTATTGAAGGTCATCTTTAAGGATTGTGCATCATAGGCTAAGCGTCTAAATTTATATTTTTGATGGTCTTCATGGATATAAATAATTTAATATGCCTTTGGAAGGAAATTATAGAAACATTATATGTTTGAAAAAAACATCCAAATTTATTTACTAAACAAAACCCATGAAAACCTATTCAACCATACCTACAAGAATGCCAAAAATGCATCCTTATTCACTCACACATCTCTCCTCCATTCCAAATGACTTGAAATGGTGTAAAACATATTTTAAGGTGTTAAATTAGAAAAATTAGGCTTATTAATTCAAAACCCATTTTACCTATTCAAAAATCCCAACTTTCACATTAAATTTTTTCAAGGCTCTTAAAGTCATCTAATTCATTTTTTATGTATTTCGGGCAATTTGGCTCCATAAGACCTCATTTTTGACTTTATAAAATATATTATTATTTTATTACATTTTTTTAACTCTAATTAATGTTATTATATTCTCAAAACCTTGGAAACTAGTTAAATCCTTCACTTAGATCCCAAAAACCCATTTTTAGGCCTTTACCTTAATGTTTCCAAATTTACCTTAAACCTTGCTAAAATGTTTCAAAAGAGTGTAAGGATATTTATTTATGCCAATAAAATGTTCTTATATATCCATAATTTGATCACCCACTAAAATAGGATCATAAAATAGTTCATAACATCATGCTAAGACCCTCCAAGATAGTGCACTACATCATAAAGTCATGACTAGAAAGAGACTAGTCATCAAGGCAAAAGGAGTCACTGAATGGCTTGGGAGAAAGGTAAATACACTTGGTAAAAAAAATTGTATGTACACCATTTTTTTCCAACATTATCTAAATATTTCCTAATATGAAGCATGTGTATAGAAAACCACCATTTTATTGCAAGATCATACTATGTAAAGTCACTCACCATTTCATGGTGATATTACATTGGGAAAGATTAAGTATTATCTGAGTACATAATTTTACAATGCTAAAATAGGGGAACATATAATTTTTATAAATAATATATTAAATAACCATGTCTCATTTTGGAAGGATGGTCTAAATAACATACCCATAGAAGATCCCATCTCAACCCTATATATTATTCTGAAAGCTTCATTTTCTCCCCCATACATGTATAAGGAAAAATTTTATTCACATCATGTGATACAAGATATGAAAATTTATAATTAAATGAAAAAATTTCAAAATTAATTGAAAATATCATCACAATAATTCAAGGTCCAAGTATCCTCAAAATAAATTAATCAAATAAATGAATATTTTTTCATAATTTAAAATATGAGAAGCCTAATATATAGTTGTATAGGTAGACTTAACAATTAAATTTTATATAAATAGTGTTGGTTTTGATATTAACTTAGATAATCAATTAATAAAAATGAAATTACATCATACCAACATAGTATATAAAATGTGAAATTTCACAATACTTTAAATATGTAGCTTAATAATCCACCTGGGGGAGAAGGCATTTAAATTATCAAGTAACCATGATAAAATTATATACTACCTCCCTAAGGTAAAGATCATGAGTACTAGTAGATATCATATTTTCCATGAGTCTCAACATAGAGTGTTCATCATAAGGTTGTCTTTCCAAAAACAAATAATTGGTGAGTGGAGAGGATCTTTTTTCATAAGTGATCATTATGTATGGATAAATCAAGGTGCACAAAAATTAAATATTGATAGTGTTACTAAAGGTTCTTAAATGTGCAAAGGGGGAACTATGTTTTTATCCTACTTGAAGATCCACTTTATAGCTCATACGTGGTGTGAAATTTTTCTAAAAATATCCCTCAAACCCCATCAATCCATGGATAAATGATGTAGGGTCACACAAAAAAGAACTATATTACAAGGATGAGAATACCACTACACGACACTTTGACATGGTTTTCATACACATGAGGGAAATTAAAAATATGTCTCTATTCACATAGTTACATGTTAATCACATAACACATTATAATTTTTTATTCTTAACACATATATCACGATCATATAACAACACAGTTATTTTAGAGATCATTATTTTTACCTAGAGGTCTTGTACATATAAAAAAGTTGTGAGGAATTGAACAAGACATTTTACACATGTATATACATGAAATTCCATAAGGGTTTAGAAAACATATGAATAACATAATTAAAATTATTACATAATGGTTCAAAAATTATATATATAATGGATACACAAAAAAGAAACCATAATGTAAATATGAACACTATCAATATCATTAAGTACTCATCATATTGACCCATAAATGAAATATATATTTTTTATTTATATTTTTATGTCACTAATCTATCATGAATATCAACTAATATTAATATTAATAATGTCAAATAAATAATTCATAAACATAATATCTTAGTGCACCAAACTTATCATAAGTATAAGATTGATGAAACTATTGTAGTAAGGAACATATTAAAAACACACCAATTTTTTGTTTGCTACCAAAAATAAATGAACCATCATAAACTCATTTATCCATATATTACAATGCTAAACCCATGTTCTAATACTAAGTTTCATGACCATATTTTGTTTTCAAAAAAAACCTTATAAAATATGGTATTTTTTATAATTTATTAATTTATCCAACAAAATATGTCTCAAGGGAAGTGTAATAAAATATCAAAATATTAACATATATTACAAAATTATGAAAATGTATCTAACGTAATTGATAAAAAAATAATAATTAATAAAAAAATATTAGGACACATTATTATTTAAATAAATTTGTGTGTGTGTGAGTGTGTGTGTATGTGAGAGAGAGAGAGAGAAGGGGGGGAAAGATAGAGAGAGAAAGAGTTAAATGTGAGATCGACATGAAGGGGTGATATTCATCCACATCAAGGGAAAGTGACTAATATATTGTAGGGGTTGAGATGAAATAGTCAAAGGGGTCGGGATTCAAGTCCCATCCAATCCCTTACTCCTTTAAAACTTTAGAAGGAAATAAAAACCTAAATGGGCATGGGCAAGACTATTCCATCTTGACCTTCTCCTTTGTTGGCTATGGGGCTGGAAATGTTGTCCCCTTCATTCTGTATATCCACATGTTAATTGGATTTAACCCTAAAAAACCCTAACCTGACCCATTTAAATATTATTCTTTCCTTTTATTTTTACACACACACACACACACACACACACACACACACACAAAACACACACACACACACACACACACACACACACACACACACACACACACACACACACACACACACACACACACACACACACACACACACACACACACACACACACACACACACACACACACACACACACTCACACACACACACACACACACACACACACACACACATAAATACACATACATACTTAAAAACACACACACAAACACAAACAAACACACACGCACGCACACATACATACATACATACAAAAACACACACACACACACACACACACGCGCGCACGCGCGCGCGCGCGCGCGCTCGTGCGCAAATGCTTGTGCGTGCACGCGCGCACGCGTACACACACACATGCATGAATTCATGTATATATAGCTTTCTTGTCATGAAACATGCCATTTTCTCATTTTTGGGATAAAGGAATACTTAAAAATAGATTGAAACATTTTAATTATTAATATTTAAATAGCCACAATAGTTTTTTAAGAAAACAAGTAATATTTATAACAATTCTATAATTATCAGAAATCTAAATGGATGTTAGATGAAAATCTTCTTATAGTCTCATAGTAAATACACCTCTAGTGTTGATTGAGATTACTTGTTTGATGCTTATATACATACATGCATGCATGCATAACTTGTTTGGCATGGAACATGCCATTTTCTCATTTTTAAGATTTGAACTCAAATATAATAACTTGTAAATGTTTTTTTTTTTTTTTTGCTTTAAAAATATTATTATTTATAAAAATAATTATATATAACTCCATAATATTCAAATCCAAATTTAGTTCATATAATAACAAGTATATGTTTAATACATATCTAAAAAATTCAATTCTAACATAATATCTCAAGCAATGATTCTTCTTTGTAATTTAATACAATTTTTTTTTATATAATTAAAACTATTACTAATAAGACAATTGTAATCATTTAATAAAATATGTTACTAATTAAATACTATATAAATGGATGTTACTATTGAATTATAATTTGAAAATAATGAAAAATGGTGGTGTTCAATGAGGGTGTTTTTTAAAATGGCAATAAGTAGGAAAGTATCTTGAAGTAGGTTTCAAAGGATTCATAGGTGAGAGGAAATAAAATTCACACTAAATGTGAGTAAGGAATAAAATATAACAAAAGGTGAGGTCTTATAGGGACTAAGGACCCAAAAGGGTGGGAACCAAATTAGTGCTGAATGGCCCTTTGTTTTTGATCTAGCTAGAAAAATTTCACATGTTGAAGATTCAAAAGTATCTCCCTCACCTAGCAAGGGCACGTGGGTCAAAATAATGTTGGGTAAAATAATTGAGAACTTAATAGATAATGAAATCCCCCTAGACCCTAATACAAAGGATAATGAGATATATTTGAATATACCTAAGTTATACATGGAAAAAGCTATCATATATCTCAAAAACACCTTAATAGCTAAGTTCAATGGGTTTATACCTGATATTGATGTTTTTCATGAATGGGATAACCATAAGTGTAATCCTAAAAGATAGTTGGAGGCTATTTCAATGGATAAAATATTTTTCCTCATCTCTTTTACAAATCCTAAGGATTATATTAGAACATTGATGGACTGGCCTTGGTTTATGATAAAATATTACATTTTTCTCAAAAAGTGGAGACCAACCTTTAATATGAACAAAGATCTATGGAGGAAGTACTGATTTGAATTTATCTCATAGGGATCCCATTTTAATTTAATGAAGAGATTATTATTTGAATATTAAAATCTATTATACAACCCCTAGCTCTAGACTTAGTAAGCAAATATAAGAGGAGTTATATTTAAGCTTGCTTCAATGCCTATATCCAAACTGATAAGCTTATCCTTACATAAATTATCCTTAAGTATAAATACATAAAGTGGAGGAAATAAATTAAATATGAAAATAAGATGAAATTTAGAAAAAATGCAACATGTTTGGCCATATAGATAAATAATTATCAAGTAACAAAGATCAAAAACCAACCACCACCACTTAATGGAGAAGAGTAAAAGAGTTTGGCCTAATTGTGAGTAAGGTCATCTCAAAAAATCAAATTATATAATTAGTACAAGACTCTTAAAAATAAAATGGAATCAATATAAAATAAAATTGGCTTTTAACTCTAAGTAATCTTTAGGAGGTTCTATAAAAAAGATAAAATCTCCTTGAAGTGCTTCTTGAGGAAAGTGAGAAGATTGGGCCCAAGTCAAAGGTAGTAGATGTAAGGGAAAACATGACTACATTACCCTTATTAAGGATATTTTAAACCTTTAAATTATTAATTTGTATCAAAATTATCTGATATAAGACACTACCACCCCCTTATATAGATGTGGGCATCATACCTATGGTTTTGATGCACTCAACCTTTCAAGGGCCCTCATAAAAAGGAAGGAGTTTAACCTTTCAATAGCTCACCCATCCCCTTTATTATAAATGGTGGGTTTTACCCTATGAATTAAGATAAAAAATAGATCATTCTAATTCCAATCATGTGTTCCCTTGGTTACTTACATGGTAATATAGAAGTTGACCAATGCTCGACTTAAAATCTTGAGGAAGAGATTGCTTCTCTTAAAGAGGAATAATCAACTCAAGTTTGGAAATTGAGGACTGGTAATAATAATTTTCAAGTAGGAGAGGATCCAAAATCCAAATTGATAACACCTATTCATAAGTACGGGAAATTGATAATGAGAAAGGAGGTGTCTAAAGGAACCCATAAGACTCTAAAGATGAGTAAGATTTTTTCAAATCTTAAAAAATGAAAGTCATCTCTTGGAATGTTAGAGGGATTAATAATAAAAATAAAAAAGATAATTATTAGTAATTTAAGATTAAATCATAGGCCAAATATTTTATTTTTTTAAATAAACTAATTTGATTGAATTTAATCTACATAAAGCCAAATATTACATCTGTAAAGGCTCTGCCTATGCTAGAGTTGGTTTGATGATTTCTCCAATGGATCTTATAGTATTTTAGAATAATAAGTTTTTGGATGGTAAAATTTTAGTTCTAAACCCCCACCATATGGATACCCCATTTTCTATAAATATTACTAGCTCTCAGTGGATTTTATCCAATATGCATACCCCTAATAATAAAACTAATAGGAACTTACTTTGTGATAAGCTAAGTACTTTGATATTGAATAATGTTAACTATAAATGCTATTGGAGACAATAATATCCAAGTAAGGCTAGATAAAATCCTCCTATCTTTGAATTGGTATTTAAACAACTTTAGTAGGCTAACCACTCTCCTAAGAGTAGGCTCAAACCACAACATAATGGTGCATTTTAAATAAAAAGTTAACAAGATCAAGAACCTTCTTTTTGATTTGAGAATATGTGGGTTCATCACCTAGGGCTAGTTAATTTAAGAAAGTATTGGTAGGAGGAGATCCATGGATCAAACATGTTTGTCTTAGCCTTAAAAATCAAGGTTGTAAAGAATAAACTAAAAATCTAGAACAATAAAGTTTTTGTAAACATATTTAAACAAAATAAGAATATAGAATATAATCTAAAAAAATATTAAAGACAAAAATGTAATTTGAGGGAGTGAATCAAAATATGATCCAAAAAGAAAAGTATCTTATTTGATACTTTCTTACTCTATAATAAAGAAAAGAAACCTATTAGAGACATAAGTCATCAAACATTTGTATAAAATAAGAGGACATAAATACTAATTTTTCCACCTATCAACCAATGGGAATAAAACTTATATCAGGATAAAGGAACTAATTAGGAAAGATGGTAGTAAATGTGAGGTGGAAATGGAAGTGAAATGTGATATTGTATCCTTTTTAAATAATCTTATTTTTGTTTATTCATCAATGATCTTAAATAGTGAGAATGAATTCCATGAGTTATTTGACAAAGTTATCATCCCTAAGGATACTAGAGAAATTCTCAAACAACCAACATCAGAACAAGTTATGTTTTACATCTTATCCATGGAAGGATAAAAGGTACCTAGTCTTGATGGGTTCCTCCTTATATTCTTACAAAACCTTTGGGACATGATTGAAAATGATGTTATGGAAATAGTGGCATAATTATTTAGAGCTGGTAATATTATCAAAGAGCTCAATAACACCTTCCTTATTATTCGTCTTAAGAAAAAAACACCAATCAGTTGAAATACTATATGATAAAAAATTTATGAAATAGTGTCTACAATACCTATGCCAAAACATTAGTCCTTAGAGTGAAACTTATTTTTCCTAAAATTATCTCTAAATAGTAGTGGGCCTTTATGGTGGAAGGAAAATTACTAATGAAATTATATTATCCCATGAGGCTATTAAATCCATTTAATACTCTAAAATAATGTGATTGTTTCTCAACAATGACCTAAACAAGTCTTATGATAGAGTTTCATGGAAATTCATGGATAAAATCCTTGACAAGGTGGGTTTCAATAAAATATTTTAGGAGTATTTTAAGGGAATTCATATCTTTTTAAAAATTATTAGTAATGGTTAATGACACCCTAAAAGGTATTTTCTTGGATGAAATGGGTCTTAGTAAAGGTGAATCCCTCTCCCCTTTCCCATTTATTAACATGGTGGAATATCAAAGTAGGAAAATGGTGGATTCTAGAGTGGTTGGGAAGTTAAAAGGCCTATACATCATACCTTGAATGGATCCCATATATCCCCAAAAAAAATTGATGACACTATAGTCATGGGAGAAGCCTTGGTAAAATAGGATAAGGCCATCAAATCAATTCTAAAAAAATATGAGGTGGTGCTAGGTTAATGTGTGAGCTTATCTAAAATCTCTCTACCCTCCACACACTGGGTTTATTATAAATTAATATTTTTAGAATTTTAGGCTACCAAATTTATGAGATACTATCTTCCTATTTGGGGATTTCCATTTGAAATAGAAGGTTGGAAGTGGATATATGGAACCCAATTTTGTATAGGTTACAAAATAATCTAACTATCTAGAAGGGGAGTATACTTTCTCAGGCTGATAAAGTCCAACTAATCAAGAGTTCCCTTCAAAGTATGTTTATTTATTAGATGTTTATTTTTAGCATATCAGCCAAGATAGATAATAAAATAGATAAAATAAAAAGGATATTTTTGTGGTTAGGGAATTAATATTCCAATCACTTTCCCTTAGTGTATTAGAAAAGGGTGTGTAAACCAAAATCTTTGGGAGGTCTAGAGTTGATGAGGATTAAAAACATGAACAAGGCCCTTATTACTAAGCAACGGTGTAAAATAACGGAGTAGTATATATAAACAAACATAATATGGTCTAAAAACCTCACTATAAGAGAGGAAGGTAGTATTATAATGGAGGCTTTCCCCTCCTAGGGCTCTTTATTTTGGAAAGGGATTGTTAATTATAGAGATTTACTTTGTAAAGGTAGTAAATATATTATAGGAAATGGTAGAAAGGTAAAATTATGGGATGATCCATGGCTATTCAATTTCCATTTAATCTTCATAGACCATTTAAATACTATCAATGGTCATTTCATCTCCTTCATTATAACTAAAGTTTGTGACTACTGGATCCATTCTAAGGTTGGTCTAGTTTGGAAGGAGATTGAATGGGATGTTACATTGGGGATATCCTTCTAAGATATTAGCAACCTCAATTATAAACTAAAGAGTATTCAAAATGGTATACATCCCAAAGAGGAAATGATGATTTGGAATAAAGAGGATTCTTATGTTTACTCAATTAGAATGGGATATATCCCTGACCTGGATTATAAGGGTGATGGGATCCAATGGATTAAACTCTAGGATAAATGCTTTATTCCTAAGGCCAACATATTATTTTAGATAGATTAATAAAATAAGATCTTAAAAATAGATGAAATTAAAAAAATATGATTGAGAATCTAAAACCAATGCTGTATTTGTAAAAGGGAAGAAGAATCAGTCAATCATATGTTCCTGGATTATTGGTTCAAGGCCAAGATTCTCAACTTTTTTATGGAAAATTCAATTTGGCCTGGGTCTATCCTAACTTAGTTTTGGATCTTATTTTGTAATATAATACTACTCAGAAACTTCTTATTCTATAATTCTTATGGAGGCTCATACTACATCATATCTTCTAGGGTATTTAGAAAGAAAGAAATGACCACATTTTTAGAAATAAATATGGTAGCCTTAACTCAGTGAAGCTCAAAATTTAGGGAATAATAAACTAAAATTGAATATATTTATCTCCTAAAAAAAGAGGTATTGGGGAAGGTTTGAAAACACATCCTCTATCTTTTCAAACTTAACCCCCAATCCTTTGGATGGGCCTATTTTTAAGAAAGATAGGAGCCTTGTTAAGTCAGAAAAAACCCGTAGAAGGATGGTGCAAGTTTAACATTGATGGCATGGATAAGGTGAACTCGAGACCTGATGAGGGTGGGGAGGGGTTATTAGAGACTAGAATGGACATATTTTGATATCCTTCACAAGTGGTATGGGATCTTAGACCAACCATGTGGTACAATCTAGAGTTGTGTTATGTATAATTTAGTTGACATTTGATCTCAAGCTACAAAATTTGGTCATTAAAAGGGACTTGTTGAACATTGTAAGATTAATTATTAGATATTTTCAACCTTATTAGACCATCATTATTGATATAAAGGATTACATAACCTTTCTTAATTATTTTCATGAACTTTTCATCAAACATGAGTATAGATAAGGTAATGGATGCATTGATTTCATGGCAACCTTGAGTGATGATGAAACATGTTTCAAGGTGTGGAGTTATAAATAGAATGTTACATCACAAGTTAGACACAAATTGGAGGATGAGGCCAATAATTATGGATATAAATTCAAATTTCATTTCAATCAAGAAGATTCTAAGCCCAGATATGTGTGATTGTCTTATTAATTACAACATCCATTTATAAATAAGGGTAATCATTAGTGTGCATGGGAGAAGGGATATACCATTAGATAGGTGTGTGATGTTCATTTACAAGCATGAGAAGTTGAATCACATTCCCATTCTTGATTTAAACCATAAAAACAAGATTAATTTGATAAAAACTACCAAGATAACTTATAGGGATAAAAACATGGGTGGTGAACTAGATAAAACAGAGCCCATCTCCTATGAGGATGTTACGAACAATCTAATATGTTATTTTTTTAAATAAATGTGGGATTATAATATACATGAAATGAGTCACTAGAAATGACCCCAAGCTCTTTTTTTATTGTTATAAATCTTGGAATAATAATGTAGTACATGTGAGGGGATTTAAATTATATGTTTTAGAATAGAGTATTATAGTTGTTACTAGAACATCACCAGATGAAACCAAGGCGTAAAAGGATAATTTAAATGGGGGTAAGTTTATCAAATAATTTTTTAATAATAATTATTTAGCCAAAAAAAATTAATAATAAATTATAGAAATAAAACCTCCCATACCCATGTGTAGACACTATAATTTTATACTCTATATATGATTAATTATGTGTCATCAGTCCTTATTTTTATTTAATCTCTTAAATAATTCCTATCCTAAGGTGTAGTATATTTATTGTTGGTAACCTAGTAACTTGCCTTTACTATTACCTTTACACCCCCTAACCTCCTAAATCTAATAATAACCTAAGGAATCTACCCCCCTAATCACTTTACCCCCATATAGTGTCATTACCAACAACTCCACGCATATCAAAGCCAATTTTACCCACAATTGAAACAAATCTACCAATTTTAGTGAATTAGTGATGATTCTCTAGATTAGCATCAATCAATAAGTACCCAACTAGCCTTTGCATTCTAAACTTAGAAAGTCCCAACCTAAAATTGATAGTAGATTTCTTGGAGAATTAAAGACATCTTTAATGACACTACTAAAATTTTGTTGCATTCAATTTACATCCTCTGTCATGAGCCCAAAAGACTACCTATATTTGTGAATAAATATTTCATTTTATTTATAATTGCATCCAAGTTAAGTCATCATATATTTATTTTATCTTGTATCAATTATTCCACTGCTATCTTCTTATTTAGCCTCTAAAATACAATCTTTATCCCTTTATATTTGTTAATTAGTCTCTGTTATCCAATCTATTATTTATATTTAATTAAGCTCAAAAATAGAGACAATCAATGTTTATTCATTCTATATTAGCATCAATCCTCAAAATCAGCACTGATCCTATTAGAATCAACATCGATCCACTATGTTTAATTTTTAAATCTTGAGACCTTAATCTAAAAGCCTTATCTTCAATCCTTATTAATTTTTTGTCATTTTAAAATGGAATTTATATGTATATGACTCTATCAGGCATAGTACATGACGTAATCAATATCATTAATCTCCCTATAATATCCCAAACTTTATTTGTTGATCAGAGTGACATAGCTTTCAAGCTAGCTCTCTATGCTATTGTTTATTCTCCCTCTTTAAAATTTATTAAATACTAGATAGATGTCATACAGGATGATGTAAATGTTGTCATAGCTTATTGGGGTGAATATTATGCTTATATTGATAGATTAAATGAGGATTGAATCTTATTTATCATTATTATCATATCTTTTATCTATTGTAGTTTCATATACTATTTATCCACTTGATTGTGTAAATGAGTGACTTGACATCCATTTGAGGAAGCTCACAACTTTTTGTGACTTTTTTTGACCAAGCAACTCACCCAATTATCTATTAATATATTTTTTTCCAAGTGTTTACATGTGTGTAGGTTATTCTTCCCATCCAAAAATAATCTCTAACTATCACTGGATTCAAAGTGGTGTACAACATCTACTAATCCATAGGTATTCACCATAAACCCATATTTGTATTTGAGTTTTTAGTAAGTAATTAAATTTAAATAAAACTAAAAAACTACCATAACATTTGGCATGCCTGATGGGACCCCTAAGGTCTCACTTTTATTATTAAAATTCATTCTTAATTTATCTATATTTCTCTCCCTTTATTTTTTTTGTTGTATTCATTCAAAGAAAATACAAAATTATTTTTTCCTTTCTAAAGGTTAAAAATAATCTGCATCCATTTCTGATTATTTAGGTAATTCATATAGAATAATCTAGGTGGGTTAATTTATTTTAGTTATCACTTCTCTCATAAATAAACTAAACCACTTACATAAAAAACTCATCAAACATTAACATAAGGCAATTGATTGGGATTTCATCACCTAATAGTAACCTTCTTCTTGACTATCCCACTTAGATTTCACCACCAAGGGGAGAATTAACTCAGTACATTGACTGAGTATAAACACTAGTTTTTTTATATACTACATAAGCACCCAACACCCTTATGATATATTTTGTAAAGTGAGGGGGTAAGCCCCAATACTAGACCAAGTATGAATTATAGTACATAAATCTATTTGAGCCTGAACAAACCTTAAACCATGCTTAAATTGCCATTTCTTAAAACTCTTGGTAAAATTTTCTTTTCTTTTATCACATTTTAAATTTAAAAATTAATTTTTTTTTTGGTATGTCTTTAGGGCATGAGTATTTTCCTCTTCACTAAATACAATATGATCAAAAAGATGTTTTGTGTGATTTTTACATTTATTTCTTGTTTTTTCCATTATCACTACATGGTTTTAATGCGATAGTCATTATAAAAGAAAATCAAACCCATATATTCATACTCATTCATGAAAAATTATCCTAGTCCTCCTATTTATCCTAAGTCCATCAGTGAAGGTATTCCTTAGCATTATACCTAGGGTGTCCTAAATTCACCACTATATTAGATAGTAACTCCATTATCCTTCACCATTTCCTCAAATCTTCAATTATATGCATCCTATGTTCTCCCCATATGCAATTTTTTAGGAACCCATATGTCATGCCTTTAGAGGAAGGTAAAGGGATTACCACCACTATGGTGTCTTCCCATAACAATCCTCTTCCAACTAGTTATGACACTACTAATATGTAACCCTTAGGCAACCCACCTCTGGTGATGTCTAGTATTTCATCCCCAACTACTGCCCAAACTCAGTGACGAGTTTCATTTAACTCCTCTTTTAATTAATATTCAATTTATGTCTTGTAAACTAGGGCTAGTTTCCAAAGCTATCTACATTAAGGTATGGGATGGTAGATCTAGAAGGCTACTTGTGGGGGTGTTTGATTGTCCTATTCTACCTTTGACTAGAGAAAGAAATGTGTCCTAAACTACGTAATTCAATCTTTTGTTGAAAAGGAAGAAATCAAATCAATCCACTCTTTTGATAAAAGTAAAATATCACACTCTTATTTATGCTTGCATGGAAAGTAAAATCACACTTCTTCACTAACAAAATGAAATTTGTTTCACACGTTTGCTGTAAAGGAAAACACACATTGCTTAAAAGGAAATAACTTTGAAATAAGGGAATGCTTTTATTAAACTATGAATTTATTTTGATGTTTTTATGAGTAACAAGATTCTAATTAATTATAACAATAAATTAGTAAAACATAACATAAATACCGTACACAGTTCCTAGTTCCAAGGAGAGTGGGCCCTTTCTCCTCTCAGACTTAGGAAAAAAGATTAATCATTGCTGGAAATTGAAATATTAATTCATAAAATGGAAATGATTACAATCTATCTAAAACCTGTAATATGCTTGTACAAATCTTTTCATTTATTATCTGCTCTCTATCATCTGATATATAATCAACTCAAAATAAGATGCAAAGGAATAAGATTCCTTGGTTGATCCACTCATCCAAAGATAGAAGATTGGATTTCAAAAAGATATAATTATTGTAATAAAATAGATATCTTATCCTATAATAGTCTTAAAATCAAATATATTTACAACTTTATCAAAAACAAATCATACAAAACAACATGTGGTTATTTTCCTTATTTTATTCTAGCTAGAATGATTCTCGCTTATCCTATCTGGTTGCTAGATTCCCCATTTATAGTTTTGTCCTTACATAATTCTTAGAATTGACCTTGCAGAGTTGGTAGGAATGAACCTATGGAGTTTGTAGAAGAAAACCTATAGATTCTATAGAAACAAGCATGTGGAGTCCATAGAAATAAGCCTATGAAGTATGTAGAAACAAGCCTACATAGTCCATAGAACCAAACCTATATAGTCCATAAAACCAAGCCTATGGAGTCTATAGAACCAAGCCTATGGAGTCCATAGTTCTACTAGATGAAGATCAAAATTATACATTCACTTTACATTGCCTGGGTCTTTTCCTTGAGCATTCTTCAAAATAAAAATCACTAAAACATTCTATGTATTAGACATTAATGACAAAGTAAAGGCTTAGTCTTTGGTTCAATATAAACAAGACAAATATCTATTCTCCATGCAATAGCTATCTAAAAATTTAATATTTGCATAAGATAGTATCCTTAGAGAGATGAATTGAGGGAAATAACATGTCAATAATGAGCCATATTCTAAGCTCATCATCTCCCCAAAGCTTTACCTTTTTCAAGTCCCATTGAAAACATTTATTGGCCTTCATAGCTCTAGCTTTTGCTTTGCACACTTTGACTCAGTTCATATTCATCAAATTCATCTATTATATATTTGTCTAAATTGATTATTAATCCCTGATGTGATTGAATCATTTGCTTCCATATATTAAATTTCTCCTCTGATTATGGAGCGCAATTCTACCATCTTGGAATATGTATGATCAGCAAAAGGGGTCTATATCTCATGCCAATCCATTTCTACTCTCCCCCATAGTTTATCACCTCTATTAATATTTCCAAAATTGAGGATGATCTCCTCAGACTACATCTTAAGTTATTTGGGAATATGACCTCTCATTTTTTAAGAGGCACTAAAAGTTGGTCCCATCTATGTACACTTACAACCACCACTAAATCAAAACTTTATCTTGAAAACAAATCAAAAGAAATATCATAATCATATAGAGCTTATAAATAATGTGTTTTAACCTCATAATTTAAGTAAGCATAGTTAAAATTCTATTTGATCAATCTGGGAATAGGAGAGGCTGGTCAGACACATAATCCTGTAGTCTTAGCATGATTTGTATAGTCATCAAATCTATTTTTCCATGCTATTTGATTTTTGAGTGTAAAATGTAATGCCCTCATTGTGAGGGAAGAAAACATACTACTAAAATTTATAATAAAATTTCATTATAAACTTTATAATCCATGAAAACATCTACCCTCAAACATGCTCTTTGGAAAAGTCCACTCCACAATTACTTCCCACATGAAGGTTTATCAAAAATGTATTATGCTCATGGTCTCCTAGAATCAAATCATGCAAATAAAATTCATAAAGCAAATCCTGCTGATCAAGTTCAACACTATAGAAAATTTCCAAAAATGTTATTGGCTACAAAATTTTGTAAGGAAGATGACAAGATATTTTCAAAAGTTGCCATATATAAAATTGTTCAAATAAAAACAAATTGTGTTCAGGAGAAGGATTCCTACATGCCAAAAGAGTTTCCCCTAATTTTCATGCATCTTACAAATTTTCTTTTAAATCTTCAACTTTAGTTTCTAATTCTTTCTTTTCATTTTCCAAGAGTTCGTTTGAAGAAGTTGTATTTTTGTTTTTCTATTTAAGTATAGAATATTCTTCTTCAATTTGATGTAGTATTTTTAAGGGAGGAATACCTAGATCACTTGTTTTACAATCATGGTCAAGAAATACCTTAGGAGGAGGAGGTGCAATATCAGGTGCTTTGGAAGAGTTTACCAAACTCTGCAATCTCCTATTTTCCTTATTTAGACTTTATATATATATATACATATACATACATACATACATATATATATATATATATATATATATATATATATATATATATATATATATATATATAAAGATCTATTTGTTCACTTTCATGTTCCTTTATTATTTCCTCTAATCTGTGAACTTTGGGTACATGATCAGTAGATGTTGTATCTAATTTTTGCACCAATAATGAGTGGATATGATCATTGTTCTACAATTGACTGATCAAGTCATTAATGTGAGCTATTTATTTTTGTTCAAGATCTTGAGCTTGAGAAAGCTACAATGTTAACTATAGAATAGGATCATTTAGATTAGATGATTCACCTTTCTCATTGGTACACATAGTTTTCCCTTTATCCATTATAGTTTTAGCTAGTATAGGTGGTTGTTCTGCCATACTTGATTCCTCTGCTATGTGTGGCTCTTCCTCTAGAATTGGCTCCTCCATTATGATAGGATATTTCCTTTCAAAATTAATTTATTCAATATCTATAGGTAAATGGATATTTTGATGTATGGGGTAATGAAATACTATTTTAAGACTTTCTAGAATGTGTGTAGCTTCTTGTTCATCTTCATCTATCAGAATGATCCTCCTCCTTCTTTTGGTCACTCTTTGAGCTACACTTGGTTGGCTTTCCTTCTCAACCATCAATCCCTTGGTCTTCTTAGGTTTTGTATAAACCTTTCATCTCAATTGTCTTCTTCCTAATAAGGGAATTAGTTTTACTATAGATTCATGAGATTCTTATGAAGACCTTGAAACTTTAGGGATTTGAGACCTTGTGATTCTTCTTGAAGAAGAAGAAGGATTTTATATTGGGACTATAGTCTGTGATTTCTTCCTTGGTGTTATTTTCTTAGATGATGCAGTAGTTGGAGATGAGTATTCCTATGGTTAATTTGGGGTTTCTTGCATAGGAAAATCTAGAATTTGTTATGCTATACTATTCTAAAATTCCTCCCAGACCTCTCGTCCTTGCTAAAGGAAGTGATGTTAGATAATGAGATGAATAAGTCCATGATGCCTAAGAGTAGAAATAGCGGTTGTAGGCATAACATGCATAGCACCATATAAGAAGGATGGGAGATTAATTTTGTATTGAGGGTTTTGTCTCCCATGCTTAAGATGTATTAACATTCTCATGGCATCTCCCCCTAAAAGACTGTATTGCCCTTCATAAATGACATACTTGAGTACCCACTTGGCAATAGATTTCCAAGGTTTAGGAAATGAATTTCTACTAATCCCTTTTTATTTTCCCTTGGAATCTACTAGACATGAAGTCCTAGTCTACTAATTACCATTAAACTAACTAATTAAATCACTAAATAAAATTTTTCTTGTAGCTCTCATTCCTTCTTCTAGAACTTGTATAATTTGGCTTATAACTTGAGTTGTAACAAGAATAATAATGCCTTTCACAATTTAAAATGTAGGGGTGAGATTAGTGATGAATTCACTTACCATTACTTAATTCAAATCCTAGAAATTTTCAATGAAACATAGCCAACCAATAGCTCTAAAAACTACTAAAAAAGCTTGGTATTTATGAAACTTTATTGGATCCTTCAGCTCTAATCTTGTCTTCTATCCCATTTTTATGATGATTTACTGTCAACTCTATTCTTTTAACTCTGATTGAGGTGTAGACAAGTCCTTTGTTGAAATTGGTAGGCAACAGTCATTGAGGATTTGTAGGTGACAATCATGGAGGATCTATAGACCAACTTCTGTTAAAGTCTATAGAAATGAAATGGTTCACATGAAATGCTATAGCTGCATGATTTTTTAGTTTGATATGATGATTTGATATAGTTAGGCACTACACATTTCTATGGAGTGTGCCAACCATTTTGTCTCATTAATACAAGCTATGTGAAATGATTATGTGTCACATTGACAATGATAGTGATTCATTACTTCATTTAAAACCCCTTTTTATGATATCCTATAATTATAATACTTGATGACTCAATTGATTATATCAAACCTACACACTTATCCATACACCTTTTGTGGCTTGGTTGCATGCTTTTTTTTTCATTATGGCATGTGTCATGTCATTCCATTTTGGAAGATTCAAATTTGGGCCATCTCTATAGAATAAGTCTTAATTAAATGGAAGATAATTAGTTAACTAAACATAGATAAATAAAATATATGTCTTACTTACTTTAACCTTAGATGCTATCCTTTACTCACCATGTGTCCTAGATAAATAAGTTTGCATGGATTAGTTTATTGCATGGAGATGACCAATCATAGTGTCACGATGAGATTTTCTTATAATTTTTTGTTTTTTAGCATTTTCCTAGCCATTGTTGGTTTTCTAGCTAAAGCCCTTTTTGCAATGCATAGCCAACTAGCAAGCTAATTTTCTAGGCATGCATTGTCAATAGCGTCCCTAGAAGGATTTTCACTATTGATGATTATTTTTTGTAATTTTATTTCTATACTATAGGATTATCAAGGAACATATTCACAAGAAGGAGCAAAGATCTCCAGAACAACTACTTGATCCTTTACCTTTTAAACAAATTCTTCTTTATTAAGAAATTTTTTATAGAGCTTCAATCTATGTCCATTAACTAATAGAGCTCTTCTACTAGCATCAATATATATTAGCTTAATAGAACCATTTTCATAGACCTCCTCAATATAATAAGGTCCCAATCACCTTGTTTATAGTTTTCCTTTAAACTGTTGAAATTTGGAATCAAACAATAGTGCCCAATCTCCTTTTTGAAACTTCCATTGCTTGATTTGTGAATCATGCCAAACTTTTATTTTATTTTGTACCAATTTAATTCTTTGTAGTGCTTCCATCCTCATTTCATCAAGTTGATTAAGCTGTAGGATTATTTCTTTCTATATTTCTTCTAATTCAATTTCTACTTCTACAACTATTTTTCAGAGTTTGTAATTCAAATTCAACAGAGAATAAAAGCTTCTTACAATAGACCAATTCATAAGGTGAAAATCTAGTTGTTTTCTAAGTATTATTATAGGCCCAAATAGCTTATAATACCTTATCTACCCAATCCTTTATACTGGATTTAACAACCTTGGTTAAAATGGTTTCTATTTCTCTATTGGTGACTTCAGCTTACCCATTAACCTGAAAATGGTATGGAGATGTTTTTTTGTGCTGATTTTGATACACTTACATGAAGTGATTTATCATGTTTGACATGAACTATGGTCCTTGATCTGAGAATATCTCTCTTGGAGCACCAAATCTTTGCATGATTATGAAATATAATAAATTAGCTACCATCTCTTCTCTTGCATGAGTTAATTCTTCCACTTCTGCCCACTTGGTCACATAGTCTATACATACTAAGATATATTTTCTTCCTCTGGAAGGAGGATCCATTGGAACTATAAAATCAATTACTCATTTCTCAAATGGTTTTAAAATCAATTGAATATGAGGGTGAAGAGGCATCTATATTGAAAGAGTAGGCTATCCAATTCTCTGACAAACATCATAGTGTTTGACATATCTTTTTACTTGATGATAAAGTTGAGGCTAATAGTATCCTACTCCCAGGATTTTATGTATGGTTCTTTGAGCTATGTAATGACCTCTTCTTCATTCATCATGATAAGCTCTGATGATATCATAAGCTTCATCATTTGTTACACACCTAAAAAACACATGGTTAGGTCTATGTTTAAATAACATTCCATTAATCCATTTGAAAGAAGATCTTTCTTTGATTAAATGTTTCTTTTATTTTTGTGAAAAGTGTAAAGGAAACTTCCCTATGGTGAGGTAATTGGATATATCAACAAACCACATAGATTTTGGTGAACTAGAAAATAGTTGTTCATCTGGAAAGTCATCTTCCACTGGTTCTTCTTCACCTGTAGTGTTTATTCTTGATAAGAAATCAACCACCACATTAGACTTCCTTGGTTTGTCTATAATAGTAACATCAAATTCTTGTAAGAGCAATAGCCATCTAATAATCCTACCTCTCACAATTGGTTTGTTGGTAAGATATCTAATAGTTAAATGGTTTGTATAGATAAATACCTTATAGCATATTATGTAGTGTTTGAATTTGTTAATTGCATAGATTATAGCTAGGAATTCCCTCTCGTTTGTGGTGTAATTTCTCTCTGTAGGTGTTATGTTTTTGCTAATATAATATATATCATACATGTTTCCCTCTTCATCCTTTTGTCTAAGGACTACTCCTAGTTTTGTATTGGAAGCATCTATGTATATATGGAATGGCTTAGTCTAATCTGGTCCTCTCAATACTGGAGTAGTAACAAGTTTAGCTTTGATGGTCTCAAAGGCCTACTAGCAACTATTACTCCATTCAAATGTACTATCTTTTATAAGCAAGGCAAACATATGGGAAGCTATTTGGCTAAACTTATCTATGAAGCATCTGTAGTAATCAACATGTCCTAAAAAACTCTTAATTTTAGTTTATGTTTGTGGAATGGGTAAATTGGAGATTATTTCAACTTTCTTTGGATCTACTCAAATGCCTTTTGCAAAAATATGGTGTCCCAAGACTATTCATTCATCTATCATCAATAAACATTTCTCATGGCTCAAAAATAATTGGTGTTCCTCACATCTGATCAATACTCTTTCCAAATTGGTAAGATCCTCTTCATAAGTTTCACCATAAATGGTTAAGTCATCCATATATACTTTAACACAATCATTTGTAAGGTTAAATAATATTGCTAGAACTACTCTTTGAAAGGTTTTTGGAGCATTACAGAGTCCAAATGGAAGTACTCAGTAAGTAAAAGTTCCCCAAGGGAAGGTAAACATGGTTTTTTTTTATCTTCAGCTGCTACCATTATTTGCTTATACCCACTAAACCCATCCAGGAAAGAAAAAAATTTCTTCCCTACCAAGTTGTCAAGGACATGATCAGTGAAAGGAAAAGGAATGTAATCTTTGATTATTGCTTTGTTCAATTCTCTATAATCTACACATACCCTTAATTTTCCATTTTTATTGGGTATAATTACTAGAAGTGAAACCCAGTGGTTATCTGAGATGGGGTAAATAAACCTAGGTTCCAACAACTTTTGGATTGCTATTTTGATGATTTCCTTTAATGTTATATTTATTCTTCTTTGTAGTTATCTGACTGATTTGACATATTCTATGTAAATGTGATGAGTGCATATGCTAGGGTGAATTCCCTTCAGGTTGGTATAATCCTAAGAAAAATCCTTGGTATGTCTTTCCTGTACTTCAAAGAGTTGATCTTCCTCTCAATTTGTGAACCAACTTTTGATGTTCAAAATCTTTCCAATTAATACCATGATTGGTTTTGTACTTGGGTAGTTGGATTCTATTTTCTTAAACTCACTAATCAATGAGTTCAGAGGACATGGATGAGTAAGTAGCTTATGAAACATAGTTATATTATCAACAAACTCAGGATGGAAAGGTTGTCTTCTTAGCCAAGGAGGAAAGTTAACTCTCCTCAAAGCAAGTCTTAAAAGTATACCCACGTATGCTTTGAGTCTTTTTAAAATCCCCTCTAAATTTGCTGAGGCAATTGAAAAAATCCAAAGAAACTTTCTTTGGTCAGGTTCTGAGGAGAAAAGGAGAATGCCTCTTATTGCATGGGATAACATTTGGAAACCGGTTAAGGATGGTGGACTTTGTATAAGGAAAATAAGAAGTATGAACACTGCCCTTTTAGCTAAACAGGGATGGAGGGTCTATCAGGAAAATAAAGAATGGAGTAAAATATGGAAGCATAAGTACTTATTTAAGGCACAGTCACTTCATGACTTCTTTACTACTCCAGATATTTCTCATCCGTCTGCTATTTGGGGGGCAGTCCAGGGAACAAAACATGTTCTTGAAGAAGGTAGTGCATGGAAAGTAGGTAATGGTAAAAAGGTGAAATTCTAGGAAGATATTTGGGTAAGAGGTAAACCCTTATAGGAAGAAATCCAAGATAAAGATGTAATAGAAAGATGTAAACAAAGAGTGGGGATAATGGTTAATCAATACTGGCAAAACAACACTTGGATAAACCTCACTGACTATGATCAAGATCTCAAGGATATTCAATTATCCCTAAATGCTATATCCCTATATCCTAATCAAGAAGATAAAATTGTTTGGTATCAGGAGCCAAGTGGACAGTTTAAAGTCTCTTCCATCTTCATCTCCAAGGGAAATGGCAGAAAACCATTATGGACAAGATCCTGGATCAAGGGGCTCATTCCTAAAATCAAGTTCTTTTTCTGGACCCTTCTCCAAAATAAAATTTTGACTCTGGATAATTTACAGAAACGCAGAATCAATATTGTTAACAGGTGTAATCTATGTAAGAGAGACCTTGAAGATAGAGATCATCTATTTGTGAATTGTTCCTTCACTCAGCTTGTTTGGAAGGAGGTTCTCAATCTGTGGGGCATTACATGGATTCATCAAAATAATGTTGAACTTTCTCTCAAAAGCTGGTATTGCCCTTCAAAGAATCCTAAAGTTCTATTCTTATGGAAAATTACTCTTCCCCATGTCTGGTGGGGAATTTGGAAGGAAAGAAATAACTGAATATTCAGAAACAAAGAGCTCCCTGGACGGGTGGTTGGCTAGAACATCATTAGAGCTCTAAAGGAAAATTTTTCTTCTCAAAAAAATCCAAGATCTAATCTCAATGTGGATAATCCTCTGAGGAAGGATATTATTCTCAGTGAACCTGATAACCCCAGATCAGGTGTGACTTGGATTAGTCCACCTCAAGATTGGATTAAAGGTAACTTTGACGGTGCAACAAAAGGGAACCCGGGAAATGTTGGTTATGGTGGTGTTCTGAGAAACCATGTGGGAAGGGTTATTGATGCTATTGCAATTCCCATTGGTATATCTAATTACCACATTGCCGAAGCTACAGCTGCCCTCCAGACCCTTAAATTAGCTGTGGACTCAGGATATTCCAAATTGTGGCTTAAAGGGGACTCTTTGAATGTTATAAATATCCTTAATAATAAGAATACTGTGTCTTGGACCATAGAGGATAAGGTAAATGAGATGAAAACTCTTTTGAACAAATTTGAAGAAATAAAAATCACCCATACCTACCGTGAAGCCAATGGTGTTGCAGATTGGCTTGCCAATTGTGCTGTCTGGGAAGGGCAAAAAGTGAGGTGGGATGAAACCTTAGTAAGGAACATGGATTTAAGGGCTATCATTCATCTCGATGCCACACATGCAAAAGAAGGGAGGATTTGAGTGTAATAAAATCTTAATGAGTAGGAGGAGTGGCAACACGGGGAAAGGAACCCAATTATTAAAAAGCAAGGCCTTCAATAGGGAGAAGTGGATCTTGAAAAGCCATAAATAAATTCGACGTCCCAATCAACTTGACAGTAGGAGGATCCAGGGTAATATCCACAGTAATCGGGTTTCAAATAAAATTAGTATGGCATGTGAAAGGAAGGGAGAACCCCATAAGCAGGAGCCCAAGAGCTGTGCAGAATGGAGAGAGAAACCCCAAGTCTGGAAAATTATGCAGAAAGGAAATGTAACTAGCTACATGGAAAGACTCCACGTCTCTAAGCCACATATCACGACGGCCTTCTTCAAAAATTGGTCTGACGACAGGGTCACCCTGCATGGTATAACTGTAAATTTAACTGAGGATTTTCTTGCTGAGGTTACAGGGTTGTCAATGGAAGGAATCAAATTTTCAAAGTAGACCAGCATTTTGAATGAGGCATTTTGCAAGTTCCCCAAAATAGATGAGGAGGAGCAAAAGTTGGTCAAAAATGGGGATTTTTATGAGCTGGATCAGATTAAAGGGATATGGAGGGACGTCCTAAGCTGTATAAGGGAGTACTTCATCCTAGACAGTAGAAGCAAATGAGTGCATAAGCTCCATTTTGTCTTCCTCAACCACTTCAGGCATAAGGTTAGCTTGTCTTTTCCTTTCTATCTTCACTACTCCCTGATTCAAAGCCTTTATGGTCATAGGAAAAAGGATTTGCACCCTATTCTTCATGAAGGCCTAATTCTGCTTATTGAAGGCTATTGCAAGAATAGGGCACTGGTTAAGTATCCCAAACAGGGGAAAAATAAGTTTCCAGGGAATAAAAAGAAAGAAAATGTAAGCAGAAGAGAAAAAATTAAGACCCTTAGTCCTAATAAATAGAATGCAGAAGAAGAAAGGGGTCAGGAGAGACTTGAAGAACCCGAGAAGGAAAAATCGGAGGAAGAAGATGGAACAGAGAGTTGGGAAACCAACTCTAGTAATGATGAAGAAGGATCGGAGGAAATTGAAAAGGATAAAGTCAATACTGAGGAGGATTCTGTTACCAGAATAGAAGAGATGGAGGAAAACCAGAAAGTGGCGGAGGAAGACACTGTCTAGGAAGATCCTGGCGAGGACCCAACTTCTAAGAAAGAAAAGGAAATATCTGTCCAAGAAGATATTCAAAATATGGAGATGGAAATTGAAGATGGAATCAATGAGTGGGAACAAAAGAGCAAAGATGACTTCTTTGAAGAAGATAGGAATAGCCTGAAGAAAAAGTCTGAGGATTGGAGAGGAAAGAATCAGAATGATGAAATATACACCCCTATGACTTGGGTTAACAGTAAAGCTGAGTCTTCTTCCCAATTAGATTCCTGGCTGTGTAGGGAGATCATTGATCTCAATAAAAAAGTGGAAACTTTGGAAGATTCTCTGAAAGTTGCTTGGAAGAAAGTAAACAACATGGAAAATCAGTTAAGCGAGATCCCTGTGAAGCTCAAAGCTTATGAAAACAATCTCCAGGAGTTAATAAAGGATAACAGAAAGAAAATGGAGGAAGTAACATCCAACATTTGTGCAGCAGCTATCAATATAGGTAAATGAGCCAATGAGGAGACCAAAGCACTAGAGGGTCCCAGCAAAAGGACAAGGCAAAGTTCCAGAAAGAAAGATACACAAAAAGGAGCTTTCCTGGAGGTTACCACCCAGGAAACTGCTTTGAAAGAAAAAGAAGCCATGAACTTGATACTGGAACTGGATGAATAATTTGGTCCTTCTTGTTGGTAAAGAAACTGGTACAGATCTTTTTCTTTTGTTAGCTTTTGTTTGTTGTATCTCCAAACTTCTGTTTCTGGGTTTTGACCGGATGTATCTCTTATGGTTTCAGGACCATTCAAAACCTGATTTTGCTACTTCTCTGTAGTGTTTTTTAGGCATTGCCTGTGGGCTTTGTTGTTCTTTTTTTGCTCTCTGTTAAAGGGTTTCGGGGCCCCTTCAAAACCTACTTTTACCTCTAATCTAAAACAAACTCTTTTCTAGGAGGAATTAGTCTTGATAAAGAATAATGAAATGCATATAAAAAATGAGTTTGTTGTTGTTCTACCAATTTCCACATACTTTCTTGAATCAATCCATAATCATATTATGAAGAAATAATAGAAGAAGTAGAAGTGGAGGTTTCAAAATATTATATTTGACCCAAGAATATTGAACTAAAGTA
This sequence comes from Torreya grandis, assembly GCA_037957365.1. Classification (NCBI taxonomy): domain Eukaryota; kingdom Viridiplantae; phylum Streptophyta; class Pinopsida; order Cupressales; family Taxaceae; genus Torreya; species Torreya grandis. The sequence goes on along the minus strand of JARHVA010006127.1, from coordinate 194,466 downwards.
GTCCATAGTTTCTAGATTAGCAGAATCCATAGCTTTCAGACTGACAGAGTCCGTAGATTTCAAACTAGCAGAGTCCATAGATTTTGGACTAGCAGAGTCCGTAGATTCTTGGTATATGTCTCCATTCAATTATTCAAAGTGTTTTTTAACTGTGACCATAGCTAATGAGGAAATATTGTTTAATGTGTTTTCTGATTCATCCACCCAAAGTTCTTGTATGCAATTTGTTGATGGTTTTACAAGAGGATATAAAGAGATGCATTTGGATTTTATCCCGTTAGAAATGGTCATGTCTCCTAACCTACAATCAATCAATACTATTACAATAGACAACCATGGTTTACCTAGGATAATGGGATATCCTAGATTCTTTGTTTTGTGTTGCAAAACCATGAAATCTACTAGATACTCCCAAGAATCTATTAGTACTTAAACATTTTCCATATTCCCTTATAGTTTCATTACAGACTAGTCTACCATTTGAAGAATGGCAGTTGTAGGTTGCATTCTCATAAGAGATAATGCATGAAGAGTATCAATTGTCATAACATTGATTTCTTCTCCCAAATCTACCAAGATGTTAGGAATTTCTTTACCTTTGATTGTAATTGTGATCACTGGGCTTCCTAGATCTACATATTTTGGAACTAATAGTTTTCCTGCTAATAAATCAATGACTTTTCCATCAACATGAATGGTTCCAGGATATTTTACTTTCCTCCTAGGTGTCTTGATACAAAGGTTTTTAATGATCTTATTTAATTCAGGTATATCCCTAATATCTTGTAGAAGGGGTACCTCAATATTGATCTTTTGCAACTCCTGGACCAAGTTTGATTTTGGTTTGATACCATTTCTCTTAATATTTTTGGAAAAGGAACTACTAGGGTAGTATTTTTTTCTTTGTTTGCTTCATGGCTTATTTTGATTTTGGCCTCTCTAGTGTTTAATTAAGATGATTCTATCTTTTCATTTTCATCAGGTATCTCAAAAATGAGAACTAGAGGTTTTTGTATAGTTTTCCCTGATCTCAAATGTATGTCTAAACACTCAATAGATCTAATATTTATTGTATATTCCTATTCATTAACATAAACAGGTGCTAGTTGTTTATTTTTTAGATTTTCTATTGGTTGTGCAGGCATTGAGGGTTGATTGATTTGTCCTTGTTGCTAAATAACTGGGGGTGGCATAATAGTTTTTTCTTGAAGTGGTCTTCTTGGTTGGATATATTATGAATGTGGGTTCCACTATTGATTTCATTATTGATATGGTTGAGGCATCCATTTTTGCTATGGTACCCATTATTGCTGTGGTTGTGGCACCATCTATGGGGGTTTTGCCATCCAATCTTGTCCTATCGATGGATTATGAATTGATGGAATGTGGGTTTGATTCCAAAATGGTGAAAGAACTAAAAAATTCCATGGTGCCATCCATGGATTAACTATATTTATTACATTTAAATGTGCTTGAGCCTAGGTTTGTGGGATGAATTTTAGTCTTTGAATATAATTTAATTCTTCAGTGGATTGGACTTGTGTTTTCATTTGATTCTTTAAAATAAGTAGAAGGGTGCAATTTTTGGTATCATGATCTATTGCATCACATATCCCACATGATGAAACATTGGTTCTATCTAGCGGATAGTCTCTAAGGGCATGTTTCTATCTGCACTTAGGCTAGTAGATTGCTAAGGGTGCTATTACATTTGCCTTAGCTTTAAGGCCATCCAAGGTACTATTTAGTGTAACTAGGAAATCTATCTTTAGATTAGAAAATTCTTCTATTAACTTACCCACTTCATTATATTTTCCAAATATTCCTTTCCTAATTCCAAGTTTTGTTCAAGAGTAGTTAGTACAAAGCTAAAAAATTTGATCAAAAGCCAACTTATTTATATCTCCTCCACCCATCAGATTTAAGACATATCTAGTGTCTTCATCCAACCCATTCAAGAAACCCAATCTCTAAATGTCTTCAGTGAGTGGATAATTACTTCTTTTATGAGTGAACATTAATCTATCCAAATAATCCTTTAAAGATTCATCTTCATTCTATTTGATTTCGAAGAAATCCTCTTTTCTTTCTCACACTCGATAGTAATCTTGGTATTTGTTCAAGAATTTTATTTCCATGTCATCCCACGCTCTAATAGAATCACTAGGTAAACCCATAAGCCATCTCATAGATTCATCTTTAAGTGTAGAGGGAAATATTTTTAATTTCTTGACATCTATTGTGTAATCATAGGTTTCACATATCACCTTAAACTTAAACAAAAATTGACCATGATCTTTTATAGATCTTCCCAAAAAAATTGGCAAATTAACTGGTGAAATATTTTTTATTGGGGTTTGATCATTAGGATCTACAACAATAGGAAAGGAAAAAGTCCTTCCTGGTTATGCAAGTTATTGATTTTGTTGGAGAGCCATTTTTTCTTCTAATGATGTTTCAAAACTGGGATGATCTTCCCACTGAATATTTGTGGTATTACTTATGGGTTGTTTAAAATTCTCAAAATTTTATTTAGTTACAGATTTTTGAAATGCTTGTTCTAAATCCTTGGCAACTTCTAAATAGTGTCTTCCTATAAGAGATTGATCTTGAGGAATTTATCTTATGAGGCTTGCTTGTGGTAATGGCCTAGTTTCTATCCAAGTTTCAAAAGATTCTTGCAAATAGGTTTCACTTGTATGTTCTAGTTCACTACTCAAAGATGTTGAAGGAGTGCCCAGTTGTGTTCATGGTGGAAACATTGGGATAAATCATCATTTAGAATCTCTAGGATGGTACATCAATTTATTGAATTTTTATAGGATTTTATGGGTTTTTACAATGTTTTCTATTTTTCACTCTAGACCAATAATTATTACCTTACTAACACCTTATATTCCCTAGAAATGGTGCCAAAAATGGTGAGTTTTGTTTAACTCCTCATTTAATCAATATTTAATTGATGTCTTATCAACCAGGGCTGGTGTCCAAAGCTATCTGTAGTAAGGTATGGGATGGTAGATATAGAAGGTTGCTTGTGGAGGTGTTTGATTGTCCTATTCTAACTTTGGCCAGAGAAAAAAATGTGTCCTAAACTATGTAATTCACTCTTTTACTGAAAAGGAAGAAATTAAATCAATCCACTCTTTTCTTGAAAGTAAAAGATCACACTCCTATTTACGCTTGCATGGAAAGTAAATCACACTTCTTCACTAACAAAAGCAAATTTGTTTCACACGTTTGTTCTAATGGAAAACATACATTGCTTAGAAGGAAATAACTTTGAAATAAGAAAATACTTTTTTTAAACTATGAATTTATTTTTATGTTTTTACAAGTAACAAGATTCTAACCAATTATAATAACAAATTAGCAAAAAATAACATAAATACCATACACAGTTCTTGGTTCCAAGGAGAGTGGGCCTTACTCCTCTCGTACTTAGGAACAAAGATTAATTATTGATATAAATTGAATTATTAATTCATAAAATTGAAATGATTACAATCTGTCTAAAACCTGTAATATGCTTGTACAAATATTTTCCTCTATTATATGCTCTCTATCATCTAATATCTAATATATATAATATATGAAAATATTACATTTTATACTAATATAATCAACTCAAAATAGGATGCAAAGGAATAGGATTCCTTGGTCAATCCACTCATCCAAAGATAGGAGATTGGATTTCCAAGAGATCCAATTATTCTAATAAAATAGATATCCTATCCTATAATAGTCTTAAGATCAAATATATTTTCAACTTTATTAAAAGCAAATCCTAAAAAATAGTAGGAAATTATTTTCCTTTTTAAATTATAGCTAGAATGATTCTCGTTTATCCTATTTGGACACAGGCTTCCCCATTTGTATCATTGTCCTTACAAAATTATTGAAATTGAGCTTGAAAAATTGGTAGGAAAGAACCTATGGAGTCTTTAAAAGCAAGCCTATGGAGTTGGTAGAAACAACCCTGTGGAGTCTGTAAAAACAAGCTTATGGAGTCCATAGAAACAAGCCTATAGAGTTTGTAGAACCAAGCCTATGGAGTCCATAGAACCAAGCCTGTGGAGTCTATCAAACCAAGCCTATGGAATCCATAGTTCTTCTAGATGAAGATCAAAATTATACATTCAATTTACATTGCCTGTGTCTTTTTCTTAAGAATTCTTCATAATAAGAATCACTAAAACATGCTATGTATTAGACATTAATGGCAAAGTAAAGGCTTAGTCTTTGGTTCAATATAAACAAGACAAAAATCTTTTTTCCATTTAATAGCTATCTAATAATCTAATATTTGCATAATATAATATCCTTAGAGAGATGAATTGAGGGAAATAACATGTCAATAATGAGCCATATTCTGAGCTCATCACTTAGAATGTCATTGTGCCTCATCCTATAGCTACTTAACCTATTACCATGATGCTTTAGAACCCAGTTATCTCAATCCCAACAACCCTTCTACCTATCCAAACTAGTATACCTTTAAGTACCCAAACATAGACTGTATAACAATCCCTTATAAGTCAATTATCTCAATAATGTGTTCCCTTGACCACCCAATACATAGCACCCATGCAAACTATTGGGTATACTTACATACCCTTATAAGCTCCATAGTATTTGGTGGATTCTCAACTAATCATAACCACCTCAGTTGGTTATCCTTTATCCCAAGAATTTTCCACTCACCTTCTTGTATATCAACTCCCACAATAGAATGTTTTGGGAGGTATCCTCAATACAACACCCAACCAGACCTTATGAACATGATGACCAATTTAGAAGCCTCTACCTTTGGGAAAAAGAATAGGCTAACCTAGGATTAAATTTGTAACAAGCCTATTAACCCAATGGTTCATATTAGGCCTTATCTTCCATAGTGGGAGCTTTCAAAGTTTATGAATTTTTAGAATAGGGAGGATCCTAAATAGCACCTTCAAGTACTTAGACACACTTGCTACCATATAGCACATGATGATGTGTTTCTTCTTATGACCTTTTTTATGTCATTAGCTTGACCTACCCTAGATTATTACAAATCAATTCCTTATAATTACATATTCTCCTTTGGGTAACTAGCCCAAATTTTCTTAGAACACTCTTCTATCAATATCATAAGAAAAGTCACTTTCACTAACCACTATGCCATCTGACAGTTTGATGACAAATATGTCTTTGAATTTGTGGCTAGATGGAGGAGTCTCATCAATAAACTAATATTTTCCCTTATGTTACCTAATCTAATCAAATTGTTCACAAGAGCATGTGCTAATAATATGTCATTGACATTATGGGTAAAATATGTTAAAACCTTTGATAAGGCCTTCTTGATATCTTGCAAACTAGAAATTAAAGACCTAGAAGAAGGGAAAGTTAAATTTTGGAATAAATACTTCAAACTTGGCCCCTCTATATGGAATGAAAACAACAACAATAAAACTAAAGGAGATGTTAATGCTATAGTTATAAAATCAACACCACCAAAAAATAAAAGCCAATTTAAGCCCTCCACCTTGTAGGTACAATCTCAGAAGCCATTGACATGTTTTCTTCTATAATACTATACAATTTTAAGAGAATATTACATGTATATTTTAGGTAATATCTTAAATTCATCTCTCGCTGAGCTTCTTCTAGTAATAACCTTAAATTATTCTCTCCCTAAACCTATTTGGTTTAGGGGAAATGGATTTTATAACTTTCATCGTGTAATAGGTCACATCATTAATATATGCCTCTATTTTAAGGGCCTAGTTTAAAAAATTATTGATCAAGGGGAGTTATAAATAGATAATTCGGACATACACCCCAATACATCTATAAACATATTTAATCAGCCATTCCCTAATCATGCTTCCATGTCCAATTTCATGCAAACTAATGTAAGATCCACCTTAGAACATGAAACTCATGTAATTAATACAATCCATGATTATCTTATACTTAAAGAAGTTGATAGTACTAATATCCTTAGTCTCCTTATATGAGATACCTTCAAACCATCTAAACTAAGTGAAGACATCCCAAAATCTTCCTCAAGTTTTATGGATCTCATTATTTAGGATCCATTTGAAGAATCCATATCTAAAATCATTCAGGAACTAAAAGAGGAAAATACTATTGAAGAGAATGTTTGTTTAGAAATTATAGAAGATACACATACTATTCCTCACATCATTTCAATACCTGCATATAACATACCCATTCCCTTTATCTTATTACCCCCTAAGGAAACTATAATGTTACAACAAACTAGCTTAAGACTAGTTCCACTCATTACTTTGGAGAAACTAAATCCTAGATAAATAAGGGGAAAATCCATAGATGTCAGAAACAAAAGCCTTGGGATCCCAAGAGGAAAATATTTCTAACATCTTCCCATTAGGATTTAATTTCATAAAGAGGACATCCTCACTACCCATAATCATATTTTAAAGGGTAAATCACCAATAATACCTATTTGGATAAGAACATCTATATTAAGACCCCATCCTTCAATAAGACTAAAAGATACCATCATAAAATACTATACCAAAGCACATGTATCATTAGAATGGGATCTTCTCACTATGATAATACCAATAAATAAATCATTAAATACTTATTATCCATAAATTTAGGTGTAAGTTCTTAACCTTATCATAAATTACCTATAGTAGGGACCATTCAAACAACTAGTTCAAAAGGTCAATGTTTGAAGTCACATACCTTTTCCCCACCAGCTCCTCAAAGGATAGAAAAGCCTAATTAATATCTATTGAATGAGTCTTATTCTAATATCCTAAATCAGCTTCTTCATACATTTCTTATCAATATACCACCTTTAAAATCTATTAATCCTCATATTCAAAAACTATCATTATATAAAGAAAATAAGAAACATACATATCATCAAATAAAGAGTCAAGAGATAGAAATTTGTAATGCATTTAGGTCATGGTATAAAACATATTAGAAGAATATTATATTTAATGGAATAAATATATCATTACCATCCCCATTGTCAAAATACTAGGGTTACATCCACTTTAGGAAGTATCATACTACCAATAATATCAAAATGAGTTGTAAAAGAAGATAAAACCTCTAATAGAGCTTAATATCAACCTCTCCTGAACCCTTTAGATATGGATGATTTTTAAAACACTCCAAATCCCTATTTTCTTTAGATATATAACGTTTACATAGCTATGTGAACCCAAGACCTGGGTCATAAGACCCACAATCATGAAAAATCCAAAGTGCCTATTGCCAAAACACCAGCTACTACCATAAATAATCTAATAATGCACACTCCAAAACCTAAAATTTATATTTTAAGAAAAACAAAAAATAATAATGGTTTAGAACTCATATATATATATATATATATATTAAAAATTAGCTTCATCAGCTTCTGGTCAAGACTTCCTTATATGAACTTGTCTAAAATTCTCCATAGCACCATGAGGCCATGATAGAAGCCTAATGAGCAACTAAAATATAAGATGATGGACCCTAACCACTATTATCTTTAATTACATCACTTCAAACTCCTTATCCATAACATTTCATGATTAAGAAATACCACCCTTACATCTTGATAACTAGGATCCAACACTTTTTATCACTACCCATATTGATCAAACACAAATCAAATGAGTCATGATTGATAATGGTGCCAATATAAATATCATCTCTTCTCACATGTTTAAACAACTACAACTATATAAAATAGTTGTAACCAAATCTCCCATCATTTTATGATCTTTTATCAATATTTTTGTTGCTACATTAAAGAAGATTAGTCCTCCACATTCAAGTAAGCATGTGTGTTATTCCTAAACTATTCTCTATAATTAAAATGGAGTTTCAATACAAGATTATCTTAGGACATCCCTAGATACACACTATGCATTATGTTTTCTCTACCTTGCATCGATGTATTGAAGTCAAACATGAAGGTAAAATCCACAACATCCTAGCTGATCCCCATCCATTAAAAACTTGTAATCTCACCTTTTGATAAAACAATATCTTAATAAAATTATAAATCTCTACCATGTCATCATTTAATGAATCATACTTTAGTACAATGATCCATGCATCAAGAATTTGTAAGGAGTCCATTGATTCTACATTTAGCATCTATCAATTAGAGAGTACCAATTAATGACACTTAATACTCTCCCCATTCCTTAAGAATATGGATGCCTGGATAAACAATAGGCTTATTGTCAAAATTTAGGATAAACTATTCCTTTTGGTCCACCTTTCCTCAACACCCATTTTATTTATGCGGGAATAAATTATCCTTCTTTTGTCCTTTCTAAACAAACACATGCTAAAAAATTTAGCTTAAACTTTTCATTAATTGATAAGCCCCACTTTGTAAAGATATACCTGTAATGGTGTGCTTGGAAGGGTTTTGGTATATGATGCTACAAATAGGTCCCACATAAGGTTTTAATGGGAGAGTTTAGAAAAATCCATGAAAATCATAGCCTTGATTTCAAAAAAAATCCCAAAGCTACCCTAGAGGTTAATCTCCTTCCCATCTTTGAAGAGGATACACCATCCTCACCATACGTACCCCTTCTTTGATAGATGACATTTTATCGATTCCCCCAATTTTTTAAATTTAATTCCATTACTATATAAAGTCTCATCTATCACCATAATAGAGAGGTTAGAACCATTCCTTTATCCTACCTAGACATGATAGGGTAGGTTTTTTCCACCATCTCTATTCTTTAGTGCCAAGTTGATGAGTCTATCTTCACTTATTTAGGCATAGATAACTCCCATCTACATAAATCCTTTCTATCTTGAACCTTTAATTTAATAAATGAGGATACCATTGAAATTAACATTGGATCCAATAAGACTTCATGAATAGTTAAGTTTAGTAAGTCTTTAGATCCCTAGGATTACTAGGATTTCACTACATTTATAATGGAGCATAATGAAGCATTTTCTTGGTCCTTTAGTGATATTTTTGGTATCAATCCTATTATCATAATCTATAGCATTATCACATTCCCTAATGATAAACCTATAAATAAGAATCAATGAAAGATGAATCCTTTCATTACAATATTGATCAGAGAAGAGTTGCAATGTCTTTTATCTTTTAACTTTATCTAACCTATTAATTACCCTTAATGGGTATCTAATATAATCCCTATCACCAAGGCTATATGGGGACTATGCCTTTGTAATGAATTTTGAGACCTTACTCTCACTTTTCTAAAGGATTATTTCCCTCTTCCTAATATTGAATATTTAGTATATTTAACTATTGGAAATGAAATTTTGTCACTTATGGATGGTTTCTATGGATATAATTAGATTGCCATCACATTAGAAGATCAACATAATACTTCATTTATTACTACTTGGGGGACCTTATGCTATCAATTTATGACTTTTGGACTAAATAATGTAGGATATACCTATCAAAAATCCATGACTTATATCTTCCATGACATCATCCTTAAAATTATTGAATATTATGTCTATGATCTCCTTGGTAAATCAGAATTATGCAAAGACCACCTTGCCATCCTAAAGGTCATCTTTGCTTGCTTAATCCAATTTTATGTCCATCTAAATTCTAAGAAATGAAGTTTTAGAGTATTGAAAGGTAATATTATAGGATTTATTGTCTCCATCCAAAGTATATAAGTTGATCTTGCCAAAATCAAAATAATTTTAGAAATGCCACCCCTTCTAATCTTAAATAGCTTTGTAGTTTATAAGGTAAATTACAGTCTATCCATCATTTTATATCCTATCTATGCAATCAATGTCAACCATTCCATCACCTCCTAAGGAATGATATCCATTTTAAATGGTACTCTAGTTGTTAGGAGGCTTTTAATACTCATAAGATCTACCTTCTTTCACCACCATTTCTCACTCCTTTGAAATAAGGACAACCATTCTTCTTGTATATTTATTCCACTGATTATATACTTGGAGCTATGCTTGCCCATCATGATGAGAATCATAAATATTAGGTAGATTACTATATCAATCACACACTTGTTGAATATGGGACTCATTATTCTCACATATAAAATTTGTGCCTAGATCTAGTCTTTATTACTTCTAAGCTTTAGCATTATTTTCTATATCATAAAACCTATGTGGTCACAAACATTGATCCCCTAAATTTTATGCATTCCAAAGCTTATCAAAGTCAAATAATGGCCAAATGGATTATGGTTTTGGTAGAATTTGATCTGGAGTTTATCCATAAAAATTAATTTAAAGGTCAAATCATTTTTTATAATCTTGTTGAAGCACCTCTTTGTGATAATCAACTAGTTAATTATGAATTCTCAGATGTATCTATAGCTTCAATGTCTCAAATAGATCACAATATCAAATGACTATATTATTTGATGGTTCAAAATGTGATCATGGTGGGGGAGATGGAATTATCCTAATTCCTTCTAGGGGGACATCTATCCCTCTATCATTTAAGATTGGTTTTGACTTCATTAATAATATGGTAGAATATGAGGCTTTAATCTTACGACTCCAAACTACTTTAGCCTTGGGTATTAAAACACTTAATATCTATAGTTATTCATATCTCATGGTTAATCAAACTACAAACTTGTATAAATGTAATAATGAAACCGTTCAAAAGTATAATACCTTAGTTGATTAGTTTCTATCCACTTTTGAGCATTATGCTATCTAGGCCACTCCTCAATCAACTAACAAGTTTGTGGATACTATGGCTTCTTTGGCCTCCTTTATCCCATTTTCATCTCAAGAATCTAAGTTGTTTGTCCCCATTAATAGGATTAATAAACTTTAATTTACCAAAATTGACCTTCTTTCCATCCACAGTGTGAAGGAAAATCCATCAAATATATGGTATACATAGATATTTGATTACCTGTGAAGGTGGATTATTCCTCTAGATATATCTATAAATGGAAATAAAGCCTTCCAAAATCATGTCACATGTTTTTTCTTAATAGGGGGTTTTATTTATAAGTGTGATATCAAAAATACCTTTGTCATTGTTTCCAAGATCATGAAACTACCCTCGTAATCAAATAAGCTCATGATGGGTTGTGTGGTGGACATTTTGGTGGCCACACCATCACTAAGATAATCTTATGATTGGGTTATTATTATCCCACATTAAATCATGATTATTATGAGTATGTTAATAAGTTTATAAAGTTTCAACAACATAACAACCTATCCCATGTCCCTAGCTAAGCATTGTAGGCAACTCAAGACTTTTATCCTTTTTCCCAATGGGGCTTGATTTGATAGGTCAGATCAATCTTAAGTATTCTTAGAGTCATGGATTTATAATTACCACCACTAAGTATTTTACTAAGTTGGTAGAGAATATCTACCTTATCTTGACCAAAGTAGATAAAATTATTGTATTAATTAGTCAACATATCATTTGTCACTTTGGAATCCCTCATAAGATCATCATAGATAGTGGAAAATTTTTAATGAAAAAAAAGGTCTAAGAACTATTTTATTAGTTTCAAATTAAGATACACTTCTCCTTACCTTAATATCATCAAGTTAATGATAGGCTGAGGCATACAACAAAAATATCTTCAAAATCCTAACTAAAGTCATTAATGAAGTAGGAAAGAACTAGCATCTTCATGTTCCCTTTCCCTTATGGGCTTATCAACCTAGTATTCAAACCCCTATATGTGATACTCATTTCTCCCTAGTATATGGTACTAAATTTATACTTCCTCTCAATGTTAAAATTCATTCCCTTCACATCTCCCTAAAAGCTATCATTTCTAAGGATGACTTCTGTTAGGAATGATTAACCCAACTCAAAATATTGGATGAGTATTGATCAGATACTCTTGACCATCCCCATGTATATCAATAATGAATAAATAATTCCTATAATAATCTAAAATAACATGAATTTAATATTGGTGACATTTTCTTACAAGAAAATCAACATGTCACTAATATGGGAAAAATCCAAAGAGGAAAATTTATTTTGAACTGGCTCAAACCATATATTATCACCTATAACTACAAATCTAGGGAATATCCCTTGGCCTATCTTGGTGGAAAATTATAATGAGAACCTATTAATGTATTGCATCTTCATCCTTTTTATAGTTAATAAATCTTAATCACCTTGGCTTGCCTAGTTTATTTTATGGTTTCATATCCCTATTATTCTTATACCAAATAATGATATATAGAGATGTGGTTATCTAACAACATTTCTAATTTTTAACCTTAAATATTAATAACTCATCTCTATTCATATCATGATATAATTTGATAAGCTTATCCTATAATGGGAAGGATATCCAAATCATTATCCCCTTAAATCCCTGTGTATCACTAATTCATTATGTGAATAAGTGTTTTATCTTATGTAAAAAAAACTTTTAAAAATTATGCTATGATACTTGAGGATAATTAATAATTAAATATTAACATTGGGATAAAAAATAAAAATCAAAGCATCTAAAATACAAATAAAAATAAATAGACTGCTCCCTTGAAGGATAGCTATGAAATCTACAAAATCTACAAAAATATACAAAATATCAAAAGTGTAGACTAATCCCTCAGAGAATAGATATTTTAAGAGTCATATCTCAAAATATATACCACTCCATAAAATGATGGATATAATCCATAAAATATCCCAATAAATCTTCGTACATTGATCAACTTTCATTAAATTAGTAGAATTCCCACATTTATTAGTCTACATGGACTGACAAAAAATGATTCTAGATTTGACCTTATTTTTGGGTATCCAAGATGAAAACATATTTTTATTAATAATAAACTTTTTTTCAAATCCTAAAAGCAAATCCTAAGATCATAAACATAGTTGACCTAAAATTGCTATGATAGTTATTAGTATTTGGTTAAGTTTGCACATGCATTCCTTTCAAGCAATTTTCTTGGGTCATGATATGAGCCGATAAATGAATAATAAAACCCTTTGTAAATTAGTTGTGTGTTAATTTTCATTACATATTTTTACACATATATCAAAAAATATCCTAATTTAGTAAGTCAAAAATATGTAAACATAAAACTAGTAAGTTATAGTTTGCATCCATGATAATCATAATCCATAAACATTTTTCAAAATCCATAATCATAATCCAAAAAAATAATTTAGGGAATTTTAAAGCTTTAAATTTATAATAAATAAACACATTGTATAAAATTTATAATCCATAATCAAATAACAAAATATACATCCATAAGCATTTTTACATAAAAGCCCATAACCATAATCTAATCAACTCATTAATCCATAATCACACAATCAAAATTCAAACCCATATAAATTTAATCATGAAAATTTTAAACATTACATACATCAAAATAATATCCACCATAATAAAATAATCATGATCCATACATATTTTATTACAATTAAATCCATGATCAAATAATATAATCACATAACATAAAAAATCCATAATCCATTATCTAAATTACATCCATAATATCCATAATCCATAAAAATTTTAAATATAAATCCATCACATGTAAAAATTCTAGTAGATCACATCATATAAATCCATAATCACATAATCCATAAATAAAATCCATAACAACAACATAATCCATAATCATGAATCATATATATAAATGATCAGTGTACATTAAAGTATTCGTATACATGTCTATCAATCTTTGCTTAATAGAATGAATATAAACACATGGGATACTATGTAAAATAAATACTACTTAGATGGATGATATAAAGGGACCCACCACCATCTCTACTTCCATCTCCTCCTCCATCACCACCTCTATCTATGTCCCTATCTCTCCTCTAGGATACACTACTTATACTCACTGACCTTCTATGTGTGTTCCTAGAGACTTGCCCTGTGCATATAAATAAGAAGCATAGTGAGGAATATATATATGCTGATACAAAATGATCTACTCATAATATTTCGTCTTGGAAACTATTTCCCTATACCACTTAATGCTCACAATCACCATCTATCTAGTGCTTGAGCCTAACACCTCTCCAACAATCTACATTGATGACTCTCTCCCCCACCTCTTCAAAACATCCCTCTCTACCCAATATTGATTTCAAGCCTCCACCACCATATCATGTCTCAAATTTAAGGATTAAAACTCCCTATAATGTATCTAATCAAGTCTATAGTGTGTCCCACTCTTTCTACACTATGGTCAGAGCCCCTATGCTATAACCAACTATCCCTATAAGGTAATACATTGAGCCCTAAGTATATCCCTCTTTATAATAAGATCTAATATATATATATCTCCTAAACCTATATCTTATCCTCTCCCCTATATTCTTCCCCATCCTCCTCATCTACCATCTCATCCTTAGCCTCCTCCTTAGCCCCTCCATCTCGTTATCCCCTCTATCCTAGTGTGGATGCACCACCTTGTCCTACCTTACTAGCCACTACTTTTCCCACCATGCTATAAATGCAAGATTTCACCCCAAATCCTCCAAATCCTCTCTTATTCTTTCCAACTTATCCTCCATAGGGAAATATCTAGTCATTAGTCTTAGAATCTCCCACTCTACCTCATCTCACCTATATACATATGAGGCCTAGAAATGTCCTATACCAACCTCAATTACTATCATACTTGTCTAAAATGGAGATACTCTAGGTAGTACATCCTTTTCTTCTTCACCCATATCTCCCTCCATATACCTATGATCTTTTCCTCCACTTTGAGCCATGTAGTAAATCTTAGATAAGGCTACCAAATGATGTCTACAACCCTCAACCCCTCGAGGCCCCCTCAGTATTAATCAAGATCTTAGGTGATGCCATATGTGAAACCCCATGATAGATCAACCTTATATCAAAGTAAGGCCATGTTGTACTCTATATTATACAATCTTATCCATATTATACTAATGGGACACACTCTCCTAATGTGATCATAGGCCCAATATTTTAGAATGACAATTACATCTAGACCATATCATCTTTGGGTCCTCTAACCTTAGATATCTGTATAAATCTATGTTAGCAAAGTAGATGCCCATGAAAAAACTATCTAGTGATCTAAAATGTCTACAAGTATACATATGAAACTCCATAGAAATTTTCCTCTCTCTAATTTTGAGAGTGTGTAATAAGATATGACCAACATCACCATAATGAGTATGCCTCTTCCCATTATATCAATTGAATATAAAGGCTCAAAATCAAAACCACCAGCAATAAATCTAATATCCTTTACATCATCACCATATAGACATGTCAACTCTAATCCTCATCCATAAGTACTATAGGTGCTCTTTATACCATAATTAATAGAATTTAGTATATATCCTCCTTAGTGATGGTTGTCTCTCTAGTTTCAAGCTAGAATATCTCAATCGTAACATCCCAATGCTCTAAAAAAGCAACTAGTAAGCCTATATATCAATGGATCCATCTATAGTGATACACTCCTCTCATGCCTACAACCTCCAATTGGGTCCAGTCATTATCACTGAGTTAGAATTATAATTGCTTTAGTAAGGGCAATAATTGATCTTACATCCATAGTAAAGCATGTGCTTATCATTAACATACATTATAATCCTAAAAAATCTAACTTTGACTAAATCTAGAATATAATCTAAGCCCTTAAATTTTTTTATGTGAATCTGCATTGATACCTTATGGATCAACACCAATCCATCTAGATTGGTACAATTTTTTTGAAATGATGTTAATTCCCTATGAATCATCACCAATTCACTAGGGAATCAACACTGATTCTTCATTTCCATATTCCCATAATCCTAGCACTATCTTATCTCTAAAAAAGCCTAAAAACTTCAAAATTTTCAAAAAATAAAAATTTAATAAAATAATAGACATACCTCATCCTGTTAGCATCGTCATCTCCTCAATGTGTTACTGCTAGCCTTTATCTCATTTTATAGGAAACTCATCATTTTATCTCTCAAAAATCATTTTATTTTCACTAAGAACAAATGATCCCTTTTCTATTTTGGAATTTCTTATATACTTAAGTTTAGATCAGTGCCGATGTATTTTAGATCATCATCAATTTGTTGGATTGTCAGTGATTCATTTTAGATTGACACTTATTTCCCTCTTTTCTCACTACTTGTAATTTTACATACATCCATTCTTACTCCTTAGCTTTATCCTAATACCTTACCAAATCTACCCTATTATTTGTCCCATACCATTTTAGGTTTGTGGATTTTGACCCCCTATTAGTCCCACAACCTGCATAAGGTATGAACTCTTTTGGTTATCTCCCCTTAGTGGGTCTCAAGAGTGCATTTTCTCTTGATAACAATTCTTTATAGGTAGCACAATATATTCTTTGATCATATAGACCTTGTCACTTGCTCTCTTGTTTCATGTTCCTTTAAATCCACCTATTTGTTGTTACGTCATTTTATTAGAGGATTTGCCTTGGGGAATATCTACTTGTATTCTCTTATATCTTGTCAGTGCAAAACATAGTTCATGTTATGCATCCATGTTTATTAAATCCCATTTTTTATCTACCTATCCCATCCATTATTCCATTTTACAAACTTATCACCCACCCCTTATCCTTCAGTAACTCTCATTTTGAAGGGGGATACCTCCTCACATTAACCTTCGGTAGTGGACCTCTCATGATTTTTGTCTAATGACATGTATTCCATACCATTCCATAAAAAGGGACAAGTGTAAGAACTATAATTTCATACCATATATATGATTAATTAGGTATTATTTTTCCTTATTTTTATTTAATCTATTAAATAATCCCTATACCAAGGTTTAGTATATTTACTATTGATAACCTAGTAACTTGCCTTTACTATTACCTTTTTACCCCGCTAACCTCTTAAATCCATTAATAACCTAGATAATCTACCCCCTAACCACTTTATGCTTGTATAGTGTCATTAACAACAACTCCATGCATATCAAAGCCAATTTTACCCACAGTTGAAAAAACGCTGCCAATTTGGGTGAATCAGTCACAATTCACCTATAATTGATGTTGATTCTCTAGATCAACATCGATCCATAAGTACCCAACCAAAATTTTCATTCTAAACCTATAAAATCTAAAACTCAAACTACTGTTAGATTTCTTGGAGAATTAAAGACATCTTTAATGACAATCTACCTATATTTTACTACATTCAATCTACATCCTCTATAACAAGCCCAAAAGACTACTTATGTTTGAGAAGAAATATTTAATTCTATTTTCAATCATGTAAAAGGTAAGTTATCATATATTTATTTTATCTTGTATCAATTATTCTACTATTATCTACCTGTTTAGCCTCTAAAATACTATCTACATCCCTTTATATGTGTTAGTCTTTATTATCCAATATGTTCTAAGTTTTTAATTAAGCTAAAAAATAGAGAGAATCAATGCTGATTTATTTTGAATCAACACCAATCCTCTAAATCAACACTAATCCTATTAGGATCATCATTGATCTACTATGTTTAATTTTCAAAGCCTAAGACCTTAATCTCAAACCCTAGTTTGCAATCCTTACTAATTTTCTATTATTTTAATATGGATTTTGTATGTATAAGACTCTAGCAAGCATATTACATGACATAATCAATATCATTGATCTCCCTATAGTATCCCAACCCTTTCTTGATGATTGGAGTGACATAGCTTTCAAACTAGCTCTTTGCACTATTATTTATTCTCCCTCTCTGAAAGCTATTGAAGACCAACTATATGTCATATAAGATGATGTGAATGATACCACAACTTATTGGGATGAATATTATGATTATATTGATATATTTAATGAGGATTGAATATTAATTATCATTTTTATCATATATTTTATCTATTTTAATTTCATATGTTGTTTATCCACTTGTGCAAAAAAGTGAGATAACATTCATTTGAGAAAGCTCACAATTTCTCAACCAAAAAGAAGCTGTCATTATCACTAGATTTATATTAGTGTGAAACATCTCATAATCCATAGGTATTTACCATAGATCTTGATTGTCATTTGAGTTTTTAGTAAGTAATTAAATATAAATAAAAATTAAAAAATACTATAACACCATGGTTGGATGTATGTTTACAAATCATGAGGTACATAAATATTGAAGGGAAAAAAAGAGTGGTTCATTCTCACTATATTTTTGAGAAAAGGTTGAGTCAATTTCCTAAGTCATTTACTTCTTCAAGCACTTATTTGGTTGTTGAATTTAGTTCTATACTTTTTACAACTAGGTGAAACATGGACTAATCCTATAGTGCTTAAAATTTGTCACTCTACTATGTTGGCATTAATTCACATAAGCCACAAACCTTATGCACTCACCCAAAGTGTAGTAGAGAATGAACTAGGGCCTATGTTTGGCTAGTCATTCCATGGTGCAACTCATTTTTCAAGGGCCTTAGTCATTGACACAATGGCATTGGCAAGTTCATTGGTATAAGCCATTATGGGTGAAGTCTGAATGTGTATAGGTGCAAAGCTTATTTGGGGAACTCATTCTATATATAGGGTGACAAGCCTATATTGAGACAGTCCTAGGTTCTTAAGGGTGCAAGCCTTTGTGTTACTAAGCTCAGCATCATTTAGGATCTTGTGTAGACAAGTGAATTACTTATATCAAGGGGTTCATACTTAAGCTAGCACTCCTAGTGTATGTGTCAAAGCTTGGGTTCGTACCATTCCCTATACTTAGGATATTTTATAGTTTAGGTTAACATAATTATTTAGCATAGAGACACCATTAATGACTTGGAATAATAATTTACTTATTAATATTATATTATTGTAACTATTGTATTCAAGTCACATTCAAATAACCTTGCCATAACCATATAAACTAGATCAATACACAGATAGGCACAATTACACTATTCAATTATTAAGGTTCAAAAATAAGATTTCATATCAATATAAATAAATCACATGCTCATCTATACAAATATCGACCTAAAGGCTCATAGGTGAGCTTAGGCATAGCAAGATGGATATTCATAGGTATCCATTACTAAAACCAATTTTTAACAATAGTTAATTTGCTATGTATGAAACCAATTATATAGAGCTTCAATATCTCCAAGTCTCATCTCTACTCACTATATCAAGCTTGGTTTTATATCACTTAGGATCATATTCTCACCAAGGTGGAGGTCACACATCGATTGCTAAGCTGGAGCCTTGGTTGAATAATTTGTTAGCTCTATCACCTTACACCCTTTTCACTCTGGTTACCATGTGCATATGCTCATGAATATTCCCCACAAAATCTATATTCTAGTTAATCACTTAATAACTAGCATAAGATGAGATTTGATCCCTCTAACTAGTACAAAATATACCAAACTAGAAATAATTCCACATAATTTCCTCACACCAAGATATCTAGTGAGTTGGCATGGGTTCAAACTTTGGAAAAAAGGGTCATAACATTACCCCATAAAAAATTTCTAGTCCATCCTTAGACTAGTATTTCAATGCCTTAGGCACATAGAACTCTGATGTGTTCTCCTTTAGTTTAGCATTGAAGTCCTCAGAGTCCTTGATGGAAAACTTGATTTATTCAATGGTGTTGTCAATCTGTATTGAGGTAGCACTAAGTGTGAGTGCATTAGTTTTATATAATTATTTTTTGAAGGCATCTAGCATTTCATTTTCCCTTGTCACTCCTCCATCTAAGATTTCCCCTTGATCACTAGATTTTGTTTGTACAGTGTGAAAGAGTTCTTCTAGGTTCTGATCTTGGTTCTTGATTTAGGAACTTAGGGTATTAACCTCTACCATTATTTGTAATTGCTTGGTCTTGCTAAAAATGTATTCCTTTACCATAAGATATTATCTCTCCCCCTTTGCCTTCTTAAGTCATATGTTGATGACTGACGTTTGGTTGGATAATTTCATGATGATAGTGTTGACTACCTCCTTACCTTATTCTAGTTGCATAAATAAGTATTCCACTTCTTAGAGATTATTTTTTAACTCCTTTTATAAGATGGTGCAAGGGTCCTCCTCTTCTTATTCCATTGGTTCTAATTTCAACCTTGGGAGCATCTAATCCACTAGCATGTAAACCTTATTAAGATCCAAAATATTCAAAGTGTTAATATCATCCAAGAGGGATGGCTCAACTTCATCTACACATTAAGCTAGTTGTTGTATTTTGAAATTCATGGCCTCTATTTCATTTTTTTATTCTATCATGATATTATTTAACTTTGAATCCATAACATCATTGATGATGTTATTCTAAGCTACTTTAGAGGCCATTCAAATGAGTGTATTAGCTGACCTAATTGGGTTAATTGCATGAGGGTTTGTGATCCTCTAATGTCTATATACATAGTACAACCTTTTGTCGCACCTCAAAAAAAGGCTCATCTATATAAATATAAAAATCAAATGATATCTATTAGTGCATCTTAGTTGTGGTTGTTATGGGGGACATGTACTAAACATGTAGTAATATTCATTGGTCTACCCCTTTTGTTCCCCTTTTCTTAGGCTTGGCTCGACACCTTCTTCCTTAGTGATAACCAACTCCATATGATCTTGTTCCTTTTCATAAACACTAGTGCTTTCTTCAAAACTTCCATATAAGGTTTCATCTTCTTAATCCTATAGGGTTCTTCCTCAAACTATCCCCTTGGTTTATTTCTTCTTCTTATGGCTCTTTGGTGCTAACCTCTATGGGTGTTTCCTCTGAACAACTTCACCTTATTCTTACATTTTTTAGGTCTCTATTGCACTCTTTATTTTTTCCTTCAAGGTTATAACATCACCTTCCTTATATCCAAGTGCCCTTTTAGTATATGGGCATGCCTATGGTTCATCTTCTTTTACTATTCTGGTGGGGGTGTTAGGTACCTTTACTAATTTCTCCTCCATTGGGTTTATGCTTGCAACAACCTTCTTCTCTTCCTTTTCTCTCTTGGCCCTTTCCTATTGGGACTTATTTCTATCTACCATCTTCCTTTTTATTATTTCCATGGTATTTTCTTCCTTATCCCATATTTCCTCAACCTTAACCTTGTCAATTTGTTCCTAGGTCATGCGAAATGCCTTCATGGCTACTATTTTTTTCTCTAGCTCTAACATCATCTATATTTTCTTCATTGAGGCACATTGTTTTCCACTAGTTTATTTTTTTCCTTAGTTTATGAAAATTATGTGGAGAGATCTTTGGATGAGGTGCTATGTAGCTTTTCTACCTCTCTATGTGATGTGGTAGTGCCACCTTGGAGGACCTCCTTAACTTATTTGGAATTAAGATCTTCTTATATTGCTTCTTCTTGAATGATGTAAACTTTTATCTCTACTTCCTCCATATCTGCATGTTCCTATTACACTTTTAATTCCTTGAATGCCTCTTACGCCTCCATCTCTACCAAGGTTATTGTGGGAATTTCAAATGGCCTCTTAGACTTATTTTTATTCTCCCTTTTCTTGGGTGAAGAAATCCATGACATGATAACCATGTTATTATTCTTTGGTGTAAAGGGATTTACTTCATCATTAAAGGCATTCTTATATCTCATCAAATGTTTCCCCCCATGTTTTTTTGTGGAGACTTATTATACATTGACAACACCAACTTCCCTTTTTTATGGTCTAAAAGGGGAGGTAAATATATTTATTAATTCTCACACCCTCCTTCCTTGGATTAATCTCATAATAAAGCATATGGATGTGCTCGAGGATCACTTCTTTCTAGAGGGGATGGATGTTTGTGTGATCTAATACATCCTCCTCATATTTGGTGGCTTTCCCACTTAGGTGTATGTATTGGCACCACAACCTTATCCTCTTCAATTCAAACTCCTTCATTGGGATGTCCATCTACTACACATTAGGGATCCTTCTTAGTACCTCCCTAAAGTATTTTATGGAGAATGTGCAAGGAATCTTGAGCCAAACTGAGTGGTTACCATTTATTAACTCCATGCACACTACATATAAGTATTTTAGAATGAAAAAGGTCTCCATTCCAAACATGTTTTTTAGAATCTCCTTGGGGATGTGACATTCTATCCTGAATTCTTTGATATATTGCACACACCACCCCATCACTCAGGTCTTGTACTTTATAGAGAAGGAAGCGATCAAGTGAATTATCAATAGTTCTATGTTGGGGAGTCTTTGTGCTCTGGGAAGACCCAAAGATTGTCTTCATTCCCATTGGGCACATCGATATCCTTTATGACTTTCAAAATCAATATTGACCTCCACCTGAAGGTCTCCCATGACATATGACACTCTAGTGCATTCTTTATCATTTTCTCGACATTGAAATTTGTGATGTTAAACTTAACCCCCTATGCCATGTGATAGGTGATGCATAGGTAGGCCTTAGTGAAATTTGTCCATCAACTATTAAGGAATGTGAATCCTCTATTGTAGTATCTAAGGAGTTTCATGAGCCTTTCAACTTTAGCATCACTAACCATCATGTAATGGATGCCTATTTTAGAGTATGGGAGCCTAATAATTTTGCCTATTAGGTGCATTGATATCTACATCCACCTCATTTTAAAATAGATGTGATATTCATGGATGCATGAGAGGAGGAACTATATGAGTTATTCTATCTTGTCAAAGCATGATAGTTCATAGATATGAGTTTTATAAGAGGTCACAAGTCTATCTCAAATGGAGACATTGAACAACATCATTCTTGATAATATTTCAGCCCCCATGTCCACCATACTATGCTATGTTAGATATTGCACATGGATTAAGGTTTTCTATCTATATTATTTTGATTGATAGGTTTTCCTAAAGACATCTAGTTCTCCCCTACCAAGACCTCTTAGGGAATTTACATCACTTGGTATGACATTTTTACAAGTGCCTTTGTGTCTAATTTTGTGATGCTTACTATTATAATGGGATATTACTTGATATTCATAGTATCCATATCTTCTACTATCCATACCCTCTTGGCATCGTTCTACACCTACTATAGATTAGAACTCATTTTCTTCTTTCCCATATTGAACCAGCTAGTGTTGAAGCATGTTTTATTTACTTTGTTGTAGCATCTAATGTTTATTTGTGATTATTATAATCATGAGGTATATGATTGTGACATTGGATCTTGAGCTTCACATGCTTTTAATCATGGCCATAGTGTTACTCTATTTTTATGAATCCTAGTTTTTATGTAATTCATACCACACACTTCGTTATGCCAATATTAAAGGGAACATAATGCCTTTTTCTATTGAATTTTTTTTCACTTTTGGCATCCATGGGTGCTCAAGGGTTCACTCTAGTATCAATTGTTTGCTTTACCTCTAGTGTTCTACTCTATATTTTAGGTGAAAATTATCTCAAGGTTTATAACCTAAACTAGTCAGCTTGTCATTGCTTTATACCTTAAATTTCATCTACCTTCGTAGTTGTAGGTGATAAATTACATGGTGGCTCCTTAATTTTTTGGAATTCATTAAAACCCAAAAATTTCATGAAATTCCTCTGCCACACATGCATTCAATGTGGATATTTGTGCCTCCACCATCACCTTAATAAATTCTCCTAATGGTATTTTTGGTTAAGTGACATGTTGTTCAAATGGCCACTTCCTACCTCACTTTAGGTGGATGATAACTTATCCTAATGATCTTTCTCCTATGATTTGTGTACTTGGTGTAACCTTTCACCTTCCTTATGGAAACTTGGGTGCAGTGCCTCACATGCACATGATTTCACCTCCATGGTTTCATCTTCTTTTCCTATTATGTTTTCATTTCAAGTGCACTTTGCTTCTTTAGTTTATTTATGTGTTCTTCATCTCTTTGCCTTGGCCTATCCTATCCCATAATTTTTTTTGTGCTATCCATATAGTTATTTAATCTCCTCTTAGATTTATTTCACATGATCATCTTGTGTATTGGATTTCTATCCATTATACACTAGCATCTTCTGCACTTTTCTTTCATATTATGTGGTTGATCACCCTTTATGTCTCTCTTTCTACCTTGGTGCTCATATGTTCAAATTCTAGTGAATTCTATGCACCTAGAAACATAGGTGTTTGGCCTCAAGCACTTTGGAATGCATTTGTGCTTGACTCACCTAACTAAAGTTATGTGTATAAGTGCCAAAATATTTATTTTATGGGCTTGAAAGCACTGCTTATTCACTCTATAAGAAAAACATTCATAAAATACAAGGAAATGTCTAGCTTGTGCCAAACATTATTCAGGTCAGCATAATGCAACTAACTTGTGATCAAAAATATGATGTCTAATGTATCAAGCAACATATTATTTGATGTAGAATTTCACCTGATAATGTATACAACTTACATGTGCTAGTTTACAATATATTATGGATGACATATAGGCCCAACCACCTAATTTGTAGCTTTATCAAGTGCATGAGGTACTTGGAGTAAGAGAAAGAAAAATTCTCCTTTAGTCAGTACCTTGAATTTAATATTTTTATCATGTCACAACTTCTAGCATACCTTCTCTATCTACTAGCTTCACCTTGCTTGGGAATACACCTCATCCAAGCTATCTAAGCCCTCCAGCCTCACACTCAATGATTCTTGGTCATCAAAATGACTAATTCATGTAATGTTAAATGATTTCACCAAAATTTCCATTGGTAGAATATCCTCTATGCCAAAAACTAGTTGGAATGGTGTAGCCTTATTTAGGCATTTGGAGGTTGTGTGGTATGCCCATTAAATTACTGATACTTGATCATGCTTGTCTTTATGACCAACATCAAAAAATATTCATGAGGCATGTTACAAATATATTTTTAAATGATTTTAATACGTCATTTTATTGAGGAATATATGTGATGGTATTATGGTACACCACCATGTAATTGGCTAGTAGGATTTTCATAGTTTCACTGAGGAATTGTGTTCTTCTATTGCTAGATAAATTGAGTGGGCACCCATAGAGACTTATGATATTCTCCCATATAAATCATGAATTAATAAAAGTAGTGAATATTTTATTAGGCACTACCTTAGCCCACTTTATGAAATAATTAATGGCTACCAAAATATATATTTTATTAGTGTACATTACTATAGGAGTGATTGACCAAAAAAAAATCAATGGCCCATTTTTTGAATCGCTCTTGGGTAATAATGGGGATGAGATGAATATCATACAATTGGTTTAGCTTCCCTATGAATTGGCATATGTCACATGACTTAGTGAAATATTTTAAATTTTGGAATAGGCTTAGCCACCCCAACCCTGATTATAACACTTTGTGTGTCATTGCATCTCCTATATAATGTCCTCATGTGATCCCATCATGCAAATCTCATAGAATAGAGTCTCTTTCATGTTAAAAAATGAATCATCATATGAATTCATCTCAACTTAACTTATACATCTCCCCACTAATGATCTAAAAGGGTGTGTCATGAATAATGAGTTATTTCTTCTCTTTAGTTATCATGGTCTGGGGTACAAAACCTAGATGTTATAAATGTGGATATCTCCACTAAGTCTTTGGTAATGAACTAGAATCTAAAGAGTTATACATCTGGAAAGTCATTTTCAATGAGCATTACCATATCATCATAGTTGATGTGGGATAAATGGTTTGGTCTAGAGTTTTTCTTGCTAGGTTTCACCATAACTAAGAACTAGAATTTTTGAAACATAAACATACATCTAAAAATGCACCCATGGAGAATAGGCTTATTCATAAGGTACTTAAGTCTTTCATGATTGGTGAAAAATATGAATGGGGTCACCAATAAGTATTTCCTAAATTTTTAAAGGGCATAGACCATTGCTAGCGCATTAAACTCAATAGTAGTGTAATTTTACTCTTTCAGGGTGAATTTATGACTTACAAAGGAGATAGGATGATCCATCTTACCTTCACTAGGTTGTGCTAGAATGGTACCAATTTTAGATCTAGATGCATTGACATGGATGTGGAATGGATTCATCTAGTTGGTAAACTGAAGGATAGGAGTGCTAACCAACTTGAGCTTTAGAGTTTCAAAGGCATCTTCTTACATTTCACCCTAGTATAATGGGCCATCCTTGCACAAAAAATCCTCTAGTGATGTTATGATCCTTACATAGCTCCTTATAAACTTTATATAATAAGCACAATGGCCAAAATAGGTGTGATCATCTTTCTACATGGAAGGGGCCTAGATCTATAGAATAATAGTAATCTTCATGGCATTGATGAGCAGACCATTTTATTAAATAATGTGCCTAATTAAAGTTCTAAATGGTGTCATGAAGATCCACTTCTTAAGGTTTTAGGATATTTATAGTTATCAAAAACTCTTAAACATGAGTCATAAGTTATCCTAATGGTATCTCATGATCCCATACATAGTCTAATCATCAAGGTAGATGTAGAGGAACTTATGGATAAGATCCTTGAATGCAATGACAAACACTTTGGAGAATATGATTGATGCATTATTGAGGCCAAAAGGCATCACATTATATCTTAAATAACCCCATTCTATCACAAAGGTTATTTCAAGCCTATCATCTTCTTTAATTTGGACTTGATGGTATCTAGAAAAGCCATAAGTGAAAGTATATAGTGTGCATCATGTGACTCCATCCAAGACTTTGTCAGTGAACGAAGTCAAGAAGGGGTCAGTGATATAGGCAATTAATAGTTAGTAATCAACATAAATGTATATGTGACCATATTTATTAATGATAATAAACATGGGGGCTAACCCATTTTGACTCTTGCATTAGGTATATCACTCCTACAACCATCATACTTTCAATCTCAATTTTTACCTTAGCATAGCGATTGGGGTTCATTCTGTATGGGAATTTTTTGATAGGTCATAATCCATCCACCAGCTTTATGCTCATTTTTCCAAGGGATGGATGGGTGACCTTCACGTCCTAGTAATTACATGGAAACAAATCTTGAAACTCCTTCAAGAGATCCACAATTCATGTCAACTCTATGTCAGACCAATATGCACCTAGAGTAGCCACCTTTGGTTCTCCTTCTATGATGATATCAACTTAATTACTCCAAATTACCTCTTAATTTGTGCCCTAAACTTACTTACTCCCCTTCATTGTTTCTATGTATAAATTAATAGGGTCTTCCTTGTTAGGGTAATTATCATCCACTTGGTGTATGATCCTCCTCTTTCCTATCAAAGGCATCCAATTTTACACTTTATAGACATTTGTATCTTCATTAATTGAGTCACTATTGAGTTCCTACTCCATGAATAATGTTGGGAGTGTTAACCCTTTCTCCCTAAACATATCTTATAAGCACTCCTTTAAGATTATAGTGTCTTCAAACACTACTCTTGTAATGACTTACGATGGCTCGATCAATTCTAGGTTATGTGAGGAAAAGGACATCACCCATGTCTCTATGTTTTTATAGAAGACATGCGCCCCATAAGTTCTTTAAGGTGTTTATGCCATAGTCAGTCCATGTTTTGAGTCATAAAAGTATGTGAAAATATCTAGGTCCTCATTAATTTTTCTAAATTTGGTGTAGATGGTTTCTTTTACATCTTTCCAAGTTGGTAAGATAGGCCTATATAATGCCTACCAAGCAGTAGTGCTTCTTAAACTATACATCAGTGTGCCCATTCTATCTAATTCCTTTGAGATGTAGGACTTTAGGTCATAGACACATTATTCTTTAAAATTATTCCCCTCATATTTTAGGAGCACTACAAGTTTACCTTTGCTCAAGAAAAACACTTTGTTTCCCTTCTTCCTATTTCAAAGGACCCCTCTTTGCAAAGTATGATTAATATAGACCAAGCCAATCCTCATAGTTTTTAGCACCTTGGCACTCACTACATGGCATGTATGACTAGTGGTTTAGTAAGATTATTCAAGCCATCAATTTTAAGTTATGTTGCTAGTGTCTGAGGCTGACTATCTATCATTCTAAGAAAGCACTCCTTGGTCATTAGGGTTGATATTTTCAGTGACTTACATCATGAGTTTTTAGATATGGTTGATCTCATATTCAATATCAACACTTTCTACATAAGGGGGTCCTTGGTCACTTGATATGGGGATTATGACACTCTCCTTGACATTTTCAAAGGTTATATATCACTTCTTAAAGTGCATGTCAACATTATTTATGTATCACCATGGCATGCCCATGAGTACTAGATAATTCTCTTGCTCAACCACCTCGATCAATTTGAAATCATCCCAAAAATTGGAACCCATAATATCTATAATGGTTCCTTTTATAATTTTCATTAGTTACATCCTATATTTGTTGGCCATGAAAAACACATGAGGGGAAATCCTCAAGAATGGCATAACCAACTTCTCCCATGTGTTCCTTTTTAATATATTTACCTTGGCACTTGTGTCTATGAGAAACTCACATACAAACCATCCATCAATGGTGGAATTCACTAAGAGATCTTGATCATACTCCACATTCTTTTTATGCCTGACCTTTTGTGTCCTTTCCATGAGTGGCACAACAATTTTAATTGGCTTCTATCTTACATGTTTTTAAATCAAATTCTTTGATATGGGTATCATCCCTTCTATCTATAGTAGGTGTAGGATATTTTTTAGCTCTTGTACCTTAGCCTAATGATTATCTTTCTCCTTGAGAGAGGTAGTAACTTGCACCTCTCATTATCATACCTTTTGAAGTTCCCCTTATAGGTTTTGAATGATGCTCATAGCCTATTACAAGGCATCGTTCTAACATGTAGGGTTAGGGTAAGGAAAAATTTTAGGTTTTGATAGTGTGATGCACTCAATGAGACTTAGTTCCTCATATTATAAGTGTATCTTTGGTATTGACACAATTGGTAGCTGAGTGGTGAGCCCACTATGAGTAGTCACCTACACCTTGACTTTTATTGCTACTGGTTAGTTATTCTTTTGAATTCAATTTCTCTACTTTTAACTCATGCCTAATCATTCATTTGCCTTTATCTACACTGGGTTGGCCTTGGGTCAAATTTTTATACAATTTAGGGAATTCCTTAACCTTGTGTGTTCCTCAACAATACCCACATATTAGATGTGTAGGGAAATCATGCTAATAGTGCTTGGTCAAACCACACTTGTAACATGATCATAATGGGAATATTCCTCTATTATGTCCTCCACTTCATCCTCTAGCACCTCTTTACATCCCATAGCCTACCTTTTACTAGCCATATCCATAATTTACTTGGTTGTCCTACCCTCCATATTCTATAGTTACTTGTCATTTACTTCTCTCCATATTTTCATTCATCTTATTGATTACATGGTAATTAATTGTGTTATAAGTATAGGAACTGCATAAACAAAAATATATGGTTATATTAACTTGATTAGCACATTAAAAAATAGGTCAATTTTGAACATCATATGCCTTACAAAAAACTCATAGCTTTGAAGAAGTATGTGCACATTCCTTCAAGGGTAATTATTATGGTTATAGAATTTCATCTTGTATTTGGTGCACCATAATCCACTTCAAATGTTTTATAATGAACTAGCAGTCATTTTTTAGAGTTAGTTGTCTATGGATACAATCTACACTTCCATGAATGGGATAATTCTAATGTTGATAATTATGAATGCCTTGACTCTAAGTGTAGATTCAAGCTCCTCTTAAGGATCTATGAATATCTTTATAGAGACCACTCTTCTAAATGGTACTAGAAATCTGCTAATGAATGATTGTGCATGCTGGGAGGGGTAAATGCCAAAAGGAATCTTATAAAGAAGAGTTTTAAACCTAGCATCATATAGGAACATGCTTTCTAATATCCCTTGGATAATTTATTTGAGTAAATAGATGCTTTTCTATTCAAACATGGGTATGTTGAATTCATTTATAAATTCTTTCTTCAAGGTGTCATAATAAATCATAGCATAGTTAGGATCAAATTCAATCTACAAGGTATGAGTACAATCAATAAGAGTTATCATGAACTATGTTACCTTGTCATCTAACTAGGTTATACCATAAGCATGTTATTAAAGATAAAATTTTAACACATGCTCTATGGCATTTTCCATGCCATGATATTATGGTGAGTGAATTTCCATCCCATAATATATTTTTATGAGGGAGGGGGGTGTTAGAATCTAGGGTGATTACCACTAGTACTTATCCTATTGATGGTCCTTCAATACATCAAGTCATTAGATTGGGTGTCAACCCTGTTATTTTGGTTGGCACTATTTAAGTTTATGGTGCGATGCTACTCACTTGTAACATTGGGCCACTTCCCTTGGGTTATTACTTAGTCTATGTAGATAACATTTTCTAAACTAGAATTCTTGCATTTATATTCTAATTTATCAAGATAATGCCCAGAGGTCTAGGGGTATCCTTAATTATCTCCTCATATGGAACACCTTATTTAATCACAAAATTATACTCTAAATCTACAAACTAGTCAAAGTCAATATAGACAATATGGTTAGTTATCATTCTTTTTTATTCTCATGGGAGATCTAGTGCATGAGCTAGTACCATAGCTTCAAAGTGGGTAAGCACTTCTAGTGCATATTCCATGATCAAATTCTTTAGGGACCCAATGCATTCTTTACCCATCAATAATTGAGCTTGATCTATAGATTCATTATTCCTCTCCTTGCAGTGGTACAATTCAAAAGATACTTCCCCATCCCCTTCCCACTCACTATAGGTCATATCATCACTTTTAAGTTCCATATGTTACATAAATATATGCCTTATCTTGTTATAAGTTTATTTCCTGAGCTCTCAGGTTTTAATTTACTCATCCCCTTCCGTTTCACTTTACCTACACATACCCTTCTTCCTCATTGTACTACTCATACATGAAAGGATTTTATCCTTCTATTCTTATATTTTAAAAGTAGTAATCCATCATTAGTTTCTTAAGATTTGTACTAAATTATCTCATAAACATTCTTCTAGGCTCACACAAGAATTGATACTCTTCTTCTTAAATTTAGGAGTACATTGATGCTATGAACTCAAGCACACAAATATTTAGTACTCCTTTTCACCATCTATTTATAGATCTAGTCCAAGTGGCATCAAAGTTCTCAAGTTTTTATAATCACTCCATCCACTTAAGGCTATGTTTATAGATTCATCTTCTATGGGTTGCATAATCATCCAACCATCGGTACACATACTCAATTAGTTTGTAAAATAATACCTCATATAGAGCATCATATAGGTTATTCTAGACCCACTTCCCTGGCTTCTATTATTTATAGGATGGATGCTTCAGTGTAAAGCTATCTTCCACCTATTCTATCTAGTGCTCAATGTTCTCAAGGGAGAGTTCGAGCATTGTTATTTTGTACCATTATATTAGTAAAATTCAACACAGGTATAAAAAATAGAACCAAAATGTTTTATAAAAGGGTTGGCTAGTTTTATAAGTCATTTAATTCATTAGGTGATTATTTGGTTGTCCAAGTTAGTTGTATACTTATTACAACTAGACACAAATATGGACTAATCCTATAATGTTCAACATTTATCACTCTATTATGCTATCATCAATTCACATAACGTGCAACCCTTATGCACTCACCTAAATCACAATAAAGAAAGAATCAAGTCCTACATTGGGTTAGTCATGCCATGGTGTAACTCATTCTTCAAGGGGCTTGGTCATTGCCATAATGACATTGGTAAGTTCATTGGTGAAAACCATTCTAGGTGAAGTCTGATTGTCTATAGCTGAAAAGCCTATTTGGGGAACTTATTCTGGATATAGGGGCATAAGCATATATTAGGATAGTACTAGATTATTAAGGGTGAAAGCCTTTGTATTAATAAGATAATCATCATTTATGAACTTGGGTAAATAAATGAATTGCTTATATCAAGGGGTTCATGCTCAAGCTAGTGCTCTTAATACAGGTGTTAAAGCTTGTGCACATGACCTTCCTTATACTTAGACTATTTTATAGTTTAGGTTGATATCATTATTTAGCATAGAGACACCATTAATGACTTGGTGTAATAATTATCCTAACAATAAATTCATATATCTAAATTAAACTACTGTAACTATTACATTCAAGTCATATTCAAATAACCTTTCCATAACCATATAAACTATATCAATACATAAAGAGGTATAATTCCATTCTTTAATTACCAAGGCTCAAATAATAAAGTTCATATTAATAGAAATAAAGAACATTATCATCTAAATAACTATCAACCTTGAGGCTCACAAGCATGCTTGGGCACTACAAGATGGATCTTCATAGGTATCCATTGCTAAAAATTCATTGTACTTGGAACCAACTATATAGAGCTTTGCTATCTCCAAGTCATGTCTCTCTACTCACTAGCTCAAGTTTGGTTTTATATCACTTAAAATAATATTCTCACTAGGGTGGAGGGCACACATTGAGTGCTGAGTTATAGCCTTGGTTGACTAATCCTTCAATTCCATCAGCTTACAACCTTTATTCTCTAGTTTCCACATCTAGATACTCATGAAGATACCTCATAAAATCTAGGTTCTAGTTAACTACCTACTAGTTATATCAAGATGAGCATTGATTCATCTAGCTGGTATAAAAGATACCAAACTATCAATCATTCCACATGATTGCCTCATGCAGATATGTCTACTAAGTTGGTGTGGGTTCAAACATAGGAATAAGGGGCTCAACACCATTTTTTGCTACTCAATCATTTAAATAACAACTTTTTCCTTAGCTTTTGATTATATATATATATATACATATATATATATGTGTATATATGTATATGTGTGTGTATATACACACACACACATGCATATATATGTATATACATATATATATATATACACACATATATACATATATATGCATATATATATATAAATATATATATATATATATAATATAGATATATATATATATATATATATATATCCATATATATATATATGCATATATAAATATGCATATATATATATATATGTATATATGTATATATATATATATATATACATATATACATATACATATATACATACATATATATATATATATATATATATATATATATATATATATATATATATATA
The DNA here is from genome assembly GCA_037957365.1 of Torreya grandis. Classification (NCBI taxonomy): domain Eukaryota; kingdom Viridiplantae; phylum Streptophyta; class Pinopsida; order Cupressales; family Taxaceae; genus Torreya; species Torreya grandis. Next base: position 161,431 of record JARHVA010006127.1, on the reverse strand, counting down.
TATATATATATATATATATATATATATATATATATATCAAGTCTTATATGGAGGCCTACCATGGTGACACCTTAGTGATTAATATTCACCAGTTCTCATCATGTTACTAGTCAAGGGGGCCAGGCCTTATATTAATAATTGGGTGGTGATTTCAGAGGTGGGGGATCCAAATGGATTAGATAAAATAGGCAACCAACTCTATGGAAACATCCAAAATAGAGTTAGAAAACTTTATGAAAACCATCACCCAAATTATGAAGAGAAGGAAAATAAAATACACAAAGGGGGTGTTGACCATATTTGGTAACCATGGGGAAGCTTCATCCAATTCAATTCAAGGCTTTGGATCATTCATAGGTTCTTGAAGTTTAATCAATTCAATGAAAATAAAATGAGTATGAGGTTAGGACCAAATAATTTTCAACAATTAAATGTTTTAAGAAAGCTATTAAGCATGCATTATTATTATTGACCTCCTTTTCAACCTTCTTTGTGAACATAGATCCCTCTAAGAACCCACTGGGATCTAGCAATGAGTTGATTTCAAAAAGTTTCCTAGTGATGGCTTTAAGAGGTGAAGAGATAAGATTTGATGAGACCTCAATGATGTCTTAATAGATTCCTATTTTTTTATTGATAGTGGGACTTATTTATTTATTTCAAATGTCCCCTCATGCCACATGCCAATCTCATAGTGGTCATGGTCCTTTTAAAATGCTTATCAACACTTAGTCTAATTTACTCAATGTTCACCAATAAATATCTATGTCAAAAAAGTATTAGATGTGTTACAATACCAGTGATTCAATGACTCAAAACTATCCATACAATTTTAAATCCCTCAATTATAGTATAATGGTAGGATTTCACCATGTGGCACAATTCCATTACACCACTCTCTCATATATTTTTGTACAAGCCTAGTAATGTGTCAAAGTAATGGTTGAGTAAAATTATTACACATGGTGAGATATTAGTTCACCATAGGAAGATTAGTCATAATTAAACTTGAATCCTCAACATAATAATGGGTGAGCAAGGAAAATCCACATGGTAGGGACCCATATTTCAATATTAGAGTCTATGGATAGAGTAAATTCAATCAGATTGAATAAGTGTTGAATGCAGCCTAAAAGGGAGTTTGATAATTAGATTATTTTTATCCTTCCCATCCTTTCCAAAAATTTATTAGGGTTTTCATATCTTTCCCATGCTTGATCTAATCAAATGGTGACATGTGACAACTATTCAAAGAGTCTCGATATCTTTATACTTACTTTTTAGCAAGTTACTAGAGTCAATCTCCTAGGGTGTTAGGATCATAAGAATTATCAGAGGTCAAGAAACAATTAGTGATCCCCATTTAAACCTATCAAAAATTTTAGATATAACTCTAGATACCCAAGGTCAACCATAAAAATCATGTGGATATTCACAGTTTGAAGATCCGATTAGAGCACAAGACTTTTAAGCCCAATCAAAGTAGGACACATGGAAGAAAATATATTTTGAAAAAGTTTATAAGCTTTGAAATACTTCAAAATTTTGGAATAAAAAGTTCATATAGGTATTAGTAGAACACAAGATAAGGGGAATCAAACCTCTAGCCAAATTTTAACACCCTCATGGTCCTGAGGCCTTAATACGATGTTATGTCATAGCTTTCCATAACCCTAGGGGATAAGATACATATTTAAATTGGCACATTAGCCTAATGGCACCAAAGCCCTGAGGCCATGAGTTATAGAGGACATGACATGTGGAAATTCTTGAGGCCAAATAAATAAATATCCTATAATTTCTAAGAGAGTGATGCATGATAACATCAAAGTCAGTGAGCTAAAGCTCATAGATGTTGATAATCTACCAAGTGGTGAAATGAGAGCCTATAGTAGTAGATATAATAGTGAAGCAAAATCAAAGGAAAAGAATGTCAAAATAGAGGAACATGGTAGTGATGATGTTATCAAATCACGAGATTAAAGATTGAAAACATCTTTATACATCATAAATGTTAAAGGCCAAATTTTAACTGCACACTAATTTTGATTTTTAGAATCAAGTCACATATGGATGCCTCACCAAGTAATGATCAAGTGGGTGGTGAAATTCAATGCAAGACTGAAAAATGATACCCATAAAAACATGGAATACATATTGGGATCAAACATATAACATAAAAGATAAATTCAACCTTAAAGAAGCATGGATATAACTATGTAATACATGGACAACTAATTATCCCAATACAATATAAACTACTTTATGCTAATAAAAATTAATTAAGGCATGGTTTAATTTTTCCAATTTTCATGGATTCAATCTATCATATATTTCAATCCACCTACTCAATCACCCTATTCCAACCACCTTTAATCATTTTAAATACCCCAATAGTAGGTATGATTAATAAATGACATAAAGGCTTCCCATTGCCTATAAGATCTCAGGTCTTACATTGTTAAAAAGGTGGATATTTATATGCACAATAATTCTACCAAAATTTGCCCTTAAAGATCCCCTTTACCACTTATTTTTAATGAGAATTAAGTTCACCTCTCTCTCTATTATTTGAAATCTTGTGTGCTTCTTATGTTTTTTTAATCTTTGTTTATGCATATTTTTCATCCCTCTCATTATTGTCCATTCTTATCACTTTGTGAAAAACTTGGCTCTTTTCTTATGGGTCATATTTTATGTGAATATAGGTCTATCAAGACACTATAGGTGTATCATTTATCATCCCTCTTAGTGACGTATCGTGTCTTGTACCTCCATGTGAATAAATTATGTAATTAAAGTGTTTATAGTAGAGCCTATGTGATATTTTCTTATCTTCTACAATTTTTAGTGTGTTATTTAAATATTTTAGAGTTTATACATCTAGTCTTGGTTCATCACCATTATTTTAATTTTATCAAACCCCCTCTCTATTTTCCCACAATAGATTTTAGAATTAATATTAGTTGTATATTTCCATTCAAATCTTTTAATATTATGCATTAATCCTAAATTAGATGCATTAATATTAGAAGGAAACTAGCCTTCTCTAGAGGTTCATCCCAAAGAGAGTAAGTATCACACACCTTGGGGGATGATGCCATTATCTCATTCAACCAGCTTATAATTTAGTGGGTGCATGGTTTGAGTTATAATAGTTTCTATCATGCTTTATGGGGCGTGATTTGATGATCCTCACATAATCCATTGAATAATTTTGGTGTGTTCTTCAGTGCATCTTGATTTTTAGGAAAGTTTATTCAACACCATGATGAATCCAAATATCCAATATATTTATTTAAGTAGTTTTGGTGCCTAAAAATGTCTTTTCACCCTGATTTCATGAAAATGTTGTTGATATGCCTTCATGTTTCTCATATCAGGTTGAAAGCACTCTTGGATTCTATTAGTGTAGGATATTATTTTATTTTTATTACTTTATCAAGATTATTATACACACACAAAGTTTTTTCCTACACTTGGGGGATTAGATTGGTTGGGTGTAATTATATCATATGAGTTACTCTTTCATTATTCTATCATAAAAGTTAATATTTGATTATTATATCATAGGAGTTGCATGCCTATTATAGGCCCTTTGTGGAGGAGTTTATACCTTTCTCTCCTATTTTTACATCTTCATTTTGTGATCTATTCATGGATTATTGGATATTTTCTCAAACTCTCTTCTGCGTTATTCTCATTTTTATATTTTATTTATTTTATAGCTATGTTATGCACTTGCTTGACTTGTATTTTCACTCATACCTATGAATTTTCTTGATCTAGAGGTCTTGGCATCCAATATATCATGGTATCAGATAACCATTCTAGTATATGAATGTTTGGTTTTCTTATTTGTGATTAGTTTCTATTTTGAAATCATGAGTTTATTTTGCAAAAAAATAGTTGTTTTGTAGTCCTGTGGGATATATGTGATATTTTGCATATATTGGCATTTTGCATGCAAGTTATCTACTTCAGATTTAGTCATCATTAAAGTAGCCCATGTATATTGGCTTCATGCCCATGGCCTTCTTTTTTGCCAATTTCTAATTGATACAACACGTATCATGGATATTTACTATTATTTAATATTTATTTAACCACTAAAAGTAGTAATGATGGTTGCACCATTGATGGTTATATAGTAGTTAAACATTTATAATTATTGTATTGAGAAAGTCTTTGTCTACAAAAAAATAAATATCCAACATAGGGTTTCTCATGGCCATGATAATATTGGTTTGGTTTCCTTTCTGAGATGCATTTATGACTATAATAAAATTTTAATAATATATCAATGTACATCCCATAGTCCTTCATTGGCATGCACACTAAGCTTGATGGATTGATAGTTCATTTAAACCATCATATATGGACTAAGTATAAAGAATTACATGCATGCAACCCTAATATCTTGGGTCACCATTAACAACTAATACAATAAAATTGATAGCATTTTTATAGCTACTTGATAGTCCTTTTTCATGTTTAAACCTATATATACTAACTTAGTCATGTCTTATGCCACCTAGACAAGTTGATTTGTTGGTTCATGGAAATTTTGTGAAGTTTATGTTCATTTACAAACAATGATTTCATGTTAAGGAAGAAACATAGTTTTCTTTGATAGACACCTCTTATCTTATATGTGGTAGTCTTGACCATTCTGACATTAGTTTAGATCACCATTTTCCTTAGACATCTATGAAGTTAAATAAATTTTTTAACCATGTAGTCATTTGCCTTATTATACTCCTGCTAAGTCTCCCACCTTCCCTAATTACTATTTAACTAATCCCTCGCCCTTTCCACCTCCTCCAACACTGTTACAACATTTAATTTCATTAATTTGACATTGTTTATATTTGGTATAAGGTTGTTTCAAAAATATTTGTGGGGAGTGAATGATTTGGTGGAAAGTTCTTTTTTATTGTTTTTGTACAAAATAATATCTTGTATGGATAGATATTTTCTATTATTTTTTATAAAATAATATATTTGGGATGGGATAAATATTTGATGGAGACATGGTATTTTTTTGTTATTTTTGAATAAAAACAATATATTGCATTGGTAGACATAAGGATATATTGTAAAAGATAATTTTGTTTGGTTATTTTAAAATCCTCTTTTATTTCATCTATCAAAAATGGAGGGTGAGATCTAGTTTGGTAGGTGGAAAAACCCACTCATAAGAAAACCTTAGTTTCTCCTTCTCTCATTGCTTTCTATTTAGATCTTTTGGTTGTACTCTTCATTTATATGCATTTTTGGTGGTAACTAGCATGCATTCTAGGGGCCATTGTTTGGATAAAATTGGTGTATTTTGGGAAATTCTAAGGGACACACAAGATCTCTTTTGGCCAACACAACCCCTTTTCTTAAAAATGAGGGACCCATCTATGAAATATCATGAACTAGAGCTTTAGGGTCCTTTTTTATAAATAATTCCTTCTTAAATCCTTGGAGTATAGTCACCCTAATTTCCCTGAGAAGTAACAGGCTTATTTTATTATTTATGACTAAGGTGTATTTTCTATTTTATGAATCATGGAGCTAATGTTGTAGGTATAATTTTGATGTAAATTATTAGATTCTCATTAACATTTTAGATAAATAGACCAATCACCCTTTGCAATTACAACATTAATGACATATGCATATATTTTTAATCTATTATGTTCCTTTTTATTTCTTTGTAGTTTTTGTGAAACTCTAAGAGCTTGGGAGAATGTCCAAATATGGAGGCACCACGCCATCATATGTTAGATAAGCTAGTCCCCTAGACCTATAAGATATGTCAAATCTTGGGAGAGCCTATCTAAATGGGAAGGTAACATGTCTCCATGTGTCAGAGTGGTTAGTCCCATAGAATTATTAGAGGTGTTAGAGCCCAAGATATCCTAGCCAAGTGAGTATTAGTGGTTAGTCCCATAGAATAAGTTGGTTCTAGAGGTGATAGAATAAGTTGGTGTAGAGGAACATCTATCTTCATTCATAATTCCATTCATGTGAAGGATGGAGTCAATAACTAGGTATGCTCACCTAAATATTGGCACCATATTATTATTATCTCCAATAACACCTTCAAGGTGTATTAATCCCTCATACGTTACACCTTCTTTTATGATGTAGTGGTAATAATAGTCTAGATGGGGACTTACCAAATATACAATTTAATCCATGATTGGGCTGAGAACCCAAATTGTAAATGGGTTAACAAGGAAGATATCAATGAATTTCATAGTTCACACCTTCTGGGAGGAAGTTTACGTAGGCATGATCATGTTGAACTAACTATTTATGTGTTAGGACTACCTACACATTAGTGAGCTATGGATGCCTCTCTTGTATATTATATTTACACTCTCTAAAGTCCTATATATGGGAGGATTAATAAACTTTAATTTGGTCAATGCCATTGGAAATGTTTAAGCTAGGTGCAATTTATACATGATGGTATACATGTTAGATGTGGTCTAAAAGATTCTCTCTTTCAAACCTTTAGTATTTTAGTGGGTTCCTAGGGGATCGATAGTCCATGTGGCTTTTTACAAGTTATATGTCCACTATTTCCACAATCACATTTGGGACATATGAGATAATTTATTCCCAATGGTCTATTAAGTAATCAATGAGGCCCTAATGGCCCAAATCTTGAAGGCAATTAGGGATTATATCCATACCATAAATAAATTTTGGATTTATAAATATGGAACTATGAATTAGATTATGGGTTGACTCAAACATCCCATTTGTTTGCCATATTTCATTCTAAAACACCTAGTAGAGTAGATTATTGCCTATAAATTGGTGGAAGGAATATTCATGTTCTACATATTACCTCAATTTAAGGCATACCCACCACTTCTAATCAAAATTAGGTACCATATCTACAAGTCCTTCCCTCCAATTTAAAAGATGGTAGCCAAGTGAGACTCATTTTTACCAATAAAATATAATATCTAGTAATGAGAACCCAAGGGTAAAATTATATCTCACTTGTTGTAGTACTTAACTCACTTGAATATTAGTTATGGTCATCAGGTTGAAGATGATGATGAGATCTATCTAAATTCTATCGATGTCAAATATGAAAAATAAGAAGGGTAAGAAGGTACATGTAAGCACTTTAATTCTTCCTTTAGTTCATTCATGAACTAGATAGGACCCAAATCCAATAGCTCCCATCTTCTAAGAGAATCTTGCAAGGTAATTTATCACCTTCTCTTTATTGGGATCAAAGTTTAGCTCTATTCATTCCATTGTCTCATGTTCCTCATGCCTTGCCTCCTCCATCAACTCTAATATCTCACACTATGAATTCTCCTCTACCTACTCTACCAACTCCATTATCTAAGACATAATAGATCTAGACATAAGGCACTTGGGGCTAGGCATCTTAGGCCTAACCCATTAAACCATTGACACCTCAACCCCAGGACACACAGACCCTAAGTGTTGATGTGGTTGGTAGCTTGAGAGTGAACCTAGAGTGATTATCCCAATAGGTACCCATCCATGTTTCCCTATCAAACCTCTAACTTCTCTCATTTCTATTCCACCCCTCACTCACATCACTTTTCATCTCCCAGTCTTAACACCCACTAATTCTATTTTGTCCCTATAAATCCCTTAAGTAGTGCCTCATATTTTCCCCATTTCATCACCTTCATCATTTATCTAAATACCTTTGGGCTCAATCTTGTAAATCATCCTTTCATCTTCATTCCCCTCTATTATTTCCATCTAATAACTTGGAATCATCTCAGTGCCTTCTTTGGGTGTGCCTTTGTTAGTAGGCATGACTATGACTTTTGGGAGAATGAATACCACTTATAGGAAGGACCTTTTAAGTGCCCACTCTATTCAACCTATCACTTAACTCAATAGTTCTAATCCTTCACCATCAACACCCATAAATATTTTCATCCTAGTTAAAGCATCTAATACAACATCGAGAGCTGACCTAGGTAAGAGGCCAAAGAAGAAGCAAATAATAACCCACACTCTAGCTCCAACATGAAGGCCTTATTCTCTATTTTAACCTCTTCCATAGGAATCAATAACTCCTCCATCCCTAACCACAACATCTTGGTTCCTATATCCCTAACCCCCTTATTGGTTCCCAATTATACACCTCATACACTCAACCTTGCACACTTAAATTAAAATGGTAAGTAATGATGGAAAACCTACTAAAATGTCATTGTAGCCATGGAAGGGTTTGACATAAAGATTGGATCAAATATAGAAAATGAATGAGAGACACCTACAAATGGCATGGTTAGCTCCCTACTACTTTTGTCTCTCCCTGAACCAAGGTGAGAGAACCTATGGCATATATTGATCACCTGGATGGATTTATAATTAAATTTCCATAAGGATTCTTAGCACAAGGGATAAATATGACTAGATCATAACCAATTTTGTATACTTCATTGGTTTTCACATGAAATGCATACATGTTTTGTCATACAAAAGCTATTAAGGATAGATGAGGAGATGACTACAATAGAAAACCATATCGCTAAGATCTAGAGTACAAGTTGATAACACATTTAAAATATACAAGACTTTATGCATTTGAAAAGTAAATAACACTTATAGTATATAATAGGGTGTGTTATTTTTAGAGTAAGATAGGATAAAACAAGTTATATAATTACAAAATTGACGGTGTCATACTAGTGGATTCCAAATAATAGGGTATCTTGAAGAATTTCATGACTATTATTTCTTAATAAAGATGAAATAAAATTCAAATTAAAGATAATGGTAAACACTAAATGATCCCTAAAATCCTAGAACATACACTAAAATTGAAATCTTAAATACTTTCTCCTACTAAATTTATGAACCTAAGGTACCCTTAAAATATATTCAATAACATATTTCCAAAGATAACTGTAGATAATGATTTATAACCTAGGTACATTCTCAAAATGACAATTAATAATGAACAAAAACCCAAAATCAACATAACTTGCAAAAATTATTATTTCATTTCATCAATAGGATACAATAAAGAACCCTAAACATTTTCAAATTGACTTGAAAAGAAATATTACAAACATCAACACTTCAAAATGTTACCATGGTGACAAACATGGTGACATTACTCTTTCGAAAAGGGAGACATAAATAAGATCTCAAAGCTTGATAATGGTTTTATAGATGAAACCACCTTAATAAGGGAGACAAAATATACACAAAATTTGATCCCAAATAAATTTTTATAGAACCTTGACTTGGAGAAAATGGATTACTAAAATGACCTACAATAACCAACAACCAACAACAACCTTAGAATAGAGGACAACACCCATATTTATACATTTTTGAATTATGGAACTATGGGTCACAACTTAAAAAATTATAGAAGAAGCCTTCAAGTCCACCAAGATACTTCCAACTAAAAAATATGTCATGCCATGCTTGAGATATTCATCTACTTTTAAGAAAAGAATCATTGGTCTAACTACTTATACAATGAATGATGGAAATTAGAAATAAACTCATTGATTTCATGGATGGAAATATGTTCATAGTGGAAGCCCAAATAATTGTTTGTCATCATATGCAACCAATTGGAGATGCTCTTGACCACTCAATTGCACAACTAGAGGGACAAAATCATTTGAAAAGTTAATTAGATTTCATCCTCATGTGTAAATTATTTAGAAATTCTCTCTTATTTATCAATTGATAATCATGGAAATTTCTAGATAGGAAATATCTTCTTTGTGCATGCCAAGAAAATCTCCTTACCTTGTGATGATTAGAATTGGAAATCTACAACTATGATTATAATAGAAAAGATCCATGAACATTAAGAAAATATGCTCTGGAATGGTAGTTAGATGTTCTTCTATGCTTATAATCATTTCCACATCCATGAGAGAACCATCAATTTTAGATTTTAAACCAAATCTTACCATATACTAACATTTTACATACCACATTAGATCTAGTTAGGCATTTGTGGGTCCTATAAGTGACCAAATTAATTGATTGGATCTAATCTGGTCACTTATCATTTCCTCATGAATCTAACCCATTTGAAAATTCCACCTTGGAGTGCATCATTAGATAATCCTAGCTCAAGAAAATGTGAGCCACACATCTTGTATGAGATACTTGATTTCTAACTTTGTGGCATGTAGATATGGCACTTAGCATTTCTATATTTTCCTATGGGATCCTTGAATTTTTAACCTTAGCTATGCACCATTAAATCTGGCTGAGATGAGTAAACATGCTCCTTTAGATCATGATATGATGGGTGGAGCATTATTGGATGTTGTCTTTTACATGACCCTAAAAATATGCCACTTGGAATCCCTACAAGTTCCATATATACCTTACAGATAGTCTCTACTACTTTGAGCACCCTCATGCCACATGGAAGTATCTTTCTTGATATTAGACAGCATTGAATTGTCAACTACTATCTTGTACCATAAGATATTTAGAACATGTTTAAGCTTTAAATCATACCCCTTGAGCTTGAACCTTGTCACAAATGTGCTTGTACTAGGTTCCTTTGACTATTTGTATTTGATCATGCATCATCAGATCATCCTACTTTGTGTACATATGTGTCATTTGATCTACCTTTGTTTGAAAATAAGTGGCCAATTCATGGGGTCTAAAATTGATGTTCACATGACTATCCTAGAACATTTAAATTCCAATAGCTAGTCCTTGTAGCTTAAATTTGACATCTACGTGCCTATAAAAAGACATCCATGAGACTTTCATACCTAAAATTTATAAATATCTCTTTGGGGACTTTTTTCTGATAATTTTGTTTGAATCTTTCTCTTTGGCATTCCTATTTACTTTAGCACTTCTATCTTTAGCTTCCATTTGACACAGTTGTCTAGTAATAATTCTTTCAAGCATTATATTAGTACAATTGTTTTAGATTAAGGTAAAATTAGGTGTTTAAGGGACCCTAAAACCATATGATAGATAAATAAAGATAAAACAATAACGTCCATCAGGAATATCATTCATAAAACTTACTGCAGAACAACATCAAAATCAAGTTTTACAGGGCCCTGAAACCACAATCCTAAACCATAAAAAAGAGCCCAGGTTTTATAGAGACCAGGAAACTCAAATAAGTTTAAAAACTAAGAACCAAATTTCAGAACTAGTTATAACATCCAGTAGAAGGGACCAGAACAAAAACTATATCAACAAAAAGACCCTAGTCTTCTAATTCCAAGATCATCTTCACAGCCTCCTTTCCAATCGTAGCAGTGTCCTATATGGATATTGCAGCCGAAGTAGTAGCATCTTACAGGGCTTTCTTCCTCAAACTCTGTTTGGTCATTTTAATTGGCCCCTCTAAGGATTTTATTTCCTCATTAGCTTATTTTCCAAGGTTTGCTAGAGCAACACATATGCTCTAAGTTACCTCCTCCATCTTTGTTCTACTTTCCTTGATGAGCCTTCTAAGATTATTCTCATAATATTTAAGTTTGATTGGAATATCTCTCATTTACATCTCCAAATTATTGATTTTGGTCCGATCAGCTTCCTAGTTATATTCCATTATTTCCACTTTCTTCTTCAGCCCCATTATTTCCTTATACATCCACGAATCAACTTGGAGTATAGCATCAGCTTTGAATTTGACCGAATTCATGAAGGATAACTTAGTGTCCCTTTATCGAGCATCAAAATTTTCTTTTGTATTCTCCTATGGAAATGAATCATCCTTTTCAGTTTGTTCCTCCCTTTCCATTATTTTCTTCTCTTTAGTCTTAATAGGGACTTCATGCGGGACAGGATCATATTAGGACAATTGTTTCATACCAAATGTTTGAGATAATTTACCCAAAGGATTTGACTCACACTTTTCCTAAAAAAATTGAGTCTTTGACCTTTTATCTTCATTGGGCTAATTATTTCAGACATATTATCCAAAATAATATCCCCATAGAAATTGAGATTTGTAGTTTTCTTAAATGAATTGGACCTCTACACTTTTACCAAAGGAATTAGACCTTTGCACTTTCACTGAAATAATTGAGACTTATCTCCTTTTTTTTCATTGAGATATTTATTTTGGAAATTTTGTCCAAAATAATTTTCCTATAGAAATTAAACTTGGTACTTTTCCTAAAGATTTGTAATTCTTTCAAACTTTTTGTATGTGCAAAATGCTCAAAGGAAATAGGCCATTTGCTCCATAGCAACATTGCCAAAATCACCTTTGTGTCGCTTTGAACATACAATTTATAAGTTTTGTCAATGTTACCTTCCCTTCAAAATTTCCCTTTAGCCTTTTATAATGGCCCTTAAATCTCTTGAAAGTGCATTTCAATTTTTTTTGAAAATGTCCTTGAGATCCTTTAAAAGTTATATATAAACCTTTTGAATGTGCCTTTCAGGATTTTTACAAGGGTAAAATGCCCAAATGAAATTGTCCTTTATAAATTTTACAAAGGGAAAATGACCCTTCTGTAAGTGTCCTTCAAGAATTTTTTAAGGGCAAAATGCCTAAAGGAAATGGCCCTTCAAAATTTTTGCAAAGGTAAATTGACCCTTCGGATTGTTTGTAAACACTTTGGCTGCAATAAATAAGTCCTTTCAATTCTTTCAGGCTTTTTTTGTAGGAAAAATACTCGATGGTAAGTGCCTTTCAGCCTTTTTATTGCATATAAAAAGTCTAAAAAAGGAAGACTTTTCTTTTTTTCTAAAATAAAGGATTTATTTAGGCTTTTTGTGTGGGAAAAATGCCTGAAGGGAAAGTGCCCTTCATGCCTTTTACCATGGACAAAAAGTTTGAAACAAATGACCCTTTAGATCTTTTTTAAAACACTTAGCCTGAAACAAATAAGACATTGATTTTCTTCAGACCTTTTATAGTATACAAAATGTCTGATGAAAATAAGTCTGTAGACATTTTGTCTAAGACAAAAATCTCGAAGAACTATTTTCATTGAATATTATGTTTTTTTAAAAAGACTAAAAGGGTTTAAGGGAAAGATACATTTACTAAGTAACGACCATAATAAGACTTAATAAATTATTACATGATCTTGACCTTGTAAAGGAACACTTAGAGATATAAATTGGGCTAAGGACATAGTCATTTACACTTGAAAAGGGCACAATTGCTTCACTAAAATTTTGGGCACTAACACTGGCTCTCACTCGAGGATGCATACCCCTTGTGGTTGTGTAAATAACCACATAATACAAGACCAAGTGTCAATCCATTGGGATACAGAGTCAAGACTTAGCAATTTTTAGTAAACATCAATGAAGGCTCAACAAAACATGGAAAATTTACAAAAATAAATTAGGAGGATATAGAAATGAAGACACAAAAAAATACAAAGGGAAACTATACAAATAAAGCCCAAAATAGAGGGGCAACAAACCAACAAAAATATAAATCAATAAAACACTTATATAATATGGTACACATGTTGAGGCCTTAAATAAGGAAGTGTTTTAGATGTTTGCCATTGACTGTTAGCTCCATTATTTTTCCATCCAGATCTCTCAATAATAAATTATACTCCCCAATATGATATTATATGTAATAGGGACCCATCCACAAGGCATCAAACTTTCCATGTTTTCATTTTTCCTCATGCCTGTTATCCTAAAGAAAAACCATATCACCTACTTGGAAGGTTCATGGAAAGACCTTCCTATCAAATATTTTATTTAGCTTCTCTTTAAACTTATAGTATCTTTGATGAGCTTGTCTTTGAGTTTCATCAAGCTTAATAATCCAGTTTACCTTACTTTCATAGTGTTGGTTTTGCTCATCATCCTCTAGTTATTGTATGAGTTGATAAGTGGGAAACTATAAATTCATAGGAGGAATTTCTTGAGCTCCATAAATAATATCAAAAGGGCTTCTAATTGTATCTCTCTTAGACATGATCCTATCAACCCACAAAGCAAAATTCGTCTATTCACCCCACTTATTTTTCAATTACAACATTCATCAGATGATCTTGAGTAAGTTCTTGTTACTTAAATTTGCTTTCCCATTCCCTTGAGGATTGTATTTGGAAGCATAGATCAATTTAATCCCATAGTATTTACATAATGCCACCAAAGGTTTGGATTTGAAGATCATTACATTATTAACCATTATCTTGATAGGCACACCAAATTTGTAAATAGTCTGATTTAATAAAAAATCCATAACTACCTGGTGTGTTATTTTATTTTTAGGGATTACTTTGACCCATTTTTTGAAGTAATTAGTTACAACTAGGATTCATTTATGTATAATTCTTGATGAATCAACAATTTCTTTAATGACATGCATTCCACATTTTTTGAATGGGCCTCCAATCATCATAGGCTACAAGGGAAGATAACTTGAAGCTTTCATCCTCCCAGCAAAGTGATGACATTTATAACAACTTCTAACTATCTAAGAAACGTATTTTAATAGTGATGACCACTAATAAGTATCTCTCAAGATTCTATGATCTATAAATTTAGGTGAAAAATAACCACCACATACTCCACTATGGAAGTTTTCAATTAGGATAGAGTCTATTATTCCAACACACATCTTAGGATAACTCTATCTATATTATTCTATGATAGTCCATCCTTAGTCAAAAGGTATTTTTAGGACATAAACTTAAAAGTTATTTGATTTTGATCCAATTTAGGGTGATAGTTCAGATTTTTCAAGTAGTAAATAATGTCTTTATTCCAAATAGACACATAAAATTGAGTCAAATAATCATCGACATTAAAAATAATAGTGTTTACCTCAATACCTTAAAAATTGGTCTCAACCCTAAGCTTAGCTAGACCCATCCCGCTTACTAACTTGGTGGTTTGGATATCCATGTCATACTCTTGTAGCTTTTTGAACCACTTACACCTCTTGTTGGGTATTTTGGTGTGAGTTAAAATGTCCTTCACCATGGTTTGCATGACACAAGAAGTAATCTTTGAACTTAGAATATATGGCCTAGATAATTTAATAGCCTTTATAAGAATGAAATATTTTTTATCCATGATGGTGTAGTTTAGCTCAAGACCTTACATATCTTTGTTAAAGAAATCTATGGGTTGTTCATGACCTTCCTCATTACTTCACAACAAGATAGTAGAAATAATATTTTATGATGCAAAAGAGAATATCTAGAGTGGATTTATGTAATCAAGATTGGATTAAATAAGGGCATACTTTAAAGCTCCCTTGATGTCACCAAACACTTGCATGGTATTATCCTCCCATTTGATGGTCTGGTCCTTCTTTAGAATGGAAGTAATAGGTAGAGTGATCTCTAAAAAATTAGACACAAACCTCCTTACAAAGTTAATTTGTCAAAGAAAGACTTAATTCCTTTCTTGGACTATAGGATAGGCATTTTATTAATGGTTTCTACCCTTTAGGGGTCAATCATGAAACCATCCTTGAACACTATATGTGCCAACAACATAGAATTTTGTACTCCAAAATGGTACTTCTTGGGATTAAGTGAAATGTTGAATTCTTTGCATCTGGTCAACACCTTTTCTAGATTCTTTAAATAATCTTCTCTAGTTTTAGAGTACATAGTGATGTTGAATAGATACACAATAATGAACTAGTTAATTATCCCTATAAAAGTGATGTCTATAGCTCATTAGAATGTTTCACCAAAATTCATCAACCTTAAATTCATCTTCATATATACATACGTGAACAAGGTGTTGTGAACATAGTCTTGGACCTCTCAGATTCCTTCACCACAATGTATTTGTATCCTTAGAAGCCATCCAATGTGGACAAAATTTTTGATCTAGTAAATCTTTGTATTAGGTTCTCTATATTAGGCATGGGATAATTGTTTTTTAAATAATCTTTGTTTAGATTTTTGAAATCCACACATAAGTGGATTTCACTAAATTTATTTCTTAAAGGGACTAACACTACAACCCATGATGAATACTTGATGGGATGATTGAAACCACCATCCCTCACCTTATTTAATTCATCTCACATCTTGGTGGCTGAGATGGGGTTAATGGGTCTTTATTTCTTCCTAAAAGGTTTGCTACTAGGCTGCAATGGGATGACATGCTAGAATAAGTCTTCCCTATATGCATTTATCTCAAAATAAAATCATGATAATAAATAATGGTACTTCCTTAACAACTACATATAATCTTTCTTCTCAGTTTCACTTAAGTGAGTACCCAACCAAACCTTTCTTGGATTCTCATGAAAACCTAAGTTGCACTCAGTCACATCCTTTGAAATCAATGAGTCTCTCAACTTTATTCTATCAATACCATCAAAATATGTTTCTAAACTAACAAATCCTATTGGTATAATGTTTGTATTTAATTGAATAATGTCTTTTCCAAACAAAGTTTCCTTCCTATCAAAAACCTAAACCATATATTCTAAGTCTATGATCTAATCATGGAACTCAAATTCATCATTTATAAGCCTATTAATCTATTCATCATCATCAAATACCTACCAATGATGAAAATTATCTAAGATTGAAGGCCTAACAAGCACCTCCACTAAATATTGATAGTGATAGCTTCTATTTGTAATATCAAATTGAGCACCTGTCCCTACAAGTATATTAACCTCTTGCTTGAAACTTCTATCATGATAACATAGATTAAATGCATCAAATAATTCAAGTAGATCCCAAATAATATTATTATATTGTTTCAACTTCTTATTCTTTGTGGCAAAATCACTACAAAATTACTTTACCACTAGCTCAAAATTACCCTTGACAAGAAAACATGTAATCCCATATTCATGAGGAATCCTTAAATGAAGAAAGAGTGCCTCATACTCAATAATATTTTTAGTGAACTCAAAGGAAATATGGAAAGAAAAAATAAAACATTTACCATTAGGGGCATAGAAAATAACCCCAACTCCATTTCTAAGATTAAAGCAAGCCCCATCAAATCACATCTTCCAAAATATATTTTATTCATCAATCTCAACATCAAGAATAATAGACTATTTACTAGTATCAACGTTATTAACAAAGTTACCCAATTTAACATCTATGTAAAATAATTAATTTAGAACATGCTTAGGATCTTCAATCACATGTATAATATTTGGATCTCTATGAAGTCTAACCATCTTACACTTTAAAGGAATGGTGGAATAAGAAAGGTCCATCTGTACACTTACACCCATGATGGCAAACCATTTATGTGACAACAACATCCCCTTTTTAGGTGGGCCATCTACAACTACCACGTCCATGTTCAAATTCTTCCATGGATACACTACCAACTATACCATCAACTGCTTAACCTATTTAATAACTAGAACTTATCGTGAGTCCATGGCATAAAACTTGCAAAAGGCTCACATAATCTTCACTACAAGATCATTGAGGACACCCAATGGCATCACATTACAAGAAGTTTTAGAATTAAACATGCAATTGTGAAAAATCACACCATTGATCAATAGAGTTGTGTAAAAAGGATCTAAATTTAGCTGAATTTATATAAGTGTAGTCCCCAAATAAATATTTGAAGCAGGTTGAGAAAAATCTTATAATTCTTTTTCTTCTTATATGGGTTATTTAGGTAACTCAACTTCATTCATAGCTAACCTTTCACCAAATTTTAAATATTCAAAGACCCTCTTCTTGTGTTCAAGTATTGTTAATAACTCAACAAGTGGCATGGTGATCCTTGTTTGACTTAACACTTGATCCATATCACACACACTATATTGAGGAAGAGGTGCATTTGGTGCAAAGGTAACAACACCTTCATCTATAATATATTCACTCAAGGTTTCAATTGGAGGAGGCAAGGATGGATTTGAAACCTTGACTAATACCTTTAAATGTGGATTTTGTTTGAGCACATTTATACCCTTAAAGATGATAGACAATATGGGTGTTTTTTTTCTCTTAATAGGAACACATCTAGGCTTAGTATTTTGTGTCATATGTGTTATATTGGAACCTTTTGGGATTATTTTATCTTTCTTTTCTTCCATGCTTGTATTACCTACCTTTGAATTTTTAGGGGTAGTGTCTTGAGGAGCAGCACTTGGTTGCCTACTTATCATGTTTTATTCCTTATTTTGGGTAGTTGCTACATTAATTACCAGCTACCTAGCCTAAACTAATGCATTTCCCCAAGATATTTCTTGATCATCATATAGTGTAAGAGATAAAAATCATGAATGGGGAATTAATATGCTTGTGATAAATTAACATCATAATAAAAGTCAAAATTTGAGACATTCTCTATTTTGATAGTGCTCCAAAACTAATCAACCATAGTATCAGTAAACAATTCTATGGAGTTAGTCCATTCACTTTGAGGTCTTTGACAATTGAACATAAAAATATCATATTTAGATGATGCATATTTAGGTTCATCTAGATCTTCATCAAATTGTTTAGTAGTATCACATGGAGAGTAAAATCAGAAGCACTTATCACACCAATTAATGTCTATATTAGAATTCATAGCAATTACCTTGGCATTTAGAGCATTAGGCACTTTCTTTATAAGCCCTCTATTTAGTTTCTATCCATTATATCTTCACATGTAGGCCTCTTGTGGTGGAAATTAGGCCCCCTTTGTGTTTGATTTGGATTTAGAGCTCTCTCATAGCTGGTAGACTCTTGAGGGACCCCCGTTTTAGCTCTAGCCAAATTATATGGTATTTATTTGATAGTAGAAGCCATAGTTTTGACATTTTCCTCCAAGTTGGTTATCTTCATGGGATTTATCTTTTTTGAATTGACCAGCTTCACATCAACTTGCTTGTTCATGGGTTTACCCATAGCTTTGATGTTGTTCTCAATCTAGATGGCCATATTGACTTCTAAACATAGGTTAGGGGGAGCCTTGTCCCTTAAGAAGTACGCAACCTTCTTACCAATGACATCACAATACATTATTAAGAACATTGTATCATTAGGCTTGACTTTTTTGGGTAGTTTCATCATAGTATTGTTGAATCGAGTGTTAAATTCCTACACACACTCATTAGGATTATTATTGATATTTTCAAATCTAGCCAAGAGAAACCTTGGATCAATCTTGGCCCCATACTAAATTCTAAAAACTTTCTGCATTTCTTCCCATGAATTAATGCATCTAATGGGAAGGGAATTAAGCTATTCATGAGAATATTCCTCTAGTGTGTGTACAAATAAATTAATACACACATCCTCATACTCAACCTCATAATCTTCAATGATATTCTAAAAGGTCCTTAGATGCTAATCATCACTCACTGCATTATTCCCTTGGAATTTTTTGAGGTATTTCATAACTTCATTTAGGACTTCATTAGGATATCCTTCCATCTCATAAAAATTGATGGGACTAAATTTGGGAATGTGGAATGTAATATTGCATTCTCATTTTAGTCCTTATGCCTCATTATTAGTTCAATAGGAGGTTCAAGAAAAAAATGGAAAAGGGATATGACAGGGTGAATGAGGTAAACCTGGTAGATCAAAATTGGGAGGGGACATAGCCAATTGGGAAGGAGATGGAAAATAAATAGGACTATTTGTTTCAAAATTATTAGAAGAGATTTGATAATCCTTAATGATGTTGAGTTAACAATTTTTTTGAGATTATCAAGATCTTGATGGTCCTAGGTAGCTAAAATTTGGCCCATAATAGGCCTCTAAACTTATCCCCTTATTCTTTGAGGAATACCTAAGGGTGGAACAAGTATCTTATATGGGTCACCTTTGAAATATGATCTTAGTCCTTCCAGATTTACAAACAAGAAAATAATCAAAACTAAAAGTTAGTAGAATATTCAGAATAGGCACTAATCTTCCTTGAAACCAAAAAATAAAATGGAGTTGCCACTATAATCATACTTATAAAATAGAATAGTTAATAAATTATTATGATAGACTAAAATTAAACTTGTTGAATATTAATGAGATAAAGAACAAAGACACTATAATTTTCAAAATAATGTTCAAAAGGGACAAAACACCTTTTAACATGCAATTTTAATAGTTCTTTGTGATAGGCTCAGTAGAAGCCAAATTATCAAACCTTAAAAATTCTTATCACATCCTTAGTGGAGTTTTGTGATGTTGAAAAAATGTAGTAATAGTAGATAAATTCACAAGGTGAAATACTCATAGCTCTTTATAAGAAATTTTGGCAACACAAGTGACTAAAAGTTTAATTTAATTGCCAGTATTTCCAGAAGAGTATTATGGTGACATTGATGCATGAAATATAATCAGATGAGTGTCAATAGGTAGATAACTTTAAATTAATAACAACTCTTTAAAAGAGTCCTTGATAATGTAGGTGACAAGAATCAGTCCTTGGTAACAGTGCTAGAAGAGTGTTGGTTCCTAGTTGTACACCTCATACACTCGACCTTGCACACTTGAAGGAAAATAGAAAGCAATGATGGAAAACCTACTAGAATGTCATTGTAGTATGGGAAGTGTTTGGCATCAAGATTGTACTAAATGTATAAAATTACTTAGAGGCACCTATAGAGGGCATAGTTCTCTCCTTGCTCCTTTTGGCTTTGCTTGAACCAAGGTGGGGAAACCTATGGGGTAACTTGCCCACATGTAGGGATTTTGAAATTCAATCTCTTTGGAGATTCTTAGCACAAGGGAAAATATGAAAAGATAATAACCAAATTTAGATACTTCACCCATGAAAATTTGTCACACAAACCACACAAATGCTCTATGTCATCCACAATCTATTAAAGACATATGATGGGATGACTGCAATCTTCATTCTATAAAATATTCAACAAGGGCCAAATAGAAAACTATAGCACTAAGATTTAAAGTATAAGATGCAAACATATTTTAAATATACAAGACCTTATGCATTTTTAAGGTAGATAACATTGATAATATACAATAGGGTGTGTTATTTGTAGTGTAGGATGGGATAGGACAAGTTATATAGTTATAAAATGGAGGGTGGCATGCTAGTGAATTTCATATAGTAGGGTATCTGGAAAAATTCCATGACTAGTATTTATTATAAAAGATGTAGGAAAATTCAAATGAAAAATAATGGTAAACACTAAATGATCCCTAAAATCCTAGAACATGCACTAAAAATATAATATCAAATACTTTCTCTTACTAAATTTATGAACCCAAGGTGCCCTTAAAATGTATTCAACAACACATTTCTAAAGATAAGTATAGAGAGAGATTTATAACCTGGGTAAATGTTTAGAATGACAAATGGTAATGAACACAAACCCAAATATCAAATCAGTAAAACTTGTAAAACATATTATTACATTTCAGTAATAGGATACAATAAAGAACCATAAACGGTTTCCACTTGACTTGAAAATAAATATTACAAACAACAACACTTCAAAATGCTACCATGGGGACAATCATGGTGAGATTTATCTTTTGAAAAGGGAGACATAAACATGCTCTCAAATCTTTCTAATGGTTATATAGAAACAACAATCTTAACAAGGGAGATAAAATATACACACAAATTAATCCCAAAAAGTTTCTACAGAAGCTATACTTGGAGAAAATGGATGCCTAAAATCACCTAAAATAACCAAAAACAATAAATAACCTTATAACAAATGATAAAAGCCCTATTTATATATTTTTGAATCATAGAACTATGTGTTTCAACTTGAAAAATTATGGAACAAGCCTTCAAGTCCACCAAGATACTTCCAACTAGAAAAAAATTCCATGTCATGCCTGAGATCTTCATCCACTTGCAAGAAAATAATCATTATTTTAACTACCTCTATAATGAATGATGGAAATTCACAACAAACTCACTGATTTCATGGATGGAAATATCTTTATAGTGGAGGCCCAAACAACTATTTGTCATAATATGCAAGCACCTTGAGATGCTCTTGACTGCTCACATAACATCTAGAGGGAGAAAATTGTTTGAAAATCCAAATAGATTTTGTCTCCATGTGAAACTTATTTATAAATGATCTCCTATTGGTCAATTAAGAATCATGGATATTTATTGATAGGAAATCTATTCTTTGTGCACACCAAGGCAATCCCCTTACCTTACGATGATTAGAATTGGAAAGCTCTAAATTTCATTATAATAGGAAATATCCACTTCCATTAAGAAAATATGTTTTGGAATGGTATTTAGATGTTCTTCTAAATTTCAAATAATTACTACATCCATGAGAGAATCATCAATTTTACATTTCAAACCAAATATTGCCACATACTAACATTTGGCATGCCACATTAGATCTAACTGGGCATTTGTGGGGCCTATGAGTGACTAAATTGATTGATTTCATCCAATCTAGACTCTTGTCATTTCCTCATGTAATCTAAGCCCTTTAAAAATTCCACCTTAGTTTACATCATTGGATCATCCTTGCTTAAACAAACGTGAATGATAAATCTTGCATGAGGTGTTTGATTTCTAAATTTTTAGCACACAACTATGCTACTTGGCATTTTTTCATTTTTCCATGAGATCCATAACTTTTCAACCTTGTATGTGTACCATTAGAAATGGATGGGGTTATTAAACACAATCCAATAGATCATGATCTGAGGTGTGGAACATTATAGGATACTACCCTTTACTTGGCCTTAAAGATATATAACTTAGCAAACCCACAAGCTCTCTATGTACCTTGTAGATAGTCTCTACTACTTTGAGCACCCTCACACCAATTATAAGTATCTTGCTTGATCTTAGGTCCTATTGAGTTGTTAACTGCTAGCTTACACCATCATATTTTTAAAACATGTTCAAAATTTAAATCATACCTGATGAGCTTGAAACTTATCATATTTATGCTTGTATTTAGTTTCTTTGACTATTTATCTTTGATTGCAAATCATCTAATCACCCTACTCTATGTAAGCATGTGTCATTAGATCTACCTCCATTTAAAAACAAATGACTAGTTCATTGGGTCTAAAATTGATGCTCACATGATCATCTTAGAATATTTGAAATCCAATGCCTAATATCTATAGCTTAAAGTTGATGTTTGCATGATTGTAAAAATATGTCCATGAGACCATCATAGCTACTATTTGGAAATATTTCTTTAATGAATTTGTTTCATGATAATTTTATTTGAGTCTTTGTCTTTGGCATTCTTGTTTTCTTCAACACTTCTATCTTCAATCTCTCTTTGGCACAATTATGCCACAACAAGTCTTTCAAGAATTTTTTAAAGACAATTATTTTAAATAAAATGTCTGAGATAATTTCCTTGAAGGATTTGACTTCACACTTTTACCATGAGAATTGAGTCTTTGTCCTTTTCTCTTCATTTGGATAATTGTTTTAGACATTTTATCTTAAATAATTTCTCTATATTAATTGATATTTGAAATTTTCCCATAAGGAATTGGACCTCTACACTTTTGCCAAAGAAATTTGACCATTGCACTCTCAACGAAAGAATTGAGACTTATCTCCTTTTGTCTTCATTGAGATAATTATTTCAGATATTTTATCTGAAATAATTTCCCCATAGAAATTGAACTTGGTACTTTTCCCCAATATTTTCAATTATTTTGGAATTTTTATATGGGCAAAATTCCATAAATACATAGGACCTATTCTCTAAAATAATTTTTTTGAAGTACCTTTCATTCCCTTTCAACATATACTTCAAAAGTTTTGTCAAGTGCACTTACCCTAGATAATTTCCCTTTGGACTTTTGGAATGACCTTTAGATCTCTTTAAAGTGCCTTTTGGACTTTCTGAAAAAGTCCTCTGGATCTTCTAAAAGAGCCCTTCAGACCTTTTAAAGGTGCCCTTCAATAATTTTTCAAGGGCAAAATGCCTAAAGGAAATGATCATTTAGAAATATTGTAAAGTCAAAATGACCCTTCTATAAGTTTCCTTCAAGAAATTTTCAATGGCAAAATGCCTAAAGGAAATTACCATTTAGATATTTTGCAAAGGAAAAATAACCCTTTGGACTATTTATAAATGCTTTGGCTAAAATAAGTAATTCCTTTCAATTGTTTCAAGATTCTTTTATGGGAAAAATTATTAAAGGGTAAGTTCCCTTTGGAATTTTTTCCATAAACAATTATTTTGAAATAAATAAGACTATATTTGTATTGAAATAAAGGATTTCTTTCAAGATTTTTGTGTGTACAAAATTCCCAAAGGTCAAGTACCCTTAGTACCTTTTACCATGGACAAAATGTCTAAAACAAATGACCCTTTAGATCTTTTATGAAACACTTGACCCAAAATAAAGAAGACATTCCCTTCCTTTGGACATTTTGTAGCAGATAAAATGTCTAATGGAAATAAGACTTTAGACTTTTTATCAAAGATAAAAATCCCCAAGACCTATTTCTATCAGACATTGTGTTCATTAAAAAAGATTGAAAAGGTCTAAGGGAAAGACAAATTCACCAAGAAAGGACTATATTAAAACTTATCCAATTTTTACTTGAACTTGACCTTCTAAAGGAACACTTAGAGATGAAATTTGGGTTAGTACATAGTATTTTACACTTGATAAGGTCCCAATTGCTTTAGTGTAATTTTGGGCACTATTACCCCTCTCTCCATCACCTACGGTGCCATGGGATTTACCTTAAACCAACCCATCTCTTCCATGCTCTTTAAAGATCCATTCTTAGGGAAAATTCCTCTTTAGGTGAACTTAACATAGGAATAATAGTAGGCGTAAATGTTCCCTTAGGCCTCTCTTTTCATTATCGATCCTTTTACTCCCATACCCTCTCCACATCCACTAATTTCCTTTTTCACTCTTTCCACTTCTTCTATCTCCCATTTATCTCATCTTATACCTTCACTACCATTTCATCAACCCCTCTTACACCTCTTGCAACCCAAGGAATTATCCCAAGGTCACAACACTATAGATGACTACTCATGGTGACCCAAATGTCTAATGGAGTTTTGACTGAGCCTTTAGAATTATCAAGAGGACAATGATGTAAATGTTTGTATAGGAGGGAAACCTAGTGGTGTGGTAGACCCATCATGATATATTATCACTTACCAAGGTGAGGTCTTTAACTAGGGAAGAAAATATGGACAAGGAACCACTATTTTTTCTCCATGTGACTCATAATATGTTTGAGAAGACCTTTGAGAAAATGTAGAGCCATATTCAAAATTTGGAATCCCAATTAAAGAAAACATTTCCCATCAACCAAAATAGGTAGGCAAAGGATACCTTCTTACTACTTTTCTCAGTTCTTAGGAACATAGTGGAGACTCTAGCTGAGACTAATGTACTTTTCAAATAGACTCAGGCTTACATGGAAAGGATTGTAGAGATTGATGGAAAAGTTTAGAAGTTGCAAGTGGTGGCCAACAAAGTAATTTTATTAGAGCTTAAC
Organism: Torreya grandis; assembly: GCA_037957365.1. Taxonomy (NCBI): domain Eukaryota; kingdom Viridiplantae; phylum Streptophyta; class Pinopsida; order Cupressales; family Taxaceae; genus Torreya; species Torreya grandis. Next base: position 136,078 of record JARHVA010006127.1, on the reverse strand, counting down.
TTATGTGAACCTTAGACTTGGGGTTGTACCAAACATACATTAGGAATATGAGGGATAAAATAGAGGAGTGGTTGGTTATGGATCATACTTTAACAAGACCCTTAGAATATTGAAAGAATAAGATATTTACCTACTTATAAAAGGTAAATATCTCTTTGTTATTCCACCTAAATAATACCTTGATTGATCAAGGGAAATTCAGAGTTCACTTGGGTCAATTCAAATAGGTTATGAGGGAGAAGGTTACTAGAGTAAACTATGAAGGAGCCTAGGTAGTGATAGATATATCAATGTATTCCACTAGGAACATCAACTAGGTCTTTAGAGTTTAAGCATCAATAGAATCAACCTTTTAAGTCTACCAGATGTTAGAAAGTAAAGTTGAGGTAATATTAAAATATCCCCCAATGATATTTTCCAAGTTAGCTAAGGAATTTAACCTCATGATGGTTGTGTTGGAAACTATGGATGATAATTAAAATTAGTTATGATATGAACCTTCTCAACTACCTACTCTTGTTAATTAAGTGGTCCCTCTTATATCTATTGTAGCTTTGTAAGGATTCTCTTTTTTAATATTTTGAAATATAGTTGTAACTATAATGAGTGGACATCATGGCCTGGGATGGGATCCTCATGCTAGTCAACTAGAAATTTCATAGAAGTGTTATTACATTATAGTCATGATTTCACTTGCTTTTCCTTCATCACTCTAGACTATAAATTTAGCCTAGATTGATTATTGTATCCATAATTACTCCTTTTAATGAATACAATCTCTATTTTTTGCAAGAGGGTTTGTTATATGTTTCAATTATATTTTATCTTCATGTTTAAATGATTATGAATGCTAGGTTATTTTGATTAATACTTTGCTAACTTTTTTTTTGTCATGGTTATGATGTGCTTAGGTATTTTAATCACTATGTGAATTCTTTAATTTCCCCTTTGATAGTGTTGATAATTTGTGTTAATATACAAATTATTATATGGTGTTTATGTGTAATCTATAATAAATTAATAGTACTCATCATTAGTGAAAAATATAGAAGGCATACTCCATATTACCTTATACTCTCCCCACTATATGTTATTGGAGGTAGAAATTTAGTGAAATTTGATCTATAGTGGTATAATTATAGAAGAGTCACTTGGTTTAATGATCCATGCATTGAGTTCATTTTAAACTTAGAGGCTACGTTTTATACCTTAACTTTCCTTCTCTTTTGTGTTTATTCTTTGGAACTAAAATACCCCTTCCCCTTGTGTTTAGAAATAGTAAGCTTGATAATCAAATTTTCATAATAATATTTGACCTATGTGTAAGACTGTAGATTGAACTTTTAGTTGTGATAGTACATCTCTTGGAGACTATCAATGTAGGCTCCATTTTAGAAGTCAAATACATGTATCCATGCCCTAACATGATCACATATCAATTTTAAAATGTAGGATGAAAGTTTGTAGTTATCCCCACCTTCCCATTTTAGGGAATAACTTATATAATGGGAATTTCATGAACAAGAGAATATTAGATCAAATAACAACTAGAACTAGAAGGAGGGCATGTTTGGAATACTATATGTTTATCATTTATTTTTTTATGATTATATTGAGATTATATTATTTATAATAACATGATAACTATTATTTTATTATGTAGTATCTTGGAGACTAGTTCACCTGTTACCAAGGCCAGGTCTCAATGTGGTTGATTGGTAATTTCCCTTACTTTTCCACTAAAAACCTAGGTCCAACTAATATATACCTACCATGATTACCATTAGTTCATATTCACAAAATACCCAAATTTTTAACCCAAAATGGCTTGATTAACTAGTTATACCATTAACATACTAGGAGTTATCCATGTTTTATCCAAGAACCCTGAGAGGTATTTTCCTCATTTCACCTATGGCATTGGATGAACTATAAAGGAACACATAACATCCAACAAAACCACCCTAAAACTATTAAATTTAGAACATGAGGATGTGGCATGCATGTTCTTCCCCTTTACCTTAATGAATTCTATGTATGTTTAACTCCTCAAACTACCATAATACTCAATCCTAGGTTGGGACCATTTCAATTCTACTTTCCTCACACAATTTGGGTAATTAAAAGACCCTAGTATCCCATGTTAGTAGATTGCTTGCATCAAGAGGGATCTTAATGATCCTATTTGAAATTCGATGCTAGGTTTTAGAAGATGTATAATTAGGTCACTATAATTTATCAACTTAACCCTTAGATAGCACTTGAAATGTATAAAAATGTGTTATATCCTTTGAAAACCATGTTTTTAAGGAGGGACATAGCCATAGTAGACATACCCTTAGCTTACCCATGGGACATCAAAGTGGATACGAAACTGAACCCCCAAGTTCACATGATGACCACACTCTCATTTTGATACCATAGATGCCTATGTTAAACTTATTACCCAGAGTTAATTAGAATTCCCAAATTTTTTAAACACTCCCCATAATGCATCAAATCCCACTAGGTCATCCCACTTGAAATGAACAATTGGGTTTCCTAAACCTAGGGAGCCAAGAACTAGTTCCACAAACTTAAAATTAGGTAATATTGGTCATGGTTAAGAATACCCAAACCAAACCTCAAGATTCCAATAATCCTAATATAAATATCTTTCATAGGATTGTACAAAAAAATAGAAATGACTTCTTAGGGTTACAAAGGTAGTTGACTAACTCTAATGTAGAAGGTTATAACAAAAAAATTACCTATAGAAGACCAAAGGGGAACTATAAACATCCTAAAAAATCCATAGAGCCTTTACCCAATAGGCTATTTTAGATCAATATCTTTGAGATAGCCTTATCTAATCAGTGTTGAGTGCATAACATGACATCACATAGGGAATTGGATTGCATGGATTTCAATTCAACTTTTGAGATATTTGAAAAAGAGATGAAGGAGTATGATGTGGTATCCAATCATCATAAATAATCTAGCTTAAGTAAATCCTTGAGTACTAATATGGTGTTAAAAACTATGGACTTCTTTAGCTAATAATAAAACAATTTAGAGGAGGGTATTAGTGAGGTGCAAGAATATCAGCAATTCCAAAGGATCAAATATGTCCACAAGAATAGGAAACAATAATAACTGATTACTATCTCAACACCCCATAATAATGGCACAACCCCACTAGACCAAAATTCTAAGCATGATCCCCCACCTCTAATATGTCAGGAACCTAAGGGACTCATAGAGACCTCACTGGTCCAAAGTAAATGAGGTTAGAACATAGTAAAGGATATGAAAAGGATAAAGGCTAACTATAGCCTTCATGATCTTTCTCAAATCATAGATTAATAAGATATCCTACTAAAATATTTGACTCAAAAGTCAACCCTATAAGCCTAGCCAAAAATAAGAGAAACACACACCAATGTGTTAATTCACAAAAATAAAATAGAAGTACCCCCTTTCCTTTTAACCATATAGTTGTTTATAAAGAATATACAAAACTATTTAGTTGGTTCACTATCCTTAGCCAATGTGATTCCATTATGCATATGTGATAAACTCGATCTATTATAATTTTAGACAAGTGAGTGGTCTACCTAGATAAGTTAGAAGTGAAAGTGACATGAAAATTTTTAAACATCCACATATAGTTATAATTTGAGCTTAATATTCAACACTTCATAGGCATTCAAGATGTATATATCCTAGAATCCTATGATATGATCGTCAATAGAGATTGGTCCAAATCCCTAAATGGGTACATGACCATAGATTTCTCCCATATGTTCTTGCTATGTAGGAGAGTAGCCAAAAAAATAAGGATAGATATAAAAACATACATGAAGCATATGATAACATAATACAATGGCATCAATATGAAGATAAACCTAGTTTTACTAGACCTAAGTGTCTACATGCTGAGCATAAATCCCCCCAAAAATAAAACTAGTCATAACCTAGGTCTTCTTGGCTTGTGGTCTCTTTACATAGATAGAGCTATCTTAAAAAAAGGTAGTGGACCCAATGTTATGCTTATATATCCGTTAGGAATAAAACATATAGGATAATATATGTTACAATTTCCTTACATGAATAACTTATTTGAGTATGAAGATCTAATCCTAGGATTGCATTTTGTATTAAAACATAAGTAAAATGAAGTAAAGGTATTCAGTAACTCTGAACTTGTAGTCAATAAGATCAAGACTAAGTTGTCATGAAAGATATCATACCACAAAATGTATAAGCACAAAGATTGGGATTTTATCAAAATATTTAATGCATTTAATATCATTCTTATTCCCTAGGAGGAAAACCAAGTAATAGACTCACTAGGTTCTTTGGTAGAAAACCAAACTCCCTTGGATAACAATGAATTCTAAGCATTCTCTATGGATCTTGTTCCATGTCCCTCTATCCCAAAAAACATGGATAATTTTTAGGTCTTTGAGGATGATCAATAATTCATCATGTTCTTAGTAAATGAGAGGATACTCAAGCCCATAATTATATATGAGAAATAAAGGGACAACCTAGGGAATGAGTTCTATATGATTGGGATCCTTAATATTTATGGAACTTGATCCCAAGGTGGATGATATCATTATAAAGAGGATTTTATGTGTTACACCCAAATTTATAGGTGAAAAACCCCAAATTCTAAGATCAAAAGTGTTGACTCATCAAATGGTCAATATGGGTCATGATTGGATAGACCATGAATTACATCAATTATGAAGGTTACTCCTGAGGTATAAGGATGTGATTTATTAGGTCTATGTAAACCTTAAGGTCTTTGACTCGAGAGTAATAACTCATATTATCCCCCTTAAAATCTAGCCAAAAACCATTTATGCAAGGCAAAGGCTAGTAAACCCAATCTTATAACCCTTGATACATGAGGAAATTTATAAGTTTCTCTCTATAGGGATATTTTTTCTAGTTCACTACTCCACTTGGGTGCCCAATTTGGTCCTAGTGTGAAATAAGAATGGATAAATTTTCATGTACATGGACTTACAGAACTAGAATTAGGCCTCAAATAAAGATAACTACCCATTTCCCTCCCTAGATGAGTTAATCTAAATGGTGAGTGGGTCTCAAATAATGTCCTTTTTAGATGGATTCTCAAGATATAACCAAGTCTTGGGCAACCCTAGAGATATAACTAAGATTGCTTTGACCACCAAGTGGAACACATTTGCTTATAAAAAAATGCCTTTTAGGTTAATCAATGTTGGTACCAATTTCCAAAGGGAAATGGACTTTGATCTTGAAGGTCTGATAAGTAAATTTATAATAATCTATATAGATGACCTAACTATGTTCTCAAAATACAAGTAACATCATGTACACCACTTGGAAAGGGTATTTCAAAGATGTAGAAGGTACATAATTTCCTTAAATCCCAAACAAGAGTGTGTTCAGTATTATTGAAGGTAATATTTTTAGTCACATTATCAAAAAATAAGGTATTTATATCAAACTTCAAAGGGTGGATATAATTTTTACACTACATTTACCTAATATCAAGAAGGAACTAAAATATTTATTTTGGAAAATCAACTTCATGCATAAGTTTATTTCTAGATTTACTAAAATAGTGAATCCCTTAAATGCAATGTTGAAATGAGATGCAAAAGTGAAATGGAATGTGAAATCAAAGAAATATTTATATGATATTAAAGACAATAATTCAAGCCTCAATCCTTATTAGTCTATAATATACACAATATTTGTATAGATATCCCTTTGCTTATGAGTACATCATTATTTCATGCCTCACCCAAAGGTTAGAAGGAGAAACACCCTATGGTTTTTATGATCAATAATATTAAGGGTGTTGAGTTTAGATATTATGCACTAGACAAGAATGCATATACCATGGTTAAATATATAAATAAATTAATGAATTACATCTTCTAAAATAGAGTACATGTCATTGTCCTATATCTAAATATAAAATAGATGCTAGGGCAGAATGAGATATGTAAAAGAAGAGGTTGATGGATGAAAAAATTACAATAGTATGACTTGGAAATAGAGTCAAACAAACTAGTTATATTATAAGTCTTTACTCAACTAATAATACAAATAGACCCAAGGATTATAATGCACTATGTGGAGAAACATACACTACTACAATCACACTAGTATGCCTTGATCATGCATTTTTTACTCTATTAAAATGCAAACCCAGGACTCAAAAAAACATAGAGGAGGTCCTTATGGTTGAAGGCCACATAATATATGCTAAATAAGAGAGATCTCTTCAAAATAAACCACAAAGGAATTTACCTCTGGTGTGTGCTACTTGAAGAGGCCAAAGAAATAATGTCAAGTTTTGATGAAAGACTAGGATCTAGCCATCTCGTAGCAAACACCATGGACCACACATTTATTTGGGAAGTTTAATACTATTCCACACTTCTTAAAAATGTTCACAACCATATATGCTTCTACCATTAGTGTTAGGCCTTTGCTAAAATATAAATGTATGCAATAATGACACTACAACCTATTGTGGATTCTACAACCTTTTCACAATGGGGACTAGATTTTGTGGGATTCATTAACCCAAATTCATTAGTTGGTCATAAGTTCATTCTCATAGGTATGGATTATTGCACCAGATGGTTTGAGGTAGTTATAACTATTTTTGAAGTCATAAAATTCCATGATAACTCCATAAAAACCCATTTTTGGGTCCCTATTTCATTAGTATGTGATAATGGTGCTTCCTTTCACCTTGTATAATTCACACATGGTCTTATGATAATGGTTTCATGTTGAAGTTCTCATCAAATAACTACTCACAAGGTAATATATTAGTAAAATACACTAATAAAAACTTAATTGATGATATCAAGAAGTCAACTAGAGAAAATACTCAATAATGGAACTCATTTATAAAGTTTACCCTATGGGTAGACCACACCAGGTAGAAACAAACCTTCAAAAGCTATCATTTTCTTTTAGTTTATGGATTATAGCTAATCATTTTGGTTATGCTCAGTTTGATGACTTATAAGTGTTGATTTGGGTTTTATACACACCTCATAAAGTCCAAATGGGGTATATTAAAACATTTTGGGATCTCTATGGAACAAGGTTACACATTAGGGTACAAGTTCTAAATATGTAGTTAAACAACCAAGTGATGAAATAATAATTTAAGCCTATGGATTCTTTAACTAGGTTTGTAGATAGATGCATGAAATCTAATAGAAATTAATCACCAGGTGAGTTTTATGGGTGGATAATTATTTTATGGTGGTCATGTTTCAAAGAAAATCAAAAGGGGAAAGAATGGTAAGGAGAAAAAGAAGGTTCTATGTTACTAAAAGGTAGTTTCTAAGGTTATTTATTTGGTGGAGAAATATATCCAAGACCAATGTTTGATCTTTGTAGCTATTTCACACTCATGAAAAAACATGATTAGAATTTTGGGATAAAAAATATAAGACGCTTAATTATCTCAATTGAAGGTTACTCTTCTTAGGGTAGTTATGGCTCATGACTAAAAGACTATATCAAAAGAGACACCTCTACACACCTTTAATTATCAATTTAAGTTTTACTAATTATTTAAATCGATGAAACCTATCAATCCTCAATTTTTATTCAACATATAATATTAATATTCATTTAATTGAAATAATTATATTCATCCATAGTATTAACGCAATTTAGAATTATTTAATTAATGTAGACAAAGAAACTTTCAATTTTATTAACACATAGAGAGAAGAAGAAATAAAAAACACAGTTACATGATTATCAATCTCTTTATCTCTTCTATTATATTGATCTAAAAATTTTACCATTTTAAAATAGGGTTATACATATATATAAATAACTTGGGTAAGGGGTCACTTCATCCTCCAAGTTGAGAAAAATTTGATTACATCCTAAATGACTAGATCATAAGTCTCAGTTACAAGTCATGAATTATAGATACTTCAGATATGCAATGTGTCCATGATAGATTTTTTTTAATTTAATCAAAACATAGATGTAAATAAAATATAATTGTTTAGTTGTAACCATTACATGAAAAATTGTATAAAAGTAGCCTTTATCTTCATGATAAATTGGCTCTTGCTTAATAGTTTTAAAAACTATTGTTTTAACTATTTTTATGATTATTATTGTATACATGGTTATTGGATATGTACTTCTTAATACACTTCTTGATTAAAATAGATTTATAGTTAGAGATAAAATTTGAGGTGACATTAATGTAGGTGTTAAACTAGAAGTGGTTGTAGTTGATAGATGTGTTGTTATTGGCATTATAGGTGGGGTCTGATGAGAAGAACTAGTAGGTGGAATTAACATTACTTTATTCTTTAATACAAATCTTTGTAATATTTATATGCCTTAACATGTTTCACACAAACTAATTTCATGTCAAGAATATTAGGTCTAGTCACCCTTACTATTTCTTCCATCAGCCTTGTATGTTTTATCTTGTTGGCTCAAAATCCAACCCAGAAGACTTATAACTCTATTACCTTGTTCCTTGCTATGCTCATTTTTGCCTCAATGTCCTCCAATATCAGTCCTCATAAACTCTATTTAAAAACATCTGAGACTTTTTGAATCATTTGATCAAAAGTTGATTGAGATACTAGGTTCCCTTTATTATCCTAAAATCTGATCAATTCAAGCTTAGTCAAAATTTGTGTTGCTTGTTTTTCTTATTCTAAAAGCTTATTCGTGAGAGATTTAAAAGATGACACCTAATCCCAAGCCTCATATGTTATGACGAGATATAAATTAAATGCACTAGCTCTTTCTATAGGCATCATCAAATATAGGTGAATAAATGCATTATAAGGGGTGTATAGTACCAAGAAATTCGATTTATTCTTGTCTTCTCTAAGAAGCTTAAACAATTTTGTTATCAAATTCACATGCAGATCCAATTACAATCTTAAATAATGAACTATATATAAAATATAATATAGGTGACACATTTTTTTCATCCTAATATATACCAAGGGGAACTTGTATCACCTATTTATACTCTTTAAGAGTTTTCAACTCTTCTTTCAGCTCTTGTCTAGCCAACTTTGTTCCCTCATGGATAGCCAAAGCTACCTCAATATGGGTCTCCATATAGGACTTGATGTTGTGAATGTATGGGTATTGATACTTTTTTATGTTCTAACTTTTTAAAAGGGAATAAACTTCTTATTTTTCTTCAAAAATCAACCCTCTCCCAAAATTATACTCAATCTTTCTTCTTCTAACCCTCTAAAATGAGACTGTAGCTTTCTCAAAAAGTGAGATTATCATGGGAATCTTTATAATAATTAGATTGGGCCTCTTAGAGGATGAAAGTACTAACTCATTTTACTATTATATAAGAGTGAGATTTAAAGGAAATGATTGTTAAGATTCTATTTATGCATGCTCTTCAAGTTCAAGCTCAGGTTCAAATGAGGGTTTAGGCATTAAGGGCTAAATATTTTTGGACCAAACTATGTTCCTGATTATGGTATGGGGTACAAAACATAGATTGGTGAATTTTTTGGATCCCTCTTGGTTGTCACTACCATCATGGTTTGGACTAGTATTGAACAAGGTAATGGTGAGCCCAATTAGTTAAAGGAAGTAATAATTTAGGTGATGGGATAGTTGATGGTTGTAGTGGAAGAACTATCACTGAAGGAATAGAAACTATAGTGATGGAGGTTGAAGAAGTAAAGGTGGAAATAGAAAGAGTAGAGGATTGGTGCATGAACAAAAGACTAGATGAAATTGATTACATAGGAATGAAAGTGGAAATAATTAGAATAAGGAAAATATAATTAATAGGTAGTGTAATTAAAGGAAAAAGGCATAAGGGGGTAGTGAAAAGAGCACCCTTACTAGATGAATCACTATTGAGAGGTGCCTTTAATTTTAGTTCTTGTGAGGTCAAGACCTTGGCTTTATGTAGTTTTTCCTCATCCACCCCTTGAATTGGATTTACTTCTAGTGAATATTATGACTCTATGAGTGTTTCCATGGATTTTGAGGCCTATTTTACCTTTGTTTTATTTCAAAAAATCATGTCATTTTCTTGATTCATGGATAAATCACATATTAGGGAATATGAGGGGTAATCATCTTGGATTTGAGGGATATTTAAGCTACCATAATGGGTGTCATTTCTTATTCATTAGAATATTAGAAGCAAATAATCCACATCTCTTACCTATTGGTGTTGTCCTTTACTTGGGTCATCTCCTCTACTAGCTCTGGCTTAATTTTCCTTAGTTCAACAACTAATGCTTCAACTAAAAGAGTTTATCCATCTTCTTGTAGTGAACGATTAGGTATCTCATTTATCTCTTGATTTTTTTTCATGTCCTTAAGTAACTAATACTTCACCTACCAGATATTCTTACTCTTTTTTTTGGTCTTAATCCATCGGTGGACATTTGGGATCTTGTCTCTAGTCTTCTAGTTGTTGGTATGGCCTGCAACTCCAAAATTTAGAGGATATCCATCCTCTTGGTGGTGGGATCCTAAATTTTTCTTGGATAAGTGTGAGGGAGGGATTGACTTGTATTACTCTTAATAATTTTCCACTCAATCCTATTGTCAATTCTCTTTTTATAACTTCCTCATCATCCTTTATGTTAATAAAGAGGAAGTCATGATCAAATGACTCATTTTTATATGAGATGTCAAGTAGGTTGATATTTTACTACACTTTCCCATGGGTGTCCCAATCATTATGGGGTAGAGTGGCCAATGCATACACTCTCCTCATATTCTTAGCTTCCCTAAATTACCTCCTAATGGTGTAAGGCATCATCCCAATAGTGATATGGGAGCTTTCGAAGGTGAATTTATTGTTATTTGTTAGATCCTCATCCATACCATTCCATATCTAGAATGCAATTTCTTGTTCAACCACCTTGTCAAGAACAAACTTGAGAAGTTAAATATGGTCCACTTTATGACCAACAACCATGATGATAATCTAATAAGGGTAGAGACAATAGTATCCCACATTGGCAAGTGTTTTGGCAATGTTGGGTGACATCCTATCCAAAGTTTGACCATGAATGGCCATCCATACCTAATGGTGGAGATCCTCTATAATTCTAGTGATGTTCCTAACATATGATTATATGTGAATGAAAGAGTAATAGTAACATATTCTACTATTTATAACATTTGGGTTGGGATTCCATAGAACCACCTTGTGCCTATACATTATTTCCATGATTTAATCTAATAATTATGACATTATACAAAAAATTCCCCCTTTGAGCCTCATGCATTTGTTCATAATTTATTCCTATTGGTAGGCACAAATGACTTTCCCCAATGCATAAGTGTGCTCTAAAGTACTCAGTATGTCTAACAGGGGTACCCATTTTAAATGCAGGAAGTGGATGCTCATGTGACCAAATACTTAGTTCAATAATGTCATGCATATTTGAATACCCATATTGAATTAGGTCATATGGATGGGATTATTAATATGTTATTTTATAGTAAATGTCTCTCCTATGAGAAGCCACTTTCCTAGTGTTGACTCTACATTGTTTCTTTATTCCGTGTGACTTGTATGCAAGTCAAATTTAACATCTAGGATAGGGGGAATAAAATACATCATGAATTATTTTATGGATATGCATATGATATATGTGTTATTTTCAACATAGTGTAGATAAATACCATTTATATTTCTACCTTTGAAGAATAGGCATTGTATAAAGTCTATACATAATATGAATTCTAACTTCGCAACTACATAGTGAAGGGCCTATCTCTTGAATGGGAATAGGTTATATATGACATTTTTCTCATCAATTGAGACACATTCTTCCAATGTAAATGAATCCATGTTTTCTATGACCTCCCATAAATTTGATTAATTGAGATAAATGCCATCAAACATAATTACATTTAAAGTCATGTCTAACTATTTACTAGAGTCCTCAATGAAAAAACTAGAGGGTGAAGAGGGTCCATTATATGACTTTGATGAAGATTCCATATCTATTCAATGGATGATTTTATGATTTAAGATTTTTAAAATGGAAGGAATTAAATTGAATAATGTGAGTTGAGAGTTATCTTGATCAAAACTAGAGATTTTGAGATTATAGAAGGCTAAGTTTGATTAAGCTCTTGAAAATAACATGAGATAAACTTAGTTGGGGGCTCGATGTTATAGCTTTATACATTTATCATATTTCATGCACCATTAATCACTAACATCTATGAACTTCTCACCTTCATTTAATTCTAACTTTACCACATAGTATTTGTGTATATGCCATGTAATATGGTTACTCATTTAGGGTTCCATGGTATTACCTTTACCTTTTTGACATTTTTCATTATAAGATTTAGTTGTGGAATTCAAATTTTCCCTTTGGGCATAAAAGTACTCAAAAATTTGAGTGCTTCTTAAAAAAAATTGTTTTGAAATAATTTTTCTAAAAACCACCAAAGGAATAATTACCTAAAACTAAGTACTCTTTGAAAATATTGTAGTTTAGGTGGAAGTTGTTGCATCAAAATTTCCCAAAGAGAAAGTTTCTAAATGAAAGTGTCGGCCCAAAATTTTTTGAATGAAATTTTTTTTGAATGAAAAGTTTCCAAGTGAAAACCTTCTGAAGAGAAAGTTGTTGATTGGGACAAAGTTTTTTAATATAAAGTTGTTGAAGAGAAACTTTCTAAATGAAAATTTGTTGAATGAAAACCTCCCAAAGAGAAAGTTTCCAATGATAAAACCTCTTAATTAAAACTTGATTAAGAAAAAAAGTATCTAAATAAAAGTCTTTAAAAATGAAAGAATCCAAATAATATAATCTAAATCCCTTCCATTCAAAGCAATTCTTCCAGACTTTCCATTAATAAATTAGTTTGAACAAGAACTTTAAAATGGAAAATAGGTGGATCTCAACATAATTCAATGTTCAAAAATACAAGATTATATAGAAAATAATAACCATTATAAACACATAAATACCTATATAAAATATATGTCCTCTAAAAATAAAGGGTTTCCTCACTTTTCAAATAAAAATATAAGGTTGGGTGTGTTGAATACAAAAATAAGTTCATGCAACAATTCATGAAACTAGATGACAAAGTGAATTACAGAATCCTCAACATAATTTAGTTAGATGAAGCCAAGGATGAAGCCCTATTAATATTTAGCAAGCACCAATATACAATCAAAAGGTTGTTTGATAAGAGGGCAAAGATCAAGACCTTAAAAATGTCTGACCTAGTCTTCATATGGGACAAGGATCATGGATATAAAGTATAGCATTCAAAATTTAATTAATATGGATTGACCCATACCAAATAGATGAAATAATGGTATATAATTACTTTTAACTAAAATATCTTGAGGGAAATGAGGTACCACTTCTAGTAAATGGGCAGTTCTTGAAGAACTATTTCTCATGTATCCCCTTGAGTGTAGTTTCTGAGTAACCTAGGTAGAGGTGGTAATGTTTATATTATATATATATATATATATTTAATTTTATTGTTATTGTTTTAAATATGTGATTTTATTTTTTTTGGTGTTTTACCCCTTTTTTATCTCTTTGATTTCAAATGTTCCTCTAATGCCCAAACATTATTAATAACTACTCTAGGTGATGGCTAATGCCTAGAAGGATTGTTGAGAAGTAGGAAGACCCAGGTTGAAGCCTTTGATCTAATAAATTTTAGGATGGTAATTGAAACTTTTAATTTTATATATATATATATATATATATATATATATATAATTAAAAGTTTCAATTACCATCCTAAAATTTATTAGATCAAAGGTTTCAACCTGGGTCTTCCTACTTCTCAACAATCCTTCTAGGCATATATATATATATATATATATATATATATATATGATATTTAAATGATTATATGATAAATAGCTGTATTTTAGAATATCTTACACCCTGATAGAACCACCAAGTTATGCTTAAAATAATGTCTCAAGGAAATACCCTATTATTCAAGATAATCAAATATTGGTTGGCTATTTGGGACTTCCTCATCATACATTCACCCTTGTATTAATATTTAAACCTAAATGTACAAGACTAATAAATTATAATATTTCATGATAATTACTACAAAAGAATAAATAAATCATGTAGAATCTAAATTCTGAGCCTACCTTGAAATGGCTATACAGGCAATCTCCATCACATACTTTCTAACATAGATGGAAGTGGAGAAAGGACATGAATAAGAAAAAAATCATATATGTTAGTGATATGGATGTTTTTATATAAATATAAAAATTCCCCAACCATATCCCCTCAAAGCCATCAAGCTAACAATGCCCTAGATGAAGCTTGATAGTTAGTTTAGCTTTGATTACTCGAATAAAATTTGGGAGTGAATGGAAATTAAAATAAATTTTTACACACACTAGTGGTCATATATAAGGTTGAATCTCAATCTTCCACTTATTATTTTGATAATTTAGTGCCTCATATTTGTTATGGTGAATAAATATACCTCATACAATCTCTATGTTGAGTAAGGAAAGAAGAATAAACTATTTGCATTCTAAGCGTTTCTCATCACTTTTACCATAGAAGTTTCCATTTATTGTTGCCAACATGGCCCCATTTTATTCAAAATGGGGGAAACCTCTATAAAATATCATTAAACATATCTTAAATTTCCTTTATTTTATTCTTATCAACATCACATGCTCAAATCCTTAAATTATATGTCACCCTGATTTCTTCGAGCAACAACATGCCTCTTTTATTTTTTATGACTAAGGTATATTTGGTCTTTTATGAATCATGGAAACAATATTGTAAGTATAATTTTAGTGGAAATTATCATATTCTCATTCCCTTCTTGAATAAATATACCTATCACCCTTTTATGGTAAATTAAAACCTTAATGATAGATGAGTATATTTTTATTGTATTGTGTTCCTTTACATTTCTTACTTAGTCTTTTTTGTGAATTTATCAGATCCCAAGAGAATGGATTAATGGGAAGGCAACACATCACCATGTGTCAAATCTAATAGTCTATTAGATTTATTAGATATGTAAGATCCTAGGATATCCCAGCCAAATGGGAAGGTGCAATGTCACCATTTGTCAAATTGACTAGTCCCTCAGACCATCATATATGATAGATCTTGAGAGATCCCAACTAAATGGTAAGACACCATGTCACCATATATTAGAGCATCTAGTCCCATAGACCTATTAGAGATTTAATATCTTGGGAGATCCTGATTGAATGGAAATTCACTACATTGCCATGTGTTAGAGTAGCAAATCCCCCAGACCTATCAGGGATGTCAAAGACTGGGAGATCCTAAATAAATTGGAAGGTACCACATCACCATGTGTTAGATTAAATAGTCTTATTGACCTATAAAATGTGTCATAGCTAAGGAAAACCTTGATAAATGAGAAGGCACCATGTTACCATGCATAAAGCAACTAGTCCCATAGATTTTCAAACATATCAAACCTAGAGAGAGCCCAAAGGAATGGGAATGCTCCATGTTACCATGTGTTAGAGTGACCAATCCCCCAGAATTGTTAGAGATGTTAGATTTTAGGAGAAATTGGGTGAATGAGAAGGAACCATGTCACCATGTGTTAGAGTGGGCAATCCCTTAGACCTATTAGAGATGTTAGAGCCTAAGAAGGATTGATAAAATGGGAAGGTTCCATGTTTCCATGTGTTAAAGTGGCTAATCCCCTATACCTCTCAGAGATGTTAGAGATAGGGAAAGCCCAAATGAATGGGAAGACACTATATTTCCTAGTATATAGATGAACTAGTAACCACATGAGGCCCTAGGAAGATCTAACTAAGGTATAGATAATGCAATAAATCCAATCAATATGAAACATATGTCCCGAAGTAGCACATCACCCTTCCTAAGGGAATGATGTGTAGAATGAAGCCAAGCCTAGGTGTTGACTATTATTAGGGGACCAATAAAAAAATTCCATGTGTCATAAAGTGGATGTTAACCATGAATCCTATAAGAGATGCAACCACATGCCTACCACATACCATGAATTAATATAATTTGAAGTTGTGATTTATTTAACTATTTTAAAACATCTAATTTCCATTACTATAACTGGTTGGTGGTATAATATCATGGGATTTAAAGTCAACTTTAGATTTATAAATCAAGAGAAAAAATCTAGCCATCAAAACAAATTTTAATTCATAACAAGTGAGTCACCAAAAACCATTAATACAGGTTGCTTGTATGCATGTATTTATAAAAACATAAGGAAGGCTCATTAACTGTTACCATTTCTACCTGCAAAAAATATCTAACTCCTTGCTTTCTAATTTTGATAGAAAACCTTTGTATTCCATGTATTATACATTCAAATATTCCCTATTGCCCTTCCATCCTACTATAATGACCACACAATCCTCAAACCCAAAGGCCTGGAATAAGTATCAAGACACCACATTCTTGACTGGCTTAACCAAATTCAATCACTATAATGATTTATATAAAGTAGTTGGGCATTTCCCTAGGTACTCAACATTAGATTATGACTAGTAGGTAGAGTATGAGGATTCCATTTGATCTTACAAAAATTCCAAACTTCATAGAGATAGGACAAAACTAGAGATGTTCCCCTGTGTTAACTTATTTAGAAACATCCTTCACAATGTAATTAACATGCAGGATACAGTCCATGACTAGGTATATCCACCTAAATTTTACCACCAAATTATTGACATCATTGGAAACACCTTTAAGGCTTATTACTCCCTCCTAGACTACACCTTCTCCTATGATGTAATAGTGGTAATAGTCTATATGGGGACTTACTAGATATATAAATTCCTCCATGACTGGGCTGAAAATCTAGATTCTAAATGGGTTAATAAAGAGGTATCATTACATACATGGTGTTTACCTTTTAGGATGAATTTTAAGTAGGCATGATGTTGTTGAATTTACTATTTAGGGGCCATGACTATCTACATGTTAATGACATATGGGTGTTTCTCTTACATATGATACTTCCATGATCAAAAGTAATAGACATGGGAGGATTAATCAACTTTAAGTTATTCAATGCCAATTTAGATGCCTGAGTTGGGGGAAATTTATACTTTATAAACTACTTGTTTGATATGTTTTGTGAGACACTCTCTTTCAAGCCTTCAACCTTGATTTCATGCATTCCTAGGGGCTTAGTGGTCCATGTGGTCTTTTATAAGTTGTATGGTCATTAAAGATATAATAACATTTGGGAAATATGTGATCATTTATACCTAGTGGTCAATCAAGACATCAATAAGGTCCCAATGCCCTAGATCTCAAATGAATTTAATGATTTTATCACCACTAATGGTGACTACTATATTTGAAAAGATAACACTATGATTTAGATTATAGTTTCCTCAAGGATCCCCTCTACCTTCCATATTTATTTTAGACCACCTAGTAGAGAAAAATATTACCTATCAATTGGTGGAAGGAATATTTAGGTTTTACATATAGCATCAGTAAAAGGCATGCCCACCATATTTGATCATAATTAGGCACCACTTCTACAATTCCTTCCCTCTAATTTAGAAGATGGCAATCAGGAAATAATATTTCACCCTTGTAAAATGTAATATCTAACAATGGGACCCCAAGAGGATAATTAGAGATCACTTGGTGTGGTACTCAATCTACCTTAGTATCAACTATGGTCATCAGGCTGAAGATGACGATGAGTTCTATTTGAATGCCACCAATGACTAAAAGGTATTATCCTAGATCATAACAAAGAATAAGAAGGAAAATAAGGTCTAGGTGAGTACCTTAACACCTCCAATAGATCTTGCATGAATCATGGGTGACCTAACTTTGACGGTTCACACCTTCTCTTGGAGAATCTTATAAGGCATTCCACCACCCTCTCTTCTTCAATATTGAATTCCAAATCTACTCCCTCCACTAACTCTCGATCCTCATGTCTTGATTCCTCCTCCACTAGATCTATTCTCTCCTCATGATCTACCTCTATTTGCACCTCTTTTGACATCTTTAGTATCCATGTCATGGAAAATCCAAACCTAAGAAATTTGACATGAGGAAACCTAGAATTATCTCTTTTAGCCACTAACACCTCAACCCTACACTACACAAACCTTGAGGTTTGATGTAGATGACATCATCAAAGTGATCTCAGAATAAAACCCCAAATTGGCACCCATCCAAGTTCCCACTCTCATACATTTAATTTCTCTCATTTCCATTCCACCCTTCACTCCCACCACTTTCAAACTCTTAGTCCCAACACTCACTAGTTCCACTATGCCCCCACAAATCCCCTAAGTGGTGCCTCATATTTTCACCATTACACCCTATCCATCATTTTAACAAGTAACTTTGGCCTCTATCCTATTGAGCATCCTTTCCTCTTAATCCTCTTTGATCCTTCCATCTCACAACATAGAGTCCTTCTGGGGACTTCCTTAGGTGTGATTTTGTTAGCAAACACGACTATAACTTTTAATAGCATACCACTTATAGCAAAGACCCTTCTATTTCCCAATCTAGTCACCTAGACACTTCCCTCAATAGCTTTGAGTCCTTCACCATTAGCCACCATGGATCTTGTCATCCTGGTTGAACCATCTACTACAACATATGGAGTTAACCTAGGTAAGACATCAAAGAAAAAGTAGAAAAACAACCCCCACTCTAGGCCCATCTCAAAGGTCTTATACTCTGATTAAACCTCATTTACAGGCCTCAATAGCTCCTCCATCCCAAACCAAAGGATATCAGTTGCTAGTTATTCAGTCCCCTCTTTCCATCACACAAGGCACCTTGGGACTTGATTTTAACCATCACATCTCTTCTCTTCTCTTTAATAAACCATTCCCAAGGAAATTTCTCCTTAATTGAACTTAACCTAGGAATAGTAGTGGGCATAGACATTCCCTTTGGCCTCCCATTTTATTCTCCTTTTTTATTCAATGCCCCCTCTACCTCCACTAATTTCCTCATTCACTCCTTCCATTTCCTCCATCTACCCTCTACCTCATCCTCCACCCTTAATTACTATTTTAGCCACCCCTCCTACACGTCTCACAACCCAGGGGATGGTTCTAAGGTCACAAGCACCAAAGATGACTATCTACGATGACCCAAACATTAAATGGGGTTTTGACCAATCCTACAAAAACATGAAGAGGATAATGATGTAGAGGTTTGTCTAGCAGGGAAACCTAGTGGTATGGTATACCCATCATGATATGTTCTCCATCACCAAGGTAAAGACTTCCACCATGGAAGAAAGGATGCCTAAGGACCCACTATCTATTCCCCATATAACTAATGATATATGTAAGAAGTTCCTCAAGGACATGTAAAGAAAGGTTATAAATTTAGAAGACAAAGTAGAGATCACATTTCCAATTGGGATAATTTGGTATGTCAAAGATACCATCTTACTATTTTTATCAAATTTTGGGAAAGTAGGGGAGACTTTAGATGAGACCAATGTACTTATCTATTATACTCAGGCCTACATGGAGACGATTGCAGAGACCAATGAAAAATGTCAAAATCTGCAAGTGGTGGTCAATAAAGGAATGTTTAGAGAGCTTAAAATTATGTTAACCTTAGACTTGGGGTTGTACAAAAAATATTCCAAGAAATTGAGGGATAAAATGGAGGATTGTTTGGACATGGATCACACTAAAATAAGACCTTTGAAAGAGAAAAAGATAAAGATATTGACCTACTTCAAGGAGATAAATATCTCTATGCTATTCCACCTAGATGGAACCTTAATCCAATGATGGGAATTTAGAGTCCAAATGGGTCAATTAAATTAGATTATGAGGGAGAATGTTACCAAATAAAACAAGGAAGGGTCCTGGTGGTGTTGGATCTATTAATGCAGTCTATAGTGAGTATCAACTAGGTTTCTTTAGTCCTAACATCAATGAAAGTACCCTCCAAATTCTACCAAATGCTAGTAGCTTAGGCTGAGGTAATATTCAAGGAGCCCCCAATGAACCTTGCCAAGTTGAATAAGGAATTTCACCTTGTGAAATCTATGTTGAAAGATAGGGATTTCATGTTAAAGTAGTTAGGAGCTAGACTTTTTCAACCACATTCTTTTGTCAATTAAGTGGTCTCCTATAGATCTATTATGGGTTTATAGGTATTCTCTTATTTTAAATTCTGAAATATGGTTGTAACTATAATGAGTTGCCATCATAGCCCAAGATGGGATCCTTATGCTACTTGGAGGTGAGCCCCATCCTTATCTATATAAGGAATATCTTTATTATAATTAAGCATTGATCATAAATTGATCAAACGTTCTATCAGATTATAGCCAAGATTTCACCTACTTTTTCTTCGTCACTATTGATTATAAAATTAACATAGATTGATTATTGTAACCATATTTAATCCTAATGAATACAATATCTATTGTATATAAAAATGTTTATTATATGCTTCAGTTCTATTTCATATTCATGTTTGACTAATTATCAATGCTAACCTAATTATATTTATACATTTTTGATATATGTGTGTCATCATTATGATGTTATTAGCTATTATAATCTTTGTGTGATTTATTGTATTTCCCTATTGGTAGTGATGATAATTTTTGTGTTAATCCATAAATTATCATACAATGTTTACATGTAATCTAAATTAAAATACTATTAATCGTCACTAGTGAGCGATCATATTGAATCCATATTCCCAATTACCTCAGACTCTCCCCATTATATGTTCTTGAGGTATAACATTAGTTAAACTCAGTTTAAAATGGTATAACTATGGTAGAGTCACTTGGTTCAATGATTCATGCATTAATTTCATTTTATAACATAAGGCTCCCTTTTCTACCTTACCCTTCCCTATCTTTTATGTTTTTTATTTATAACTAAAATACCCATTTCCCTTGTGTTTAGAAATAGTAATCTTGATACTCAAATTATCATAACAATATTTGACCTATGTGTAAGACTGTAGATTGAAATTTTCATGGTAATATTAAATCTATTGGAGACTATTCACACAAACTCTATTTATGACGTTAAATACCTATACCCATGCCCTAGGCTGATCCTAGATCAATTCTAAAATGGAGGATAAAAATTCATAGATGTCCCCACCTTCCCCTTTTAGGGAATACCCAATCTCATGGGAATTTATTAAACAAAAGTAGATTAGAGTAAATAATAAGCTCCAAATTACATTTAGAATCAGGGGTAATACCCCTTAACCCTGATCTATATCTCAATAGGGAGCATGTCTGGGGTGCTTTCCCTAGGCACCATAAGGGGTGTTTCTCCTTAACCCCATTGGTGGCTACTACCCTAAGACCATTTCATCACAACCCCTTGTTGAGTACTTATAATGTACTTTATTCCACCAAAGGGTGAGGTCTGATCTAATAAGTAGTTATATCCCCTCACAACATCATTTTATATATCTTGTTGAGATTTATACCTAGGCACATTATCAAAAGAGCCTGATGTTATCTTATTCACTAGATCTTAATTTCACTTGTGTGTTGTTGGTGATAAATGCACTAATTTCTCACATTTAAATGCATTTTAAACTACATCTGGCATCCATTTGCTGAGATGTGAATTAGTAGATATGTATTATTTTCTCTTACCTATCTATTAATATTATCAACTAAGTCTTATGTCCTCATATTAAAAATGCATTGTAGTTGTAAACCTTGGGGGGTCATTATTGATTGTCTTAGAGGGGTTATTGCAGTCCCTAAATTTTTTCTTATGTTCAAACTCAGTTTCTACAACTTATATGACATTTTAGTGTCATTTTCATTGATTTCTCTTGTATTCTTAGATCCATTATTATTTTATCCTAATGTCCATTCATTGGGTGTAAATTATCACTTGTGTAATGTGTTTTCTCATTGCACTTCTTTGGTATCTTCTCTCAGTCATGTTCAATTAACTTTAGAGATACTAGTAGATGAGGAGAGTTTATTCTACATCAATGTTTATTTTAGGAAAAACCAACTATGATTATTGATGTGGTTAGATAGAAAACTTGATCACAATCAAGAATCATATTTCATTTCTATATAGATAGATTATTACCCCTTCTAACTTAGGTTGGTACATTAAGTGGGATAACACTTGCAAAAAGGCTCTTGGTACTTTACTATTACATGTTTCCATGGATCTTCATTTCCATGTGGAAAATAAAACATGTCCTTGCACTATTTTTAGCATCCTATAGTATCTTTTCAAATATCCTAATAAGGTTTACATCACTCCTCCTCCTCTTTTTATTATCTCTTTAGAGACTATTATAATTGTTCCTATTTTTATTTCTTCTAATGACACATTCATGGTGGACTATTCTCTTCCTTCTCTTGAGCCACCGTTATAAGATGAGATTATACCTAACCTCAGTTGTCCCATTGTATATTATACTTATGTTCCTATTTAGGATGTTGTTCTTTTAGAGCCTTCATAGTATTGTAACTCATAGGAACCTATTGTTTTAGTGTGAGTAAATACATTAAGAGGTTTGATGACTCATATGTTCTTATGGTTATTAATATTGTAGATATTTGTTATCCTCTACAGTATCATATTCAATTTTTATGGTTGTTGAGTCGAGTTCTCCTCTTCACATAGACATTCTTCCAGTGAATGTTTCATGTCTTTTTTATGATAGGTTCACCTTAGTGACATTACATTTAGTTCTTATGTATGACTTTGTTATACATATACCATGCCTTATTTTTGGACCTATTTGAGATATATTCATATTGTTTCCTTCATATTCCATTATGTAATGGGCAAACTTTTATTACACACTTAGTGTTCTTCTTTTGTAAAAAGGAAGAAACATTGTTTGATGCAAATGTATCTTCTTCAATCTTTAGGTAGAGGTTCTCATTATCAACATTGTTCATCTTACGATATATACTTGGAGGGAAGATGACTTAAACATCATCTTTAGTAGGGATTGTTATCCCTTGATTTTATTTATGTTCTCTATTTATCTCACTTGTATATGTGTTTTTGAATATGTCTAGTATCCTTAAAACATACACTATTTCTTTTATCTCTTTTGGGGGGAGTTTGTTTGTATGGGTTTTCTCCTTTTCTCCACTTTATGAGAGTTGATTTGTACATGGGTGACTATTTAGGCATTGTTTCTAGGACCCATTTATTTTACCCACCTAACCTATGTTTATGGGGCATGTTAGTGTAGGATATTTTTTTTCCTTTTATTAGTTTATTAAGATTATTATACACACATATAGTGTTCTCTTACACTTGTGGGATTATCTTGCTTAGGTGTACTTATATCATAGGAGTTATTATTTCATTATTCCATCATAGGATTTACTCTTTCACTATTCTCTCATAAGATTTACATGCCTATTTTAGGCCCTTTATAGAGGAGTTTATAACTTTGTCTCTTCTTTGTACATATTCATTTTGTGAGCTATTCATGGAGTGTTGGATATTTTCTCAAACTCTCTTTTTCACTATTCTCATTTTTTTATTTCATTTAACTTGTATTTGTGTCATGAAATTTTTTGACTTGTGTTTTCAATCAGACGTATGCATCTGATGGATCTAGAGCTCTTGGTGTCCATTCTGATAGTATCACCATAATTGGTCTAGAACAATAAGGTATTAGACTCCTCATAGTGTTTTCCCCCTCCCAACTCTACTCAACATTCTTGGTATCCTTATCAAACTTATAATTATATTTTTCATTCATTATCTTACTCCTAATTAGTATTATGACCCTCCTAATCACCCCACAAAAATTGTCAATGATATAAATCTAGGTCTTTAGATAAAATAAAGGGATATTGAAAGAGATCAAGAGTATAGTAGGCAATATAAAAATATTTATTATCAAGCATATGTCCATCACCAAAAGGTGAGAGAGAAAGAAATACATCATGAAGAATTCTTATCTAGGAAGATTTCAACCAAGGAGGAGAAGATGAACCAACTACTTATGCAACTACAAAAGGTTGAACCTTAGTTAGCCTCATCTATTCTAAATTTTCAAAAAAAAATTCCTACCATAACTCGAAATCAACCCACTAAGAATAAGGCTCCCACATTCAAGATCCCAAGTTTCAAGTAGGGGAAACCTCTTGAACTTCCATGTAAGTCTCCCTATTTTAAGATATTAAATTTTAGAAGTCCCCTCCTTTGAAAGAATTTTTTCCTCTAAAAATTAAACCTAATATCAATCAATAACAAGCCCCTTAAAATTATATTCTTCCTTAATATCCTCAAGCTCCTCAACCATGACATCCTTCCTTGACTAGACATCCTAATTTTAAGATTATAAATCTAGGTAAATCCACTCTTGATCAATAAAAGAGAATGGTTGTAAGAGAAAAACAAAATAAGTTTCTAGGTTTTAGGAGTGACTCTTCAACCCCAAGGCCAATTCAAAAGAATCACATAATGCCTAACCTTGTTAAGGCTAGTCCTACTTCATTAGTTGAACCCTTTTGCCTTCCCACAATCTCCCTTTTTAAAGGAGTACCCATTTTATGGAGAGCAAGTGAAGACCATTTAGATGAAGAGCAGGAGAGTTCAAGTGAAGATGATGAAGAAATATTTATTACCATCCCTCTTTGTGCCACTAAATCATAAATATCAAACCTTATATTGAAATAAGATAAATATGATCAATTAGAGTATAAAAATAGTGAGTAATCATACAAGGATGAAGAGGGGTAAGATAATATTGATGAGGGGAAGCCATTTCTCTCTAGTCAAGATTGGATTTATGGGAAAGATGATGAGGTGTTCTCTTGGATAAATAAACTACCATTCAACCATGAATAATATAATGAAAATAGTCTTATTTGTGGGGAATAAGAGATTAATGTGCATAAGTATATTCATCAAGTTGGAAAAGAATATATGCTTTAGGTGGATGAACCTAAAACTTCTTCAAACATTTAGGAGAGTTGATATGAAGTTGTGATGAGGCCTCTTGTGCATATTGAAGATCATATAGAATAATAATTATTTTGGGATGATCTAGAGTAATTATACTCAAGATTAGACACCAAACCAACATCCCCTAAAAAATAGGCCCATGAACAACATGCATAATAAGTGGAAATGAATGTGTTTCCAAGATGATCATTAGGAAAAATGCATATTGTAAAAATTTTTAGTCATTATTCTTTCCTCTAAGTGTTTTAACACTTTTTTTTTATTTTGGTATTTTATTTTATTGGTAGAGTATGATCATGAAGTGTTGTTCTTCATGGAGTTGGTAAAAAAGGTGAATCTTAGTTCAATTCTTTCAAGGTGGGCCAAGAAGGTTGTAACAATGTTACATTGATAGAATGTGTGAAGGTTTGGTTACTTTTATGACTCCATGAATAATGGATTAATTCAAAGGATACTAGGTTTATACATATTAATAAATAAGACCATAGAGGTCACCAATAATCTTGAACATTTTTGTTCACCATGGTGAAGACAAATTTAATCTAATTCAATGCTTTAGGTTGCCTGTAGGTTCTTGAAGTTCACTCAATTTATGTAAATTCAAATGAGTATAAGGTTAGGCCCATATTATTTTTAACATTTAGAAATTTTGAGAAGGTTTTTGAGTGTGTAGTAGTATTATTATCCTATATATAAGCCTTAATGATGAACACATAACACTCCCTGAACCCAAAGGGGTTGAATAATAAAAGGACTTAGTCAATTTCAATAATTTTTGTAGTAATATATTTAAGAGGTGAAGTGACAAGATTTAATGGGCCCTCAATGATGTCTTGATGGATTCATATTTTTTAAGTCACAGTAGGACATATATTTATTTTGAATGTTTCTCAGTGTCATGTGTCATTCTCACATTGGTACTAATCTTTTTTGAATGCTTTTTGACACTATTAAATTTATTCAAATTTATCTAGTGGATTTCCATAGAAATACGTAATGAGTTAGTAGGATGATTCCATGTGCCATAATCCTAGTGACTCAATGACATATAACCATCTATATAAGTTCAAATCCCTCCAGTTTAGCAAGTTAGTGGGATGTCACCATGTGGCATAATCCCACTACCATTCTCTCTTGGAGATTTTTGTATAAGCCTAATAGTGTGTTAGAGTACTAGGTAAGTGGGATGATGCCACATGGATAAATATTGATTCAATATAGGGAGATTATTCATCATTTCACTCAAATATTCATCCTAAAAATAGGTGACGAAGGAGAATCCACATGTTAGGGAACCATCTTTCAATCTCAGAGTCTATGGCTAGAGTAAAATCGATTAGATCGACTAAGTGTTAAAGGAGGCCCAAAATAGAGTTTGATACTTAGAATATTTTTTGCCTTCTTGGCCATTACCAAACCTTCTTAAGGTTTTTAGAGCTTTCCAAGACCTGATATAATCAAATAGTGACATGTGATAGCTTCTCAAAGAATCTCAACATCTTTATACTTTCTTTTTGGTAAGTTCTTAGAGTCAATCTCCTAGGGTGTCATGATCATTAAAATTTTTAGAGTCCAAGAATGAGTCAATAAGCCCAAATTGTACCTATCAAAAATATTATATCTAACTCTAATACCTAGGGCCAATCATAAATAACCACATGGACATGTGTAGTCCTGGTTCTAATCATAGCATGGGACTTTTGAGCCCAATCAAAGGAGGAAACATGGAAGAAAATATATTTTGAAAAAAATTATAAGTATTGAAAGACTTAGAAAATTTGGAATCATATAATCATGGAGGGATTAGAAGCATGTAATATTAGGGGCATTAGATACTAAGCCAAAGGTTAATACCCCATGGTCTTGAGGCCCTAAGAGGACACTATGTGGTAGCTTCCTAAAACACTAGTGGCTTAGATAGATTAAAATTGATGCATTGGAATGATGGCCATGAGGCCTTGATTTATCTAGGAGATGGCATGTGGTAATGATTGAAGCCAAACACATAAAGATATTAGAAGTGCAAAGAGAGTGGTGCATGGTAATAATGAAGTTAGTGAGCTAAATCTTGTAGATGTTGATGTGATGCCAAGTGGTGAAACAAGAGCCTATATCAATAGATCCAATAGCAAAACTAAAGTTAAGAAAAAATATGCTAAAAGAGAACCACATGGTAATGATGAAGTCATCAAAGATTGAGATAAAATATTCACATCCTATATAGCCATTTAAATTGTTAGATGCTAAATTTCAATCATGCACTCATTTTTATTTGTAGAATCAAGTCATGTATTGATGCCTTTCCAAGTAACAATCAGGTGGGTGGTGGAATTAAATGTAATACTGAGAAGTGAAACCCACCAAAACATGGCATGTGCATTGGGATCAGGAATAGAACATAAAATACAAATTCAACCTTAAATAAGTGTGGCTCTAATTGTACATGACATTGGTAGTTGGTGATACTAACACAATATCAACTACTTTTTTCTACTATAATTCAATTAAGTCATGTTTAAATTGTGCCAATTATGGGCACACCATCAAACTATCAGATATTTCAAGTTGCCTATTCAACCACCCTCTTCTAATCAACTTGAATCATTATAACTACCCTAATAATGGGTAAGATTAATCAATGACCCATATGATTCTCATTGTCTATAAGACCCCAGGTATTACATTTTTAAAAAGGTGGATGTTTATAAGCACAATAATCCTTCCAAAAGTTTCCCTATAAGATCCCCTTTACCACCTTAACTTTGCATTTTAATGAGAATTGAGTTCACCTCTATATTTTTTTACATCTTATATACTTCATATGGTTTTTTAACCTTTGTCTATGGATAAATTTTATCCCTTCATTAATGTCCATTCATATCACTTTGTGTATAACTTGGCTCTTTTTTTGTAGTTCATATTTTGTGTGTATATAGATCTATGCAAACGTTATCATTGTATCATGTATCATCCCTCTTAATTATGTATTATGTCCTATACCTCCATGTGAATAACTTATGTAATTAAAGTGTTCATATCAGAGTCTATGTGATATTTTCTTGTCCTTTACAATCTCTAGTATGTTCTTGAAATATTGTAGATTTATTCCATCTAGTCTTCGTGCACCACCATTATACTTTTCATTAAACCCCCCTCTCTCTTTTATCATAACATATTTTATACTTAGGATTAGATATATATTTCCATTCATCTCTTTTAGGCATGCATCTTGATCCCAAATCATATGCATCTACATTAGAAGGAAGCTAGCCTTCTCCAAAAGTTTGTCCCATGAATCACAAGTGTCCCACACCTTAGGATATGATCCCATTGTCTCACTGAACCATCTTCCAATTCAATGAGTACATGGTTATAGTGATAATAAGAGATAAAAATAAAAATTCATGTTCGATTATGATGTGGATCCTTGCCTTATTTATTTGGAATAAAAATATCTCTTGAACCTTGGTAATGGGACCCTAGACCTAATATGGGAGTATAACAAGGTAGTGGATTTTATTGATATTTAGGAGATTGAATAAAATAAAGGGGTAATGTAGGCATCCTTTCTTAAGAATGAAGAGTTTAGTTAGAACCTTAAATATAAACTTAAATCTATTGAGGGGAGACTTAATTTATGAGAGAGATAAGAAATAAAATCAAGGCCATTATGGATGTCATCCATTCTAGAGATCATGTGGGTAGGATGGGAGGTAATGTTTAGAAAAATCTAGTTAGCTTGCTCAATCCAAAGCTAGATAATACACTCATATAAGAACATGTATTGCTCAAAAAAGGGGAGGAAGCTTAGGTGAAATGGAAGGGGTGAGAATGAATAACACATTACATGTGTCCAACACAAAGGCTCTATTCTATAAAATTAAAGGCAATACGAAGGAGGAAGATAAAAATAAATACCTAGTGGGAATATTAAATACCATGAATACTAAAGACCAGGAATCATGTTTATTATTGTGATAAGTTAACTTTATCTAGTTTCTTGTTTTTTTAGGTTTTATGTTGTTTTTGGTCTACTTCCAAGTTTGATCTATGTGGGTTATAGGTGTTTTTTTAAGATACCTATAGGGATGCCAATTTTAGTATTTTTTTTTGGGTTTTTTTTTGTCTACTCTGGTTCAATATGTAAAGGCTATATGATACTTTAAAACTCATTTTATACATGTATCTAAAAATATATAACTAAATCCCTATTTCCTTATATTAAAAAATGAAATGAGGGTATGGGACTATAATATTATTTACAAATAATACTAATCATCAATTTTGACTCATTAATTTTAAAGAGAGGGGGATATTGAGAGTTCAAACATAAAGTTATTCATTCCTTTTAAATCTAATTTTTTTTGGTGCAATGTAAGAAAAATTATCCACTTATTTTCAAATTTAAATAAATTACCATATCTATGCCACTATTCTAATTTTCCACTTATTTTACCATTTTTAAAAATAAGTATTAAAGATTATAATCACCTAATCAAATGAGTAATAATATACTCTTTGAAGTAGTGAAATTAATGAATTTAGATTCTATAAATATTATGATAAGAAATATTGAATCTAATCATGTTCTAAATATAAAAATTACAAAATTTAATATCCTAATAATAGTAATACGTAGGAATAATTATACTTAGCTTATATATAAATGTGTAGGTGGATATGAGAAAGGTAGGAGTAGAAATAAATTGTCTAAAGATTCTAATACAATTGTTAAATCCTAAAAATTATCCTATTTTCCATTCTCAACATTTGCATCACCTTGGGTACACTTGTGTTAATGCTAATATATGTGATTCAATGCATATATCCTATATATAACATTAACTATTGACTAAAACTTCCACTTGGGTCATTTTATAATTTTTTTCACCTTCCAAATTATGTCTTCATATTACATGCATAGACTCTCAATATCATAATATACCTCAAACCCTAGCTCTTCATTTTATGTTAGGTTATGTTGCCAAAAAATAGTTAGTGGGATCATGATGTTGAATTTGCCACAAGTACCCCCTATCAATTAACACTACCTATATAGATAATACTCTAAAGAGGGACTTCGACATATGTAATCCCCATATTTGTTGGCTTATGTGTGAACAATGGTGTAGAATGTTATATGCAATTACATGTAGTGATCTATCTTATAACTTAACAAATATTTATCATTAATTTTTATTTGAATTATTTAGATCTATAATATGACTACTCCTATGACTAATATAAAAATAGGGAAGAATAGGGTAGTATAACTTAGTTGTGCAATTGATTAAATGAGATTAAATAGGTATTTTTTTGGTATTTTTATAGATGAATAATGAATTGGATTTAATTTATAGTTATACCACACAGTTTAAAAATTTATTCATGTAAGGTTTAATGAAACTTATTTTTTTAGATAAGGTTAAAGCTTGGTTTTTTGGTAGGGGTCCATACCTTGTTACAAGAGGGTTAAAACCCATATAATCATAGAAAACTAGTCTGAGATAGCTTAAACAACAAAACCCACATAGATAATACAAAATAAGATAAAAAGTAGAAAAATTAGATCAAAAAATAGAACACCTTAGTAGTTTTGAACCCTGTTGATGGTGTCCTTTATCTCTTTAATATTGTTATGCATGTTTCAGAGCCTACTAGTCATGGTATTATCAGTGGCCTTCCCAGTATATTTTTGAATGCTACCTCTACCTCACTTATCTAAAATAGTATAAATATCACTAATAATAGTAGCCTAGGTATTAATGATCTCAACCATACTAGTATTGATATTAACTTTCTCACTCAAATTATGAATTTGAATCTGATAAGTTATAATTGTATCCTCATTGTAATCCATTTGATTCATCTTATTTTCATAATTATGATCAATAATATTCATCTCCTTTCTCACATCATTAACCAATATTTTGAGATTTTCCATCTCCTTATGGAAAAAATTATGGCTAGCTTGATCTGAAGGGTTACTCAAGGAAAGAAGGCTTTAGACCATTAACCTTGTCACAATCAATATTGTTCTCGTATTTCATACATATAAAAATATTTAAAAATTTGAGTGTTTAGAAGGAAAAGGCACTTGAATTAAATCAATAACAATAGTGTTTACACTACTATCTAAGTTTGAATGTAATTGTCTAGGAAAATAGAAGGTTAATGGAGATCTGTAACTGATAGTGAATTATATATATCATAATTTAAGGTTATTTTGGGCTACAAGTGATTTGGGTAATGATAAAAATATTTTCAAACTATAGTATAAGAATTTAGGCTTAATTTTGTGGTGATTTTGATCCTATCAGCTATTAGTAAGGTCAACAACTAAAAGGTAGAGCCTTAAGTGATATTAAAGCATAAGGATAAAATTATAAGTTTAAAATAAGTAAAATGTATATAATAGTGAGTATAACATGTATTTATTTACATGAGTACTTTTTAAATTTGTTTTATGTGTATAACCTAAAAATAATAACATGTTAAAAGTGTAATTAGTGCATAGAAATTGAAAATGAATAACTAAAATTGATTGAATAAAAGAGAAAAAAGAATAAGTAAACTTGTGTGTCAATGCCATCATGTTGCCCCTTAAAATTTTGATCTTTTAATAATGCTTCTTTGATAAATCATTAGAGAGAGGATCATATCTGAAACTTGAAGATGTAAAGATGGGAATTGGAGGGGATAATGATCCTAATTTGATATAAGGGTGAGTTATGCCAAATATATTAAATTTTAAATATCAATTGCACAACTAAAATGTAACATAATCTAAAAAATATCATCCAATTCAAATGGTATAACCATATAAACCTAATATAATAGAAAATATTTCAAGTCCACTAAGAGTGCACAATCTTGATGACACTAAACAAAGAATCCAACTACTACAATAGATAAAATCTTGAAAAGTGCATCTTGATAGAGTATAATTTGAATATTTGTAAAGTTTTAATAATATATATATATATAATTTGGTGTATTTACATGGCATATTCTCCTCAAATGTGTCTCAAGATTAAGTACCTATCAAATTATTCTCCTCCACTCAGTAAAATGTGTATATTATGTATCACAAATATGAAAACTCTATCCCAAATTTATGCCAAATGTATAGTACTTTATCCCAAGTGTAAATTTGAATCATGTAAACTAAATCAACTTATGTCAATTTTGTCAAATATATATACATGGAATCATGTGTCTAATACATTCTCCCACTGACATGTCCCCCTTGAGGTGAGGGGAATGATAAAATGATATTCACATTATCTCAAAAGGACAATACAATTATATTATATCTATATGAACCATGTAGTAATGAAACATATATTATTATCATGTTGAATTAGATATATAAATGATTCTCATAGTATGCATACAAGACCTAAGATGCATGATATGGATAATGTCAAAGAGTATAGGATAATAAGATCAAAACAAAATCAATCACACATAAAATTACACTCAAAATTCATGCAAAGAGGGGGATAAGGAGACTACAAACAAGGGGAAAGTTTAAATGCCACACATTCAAGATGAAAACATATGAAAATTTATACACTCTAAAGAAACAAGAAACACTTAGATAAATTTCTCCAAAAAGCAAGGAACATTTTCAAATTATTTAAAAATAAACACAGAATAAAATAAGAAATACACTCAAGCAAGTCATGTGAATAAAAGAAGTAAATGAAATATAGAAGTAACCCTTGCATACATATGTTAGAAAAAGTTCATGTAGAATAACATATCAAGGTATAATTTTTAAGGTAGTAACATTAGTATAGGCATGTGTAAATTTTAGTATATAATATATAATTTAATTGATCTTAAAAAATATAAAATGTGTCAATCTTGATCACATAGAAGTGAAGTTTCCAAACATAGTGTGTCAAGTGTTAATATGAAAGGTCTAATATATATATATATGTGTACGTATTATGGATATAATTTATGCATGCATCACACTCAAGAGGTCATGAAAAATATGTGTTTAAATAAATGATATGATATATATTAACATAAAATAAATGACATATGCATAAAGACAATAAGCATGTGAAATTCTACATGTTTTTGAATTTTTGATTTATTTGAATGATTTTTGTATTTTTCGTAGTATTTTTATATCTATTTTTGGATATTTTTGGAAGTTTTTGAAGGATACAAAAATAAGGTATTTATAGGGAAAATTTATACTATAATCCATGGAGCTCATCAAGTGGATGCCTCTATGAAGGATCTATATCATGTGTGTCATATTCATATGATGCATAATTAGTGTCATCATGATATTACAAATATTATGTATTATTAGGATCATAATAATCAATTTAATCATTATCACATGATAAATTCACCTTCTTAAGTTGTTCTAGAAATTGTGATATACCATTTTCAGCATATGTGTATACAAGGGAAATTGAACCTAATCTACAAATCAATCCTAGCTCAGAGAAGATAAATCACACTTACCTTTTCACTTATTGGTATGTTTAAAAAATTGAGGTCATGAACAATATGGATCCATTATACCTAACCAAGGGGTCCCTTACCACAATAATATCACTATAGAGGGTTCCAAATCCTCTAGTCAAACAACATCATGCAATAACCCTAGTTAGGTCCTATGTTTTAATCAAATTCACAAGGTAAATATAAATTAAAGTAAAATTTAATTTATAGCTCATGAAAACTTGTGGCACAAAATGTGCATAATAAACATAAAATAAAACATGCATAGAAGATCTATACTTATGACATTGTATAGGAAATCTTAATATATGAGAGAGAGAATCATATAAGCTAACAAATAAAAATCTATTTACTTTAACAAAGGAGGAACAAATATAGGAACAATTACCTTTTAATATGAACCTATAAAAACTTAATATCTTCCTTGGCCAAGGTGATTTATAAGATGTTTTTTTGGTATATAAGGATAATAAGGATATGTTAACTCTAGGCTACATGATTTATCTATGCATCAAAAATACTTCTCCATAAAACAAGATCCATATCTTAGAGTGTATTATTGAAAACCTATGAAATAATCCTAAAGTAGAATGGTTTATAAGTAGATGTATAGTATATGATGTTATTCTTATTTTCTCTATAAAAATGATGAAAAAGATGTGTATATATAACTGAATCTAACCCTGAACTCCTCTAAAAGTTTAACCAACAGTGTTGGCCCAATAGACCTTGTATTATTAATTGATAAAATAAATTTATGTCCTAGAATATATTGACCAAGGCCATTATATTCCTCTAATGTGATAATATAATTTAATTATAGTGTTGACATAGGCTAACATTGTTTTAAAAATGTCAAAAAGAGTTTTTGGCTTAGATAGGGGCTATTTAAGGTGTTGAATTTCTTGGATGAGAGTGTAAGGGACTTGTTAGAGATTATAGAAGTGTATAAGAGAGTTTTGTGTTCATTAAAAATGGTGGTATAAGGGACAAAAATATTGTAAATCACTAATGGTCTTCCCACCCCTTTCCGAGTGCATCCTTTAAGGTATACACTGAAAGAGATTAAGACTTGATGGGTTCCTACAAGATAAAAATCATCACTAATCAATAAAGTTTGAAAATATTATGTGTATGCATATGACCCACTCTAAGCTAATCATGCATCACTCAAGTGTAACATGTGATGGTGCTTTGGCAAAAGAACATAGCAACACACAATGTTGAAGCTAAATAAATTATAGTATTTTAAAGCATAAAATAATTGAAAGGAAATGGATGAAAGGAGATAAATAAAAGTAAAAGTAATTTATGCATACCTTGACTTATCTTTATCATTAGATGGTTATCTATTGTCTTTTTAGTTTTGATCATGGAGGGCACAAAGTCTACTTTGGACAAACCTAAGGATGAAAAATTAAAGAGCAAAAATAAACAAATGTAGAAAATCCAAGATAATTGAAATGTGTAGGCATGATGTACTTGGAAATTTAGTAAGCTATGATGGATATATTTCCTTTCTAGCACATATATTTTTCTTTTGTTTTATATTCTATTGGAAATATGTGGCGTATGTTTTATTTTATATCATTATGTGATACACATGCATGGTTAAAAATAAAATGCAAAAATTATTTAGAAAAGTATAATTAATCAAAACAAATTTAATACACACTATATCATGATGGGAAATGTGTACAAATAAAAGATGAATAAATATAACAAACCAAAATGGTAAATCAAATGGTAATAAATGTTTTTAAACCATGTAAAATATTTTTACCATGTTTAAAAAAAAATAGTCATACTATATCACATTGGGAAATATGAAAATTTATAATAAAATGGAAGACACATGAAAACCAATGGTATAAAAATAAACAAACAATAAAGTTAATCAGTCACACTAAATCAAGATAGGAAGTATGAAAAGCAAAAAAAAATGTAAGTGTTAATTAAATTAGTCATACTAAATCAAGAAGGGAAGTATGAAAAATTTAATAGAATATTTTTAAACATGTACACAATAAAAAAATAAGAAGATAAAAGTGAAGTGCTTATGACATAATCATAAAACATGCTAAATCACGATGGGAAGTATGTCAATGACATGTAAATAATAATATAACACAAATTGTTCTCAAATTTGAAGCATGAAATTTTATTGTGACTTGGTAATAGTATGAAATGGGTATTTGAATAATTTTTGAGGATAGCATAGTCTTATCCATGATCTTACATTGCAATTCACAAAGTGAAAACCAATGAGGTGGAAACAACTATGAGAATAATTTAAAAGATGTTTCTAATGTGCTAATTTGTGAGGAGATCTTGGTCCTATCCATAGTCCTACACTAAAAATAAAAATGGGAACACCAATGAGGTTAATGGTAATAAGGGTAAAAAAAAATGTTTTATTATGGTAATTTGTATGCATATCCTGGTCCTATCCATGGTCTTACATTGAAACTCACAAAGGGAAACCCTAGGGGAATGATCAGTTAACAAAATAATATTTCTCAAGGGGAAATATTAGAATTATTTTTATAGAAGAGGGAATGTCAAAATCATGACATAATCATATATGAGAAAACCTTAGTAAACATGAGGCATACACGATACAAAAGATAGACACTAAGAGTCTAGTGACCATCAAAATATAAATGATACCTGATCATAATAAGTACAACATTGTATAGGTAAATAGGTGAGATAGTAAGCTCAACTCATGAATATTATATCAAAAAGAAAATTTAAACATACCTACCTTCCCATAACATGTTCCCCATTTCTTAGGACCTCTTGAAGAGCCATTGGTCTATTATGAAGATTAGGTACTTGTGTGAGAAAGTAGGTAACACTTATAGATTTTTTTTAATTCTCCTATCGAAATCTATTATCCTATGGCACTGTAATGGACCTTAGATCTATTATGAGACCAAATATGGATTTTGAGATTCAATTATAAATAAGAGATGTGTTATGAGTCACATATTTTGGTGTGATTAGACTTTTGAATTTATATGTTGGATTTTGAATCATTTCCTTTTGGTTAAATGATTTAGCTTGTAACTTTTTATGGCTTTTATGATTCCTCCTCCATATAGATTTAAAATAACCAACATGATTTATAGAAGTGATACACATGAATGAGATTTAGATGTTGATTTAAAAGAGGCTAAGTAACCAAATATATGACTAACTAAACACTTGTACTTACCTATGAACCATTATGTAATATCATGTTTTAATCTTATGTATGCTTAGTATGTGAAAGGAAAGTAAAATAAGAAAGGAGATTGAAAATAGATCAATATATGGTAGTAGTATAATTAAAATTATTTTTTTCTCATATATCATATGTTGGAGATATAATACTAAGGTAATCAAGGTTTTTATAACCAAGTCACAATAATAATCATATAATTTTTCAGTGAGATAAGATAGTAAATAATTTTTCTAAAGAAAAATAAAAGAATCCATGAAATAAGTGAACTCATAAGCATAAATGTGCATTCATAAAAAAATGATAAGAATACACAAGAAAGGTGAAAGTAGATGAAACCATATAGAACACATAAATCATTCTATATGATTCATGTGAAATAGATAAGTGAAACCAAATTTAACACATAGTCAAGTGTATAAGAGATATAAAAGTGGATCACAAATCCAATCCAAATCATAAAATAGAAAAATGTGAAAAAAACACCATGATATTATCACAAATACTGATATATTTTACCAAAAATATTATCCATAACATCCAAAACATCTCTATGAAGTTGAATTTTGATGGATGCCAGAGTCTTATCAATCTTCATAAAATGTTGTGTAAAGCCTTCCCTTTGTATCTACTCAATTCAAAAGGTAGGTATAGTTTATGAATAGGAATGCTCATATGGGATATCATACATAAGTTAATCTAGTTAAATAGTTTATGTCTTAATTGGAAAAGTATATGTAGGACAAGAAGTAGGTACAACCTATAGAGAAGGATAATCCTTATTACATGTGTAACCTATAGAAGGAGGAATGATCGGTATAGGTGCTAACTGTGGGAAGTCACAAAGGTGATGCTTGATAACTTGCTAGTGATCAGTATAGTGTATACCAAATTTGTGCCAAAGATAGTATATGTACCTATATTTAGGAATATACTCTAGTAATAACTTAGGAGGAGGTACGGCCTTATCTTTGGCCTGAGTAGTGACTGGGCACAATATGTTGATATATTTCCTAATTTTTTGAAAATGACTGGAAGAGTGGTTATCTATCCTATGAAATAAAAAAAATACATTTTTAGTAGACATTCAAGGTCTACATGTTGGAGTGGAAGAAAAAGCTAGGGGTAACTGATATAACTATAAATATTTGGTCTAATGATAAAATACTTTGTGGATATCAAAAGAAGGTTGAGTTTCCCATTGGGAATGCATGGGATCAAGCTATAGTAGATAAATAAGTCTATCACCATTAAAATTTGTGTCTAGAATAAAAACTATACTAGGCTCATTTGAAGGTAAGACTTGAACAAAAATAAGATGAGGCTCATTTAAAGGTGAGGTTGGTCATGTAGTAGATTTCAATACAATGGTTAACATCTATGGAGAAAGTAGACTAGAAGGGTCCTGGTATCTAGTAAAGTGATAAAGACATATCATGTTATGATCCATGAACATAATCTTAATGGGATCTATTGTGACTGAAGGCATACAATGTGAGTGTTTCATCTCTACCCTATAAAAAATAATGTAGATACTAGTATTAGGTGCTATAAATAAAGGAATGCT
This sequence comes from Torreya grandis, assembly GCA_037957365.1. NCBI lineage: Eukaryota > Viridiplantae > Streptophyta > Pinopsida > Cupressales > Taxaceae > Torreya > Torreya grandis. Next base: position 97,819 of record JARHVA010006127.1, on the reverse strand, counting down.
AAAGGATAAATGAAAATAATGAAACGAAGAAGATTGATATCAAATAACTTACACATTTATATATTGAAAAATTTTGGCTAAAAATGGGTTGGCTAAATCATAACCATCATCATAATCAGGTATATATAAATCAATGGTACATGTAGGAATGAATTTATCATCATAGGATGCATGATGGATAGAGTGTCTAGTTCTGGTTAAGGTATGTCATTGGAAGGTGGTTGATGGAATTGGGGTTTTGAATAGGGAATAAAATGGGTGATAATGTGAGGGGATAGATCAAAGATTTTGATCTTAAGGGTTATCTCATCCATCTCATCATCATCAAAATCTAAGAGGTTAGGTGGAATTTTCCTAATTAATTTAGTGTGACCATTATAACCCTAAGTTTAATTGACTGGATAGTTGAAGAGTTGGGATCTTGAAATTGGAAACTAGGTAAAGGTTCAATGATAGGAATTTTAAAGACACAATGTTATTGAAATTTTTCAAAAATTGAAGGGCTCGTGTTTCCTTGAATCTTGTAAATAGTTCCATTATAAGTGAATTTGATGTGTTGGCATGTGGATGAGTTGAATTCTCTTATACAATGACTCCAAAGTCAACCAAGTAAGATCCTGTGAAAAATTATAAAGTTAAAGATAATAAATTTCACATAGATGGTGATAGGAGGAAAAGTAATTAGAAGACAAACATAACCTAGATGAGGTATTTTCCTTATGTCGTATCTTTGACATGTGCTATGTGTAGATTTTATGTTTTATTTAGAATATCCAAGTGTATTAATGAATTCAAGTGAGGAAACATAAGTTCATGAACCTTCATCAATTAAGGCATGATTAACTTGGATATCCCCAATTTAGATGTTAATGAATATAAGAATATCATCCACATGAAGTAATATCTCATCAAGAGTAATGGAAGTGATATGAAACTTAATGAGAGATAAGTGTCCAATATTTCATCAACATGAGTGGAATTATCTTCACATTTTTGAAGTATACTATCTTTGGATCCATATAAGGTAGCTTTGCATCCTACTAGAAGAGGATGAGGGACATTTATTTTGAATAAAAATTGCATTAAATGATTTTGATTATGGGAAGAAGTTATAATTAATTATAATAAATGTATTTTATATGGGAGGTTAGAAATTTTCACAATGGGATCCCATTTGTCATAATTTGGGGGAGGATTATTAGATATAGATGCATAGTGTTATAAGAGCTCCTGAGAAGGAGTGTTGGATGTTTAATTGAAACTGTGTTGATAGGGTATAGTTAGTTTAGGTTGTTCACAAATGGTTTGAGTTAATTTAGGTGATGTGGTGGTTGGTTTTTGTATTTCTTATGGTTGGGTAGATTAAATATTATTATAAGATTTGATAATGTTGTCTTGTTATGTGGATGTTGGAAGAAGAGCATAAATGGTATGAGAGGTATAGTCAAGTTGTGAGGTTTAAGGTGGTGATTAAATAGTTATAATTTACTCTTACCAAAATTCAATTAGATGGGATGGAGAAGTGTCATGAATGATGCATAATGTCTGAGAGGTGTGATGCATAGGTGTTGGATTTGAGTTAATAAAAGAAACTACTCTTCTAAAGTTACTCATATTAACAACGTTTTCTTCATTTGTAATGAGTTATATAAGAATTTTAACATTATTTTTATAAGGAGTAGGATTTGGAGTTTTATCTTGTTGGTTGGGAAGAGGTTCTTTGTAAATAGCAAGATAATCATTAGTTTAGTTTAAATATTTTTTTTTACTTTAGATTTCTTATGATTTAAAAGCTATTTCATAATCTTGTTGGTTCTTTCAAATAAGTGTTTCATGATAAAAGTTTCGACCAAGATTAAAATACATATCAAGGTTGTATAATTGTTTACAAGTCTCATGAGAGAGGTCCCAACTTGCATGAAACCAACAAAATTTGTTTCGATTGTACCATGATTTCATAGAAGAAGATTGGGGTAAAGATCTTGTGGCAGAGGTCTTGAAAGATGTTTTTGAAGTTATACTAAGTATAATGGTTTGTGCACATTATTGTGGTTGGGTTGAGAAAATTTATGTGTAGGAATGTTGTTTGTAGGGGGATTAGTCTCCATGATGTTGGTTGGATCAATTGCTTTGATGGTATGAATAGTGTCATAGGTTTATGTAACACTATGATTAGTTACATGAAGGTTTTTTTTAATGAGCATAAAAGTTCACATTTTATTTTGAGATGGTTAAAATTGACACATGAGGTAGTCTTGTCATATGGCCTATTCAAGATCTTATTCCAAGGCTTTTAGAGAAAGAGAGTCCTAACCTGATATTAAAATTAAGGGTATAGAGAATTAGTTAATAGGTGGAAGAGGTTATCATGTCCCATATTATGCTCACATTTGTTAGACATATTATTCTATTATTTGATGAAGGCTTATGTTGTTTTAGTTTCAAGTTGTTTGTAATTGATAAAGTGAGATAAACTATTCTTGAGAAGATCACTAGTTTGAAATTCTTTGACTAGTGAGCTAACCAAGTCTTCAAGGCTAGTGAGAGTGGGGTTTTAGTTCATTATACCAATATAAATAATCTCCTTAGAGTGTTTATCTAATTTTTTGTTAGCAGTAAAGGTATTAAATTTAACCCAAACTTTGTAGAGGTGAGAAAATGTTTTTAAATGTAAATTGGGATCGATTGATCCATTATAGGTGATGGTGGGTGTGATACACCCTATTTTAATGTTATCATTTTTTAATACAAGAGGTTTGTTTTGTACATGTTTAATTATTTTATTTATGAGTTATGGTTGTGGTATAAGGTTTCCATGGGAATCCCTAAGAGGGTGGGGGACATTTCAATTTTGTGCTCCACATAAAACCTATTGAGGTTGAGTTTGAATATGAATGATATGATTTTGTATCTAAATCATCTAATTGGAATTATTTCTTTGAAAGGTATGTATTTTATTAATTTTTTTGATATGAGTTGGTTATTTTGAGTAGAATTTTGACTACTAGATGCAACATGTGATGGATTAGTGTTATAATTACTAGTTTGATTCACACTATGAGTGTCAGATGATATATTATCATGCACCACACTAGTGGCACAAGTAACATTGGTAGTAAAATAATCACTAGTGGAATGATAATCATTGGTACCAAAATATACACTAATATTATGGTTAAGGGGATGAGTCTTTTGAAGAGTCCCAATAGAAGTTGAACATACCATGTTGGTATATATAATTGGCATGGAGGTTGAATATGACATAGAAGATGATGTCATGTTTATGAAGGAGACATAATAGAAGGAAAAGTTTGAGATGAAAAGAAAATGGTTTTCACAAATCCATGAGAAAATGTAAGGATGTTGAATGGGGTTCTTAAATATGAGTACCTATCATGAGATTATAAATGGTTGAAGGGTATTTTGCTCTTTTTTGATGGAATTCATTGATGAAAAAATGAATTTAATGTGTGTACTCTAAATCACACTCATATTATAGTGATAATAAAGGGTTACAAATTTAGGATAAATTGGGGGGAGTTCTATTATTGGTAGTGTAAGTGGTAACATGGATATTTCTTTCATCTAAGGTGAGTGCCATAAGATATGTCTTAGGTAACTTATTACTATTGTTAGAACTCATAATATTTTTATTTAATTATGTATTATCATATAACAAAAAATTCATGATGAAGGAAAGAGGTTAAAAAATTTATGGAAAGAAGGATCAATTGGTAAGCTATAGAGTAACATCAACCATAGTGTTCTCTAAGACATGATATAAAGGACACAGTTATATAAGTCAACTATGTAATATAGAGGGAGAAAGTAAACATACTAAAAGATACACATTAATATAGGGTGTCTATGTATTAAAGATATGATAAAATCAATAGGTTGTAAAAGACTATGTCGACAAGGGTGAATGGTTTTTGAAGAAAGGGAAAAATTTGAAAGATAAAAGAGTAAGCAAATATTATTGATCATACAAGTAATTAGATAAATATGTTTAATATAATTATATCACACAATACAATACTTTTAATAATGTGGGATAGTACAAGTTTTTTAGTACAAAATATAATAATCAAAGAGAAAGTTGCAAAACTAGAATGCAAATACTAACTTGAGTGGTCATTCTTGAATTTTCTTGAGTTATAATAAATTTTTAAATTAATGTGATAGGGATTTGGCTATAATAATGAAATGTGAAGGCAATATATGGATATTTCTAGGTAGTTTAGGCTAAAAAAGATCTGTATTGGTTAGGTACTAGCTTGGTATTGGGGCCTACCCCCTCACTTCACAATTCTATAGTGTCAAAAGGAATTCAAAAAGAGATTTCACACATGTATATACATGAAATGACATCAAGGTTCATAAAACACATGAATAACCTAATTAAACTTAGTCTAAAATGGTTCATAAATGATGGATAAAAGGGATAAAAACACATGAAAATAGGAACATTATTAATATTAATGAGTTAAGTGGTCATCATATTGACCCACACATATAATATATGTCTTTTCTCTATATTATTAAATCCTTGATCAATCATTAATCTCAACTATTATCAAAATTAATAATGTCAATTCAATGATTACTACAATGTATCTTAGTGCATCAAAATTATCATAAGTATCCCATGAATGTAACTTTCCTAGCAAGGACCATACTAAAAACACACACTAGTTTTGTATTTTCTACAAAATATAAATGAACCATCATAAACTTATTTACACATAGATTTCGATGCTAAAACCATTCTCTAATACTAAGTGTAATGCCCACATTATTTTTTCCAATAAAAACCTATAAAATAAGGTAATTTTTTTGTAAGTAATTAATTAATTTTTTAATCCAATAAAATATGTCTCAAGAGAAGTGGGATAATATATTAAATTATTAACATATATTAAAACATTATGAAAAATTATTTAGTGAAACTAAGCGAAAAAGTAATAAGAAGTGAAATAATAGCTCTTTTCTAATTCATATAAGGTTTTATTCAATTTTATTTAGTTATAATGATAAAAAAGTGTCATGTATTATTTATAGGTAGATATTTCATGTTATATCCCATCTAATCCTTAACAAACAACAAATATTTTAAAATAAATAATGGACTTATTATTATTTATATTAATGGGTTATGTGGTATACATTGACACATATTATTTTTTAGTTACATAACCTATTATATTGTTATCCATTGTATATTTGATTTCAATGCATATGTATTTATTTTCCATAAAATTAATGATGATAGCATAATTATACATATTAAATTAAAAACTAAAGTGGTATTTATGTTGCTTATGGTTTTATTGTTTTACAACTTTATCAATGTATTAAACAAACTACATTATTATACTTGAGGTGGATGTAGGACATATTAGACCCTCACTGAGTGATACAAATGGAGAACATCATAGAGGAGAGGAAAAAAATCATGAAAGATGGAAACACTTTATAGCTTATTAGCAAGCACCCCACACACCATAGTTATTTGTTTTTTTATTGTTCAATTAATTTTTAATTCTAATTAATGTTGTATATGTGTAAAATTATATTGGTATATGTTTCTTAATGTTGTGGTATTATATTCACATGTATTTTATTTTTTGATTTAATGCATACTTATTTATTTTTTAGAGTCTTGGGTGAATAATTAGTGAATGTTTATAACTTTGACATTTGGTTTCCTTATTGACCAGTCTAGAATTTTTTTAACTTATTTCTTAGACGCCATATTATCAAGTATTGTTATTTGGTCTAATATGCCTTGAGATATACTTCATTAACTCCTTTTAAATCTAAAAATATTATAAACATGTTTAAAATAATAATTATATTCACAAGGTTTGAAATTAATTAAAGGTGTGTGTGTGTGTGTGTGTGTGTGTGTGTGTGTGTGTGTGTTAATAAACCCCATAGGTTCCCTGATAAAATCTAATTACCAATTGTTTTGGTAACTTGTTTAGTGGTACAAAGTGCTGGTGATTCCATTTTTTGGTAGTAGCATTAGTAAAGTACACTAAATACAAGTTAAGAGGATATGGATAAGAACTTGAGTGTAGTGAATAATGAATAATTATGTTTTGATTTTTTTTCAAAGTCAACGGGTTATTTTGTGTAGCACAAGGATTTTAGTGGAAATCCTAAAAATTATGTAGTTTCTACTCAAATTATTTAATAAAGTTGGTTTTAATCTTTCAACATGATTAGTGTCAAATTTAGATGAAAATAGAAAGCATGACTCTAGATGTTTGGATAACTAAATAAAATCATAAAAAATGTAGTAGTTATGGGGACATTTAGAATCAAAACATGTTGAGGAATGGATTTAATCATATATACAAAACAAAGAGAGAGATGGTGAGATTAAAGAAGATAAATGTAGGAAGTATGTAGAAAAGGGGGAAAAAGATAATAATGGAACAAAGGATAAGGGAGTAAATATTGAATAAAGATTTATGTTTTTGACCTATAACTAATTATCAATTTGATATTTTAAAGGTAAGTAAGAACTACTAGTTTTGGCATGAAATATTAAGAGTGGCATAAAATTGTTTTTTATTTCTATTTGTAAGAAAAACAAAAACTTATGTGTCATTATAGAGGAAATCCTACCATAAGACCTAGTAAAATAGATATTTATGGTTAGATATTATATCTAGCTAATTATTGCATTAATAATTCAAAAATTAAATGGCTCACACCTTATTAGGGCATATAATGACTTTAAGATTTAATGGATTGGTAATTTTTATTGTTTTTTTAGAATACTTGTATAGAAAAAAACCATATGAACTTTGGGGAGATAATTCATTCTCACCTTCAAGTTCATAGAGACAAATTTATTTAGAGGTGCTTACCACATTTACAAACTATAACGTCTTATCCATTGCTAAATAAAGGAAATGAGTTGGATTTTGTAGTTTTTACTCATGCTTGGGTTTTGTAATTCAACCCACTCTTTAGTATTATTCATAAAATCCTAAGTTTATTGTGTCTCTATTCCATTTGATTATTAATCAAGGTCTGAGTTATTATTTTGGTTTATTTTTAGACCTGTAGGTTGTCAAATGACAACTTATAGCCATAAAAATGAGACATTGAAACCATTATAAGCTATGAAAGGTTATAATTATTGAAACCTTATATTTTTAGTACCATTGTATGAGGATTTTTTTGGTTAAAATGACTTTTATGTGTTACATAGTTTTTTATTTAAGTGGAACAAATTCCTGTTATGTTTTGCATAGTTGTATATTTGAGTAAAAAATGTTTATCATGTTTTGTAAAACTATATATTTGAGTGAAAAAAATGATTTTTATGTTTTTTATAAATATATATATATGAGTGAAATAAGTAAATTTTATGTTTTACATAGCTATATATTTGAGTGAAACAAGACGTGTGTGAAAATTTAACTATATATGTGACTGGTTTATATAGTTAGTTTAGTATCAATGCATGGTGAATAAAAAGGGTTTTAGTAACTGAGTTATTTATATATCCATAAATTTTATAATGAGTTTTTGAATGGTATTTAATATTTGATAAAATATATTGAAATTTATTTCGTCATTATTGATAGAAGGGAAATGTTATTTTAACATGATTATTTATTTCTTAATTTAAAGTACACTTGGGTACGAAAATGAGTAGTATAGAGAGAATAATAATTTTATCTTATGAAATTTCATAAAATCGATTAGAAATTTTCTCAATCAGTTAAGTTTCAAACTATAGATATCATAAAGCATTTTATTTTACCATAATAATAGAATACTTCTCTAGGCTGACATAACAAAGTTTTCTACCAACTAGGCAATTAGGTAAAAATTCAACTCTTTCAGTAACATGTGAGGAGATTAATAATTGGAATGTAGAGTGATGAAGACCAAGTAGGAGTGAGGATATTTTTTTAATATATATTATAAGTGGTAAAGGGTGATGGATATGGTCATGAGGGGATGCATACTAGTCAGAGTAAGGGGGTGGGTTCTCCACTCAAGATCATGAAGACTCTTATTTCTATCATCCTAAGTTTGGTTAATAATGAATTTTTTAACAAGGGTGAGTTAGATAGTAGATAATGTGGGTTGTAATGTGATAATACTTAGGTGGATAAAATTAAAGGTAAGATAGCAAAATAAGAGGAGATTTAACCTGTGTAGGAGCTTTAGATTTCAAAGGATGTGAATGTTTTTCACATCCAAGTTATTGATTATATTATTTTTAGAGTTTGATTAAAAATGACTTGTGATATTGTGAGGAATTTTATAGGCTCCATCCCAAAATTTATACTTTTACAAAGTGGGAAGAAATAAAATGGATGATAAAGGATCACCTAGATATATCTATCATGTCTAATGGATTGTTTAATTAACATTAATGATGAGGAATATTATGCTTTAATTTTAGTAATATGGCCATGGTTTTTGGATAGATTTTTCCTTTTCCTAAAAAAATGGAAACCTATGTTTGATCGAGATAAAGAGGACATAAATATAATGAAAATCTAGGTTAGGATTCCAAGTCTTCTATTGGAGTTTTTGGGGGAACATTTGATGGTAAGTAAAGCCAAGACTTTTGGATACTTCATTATTTTTTATGCAACTACCAAAAATATAACTATGTTTATTCATGCAAGGTTTTATGTAAATCCTTTGTGAATTAATATCTACATAGGTTTGTTATTTCAAATTCTAATAATGGTGGATCAGTTCAACATATTGATTGTGAGAATTAACTGATAAAATATAATAATTTCCATAAGTTAGGCCATCTATCTAATCTTTTTCCTTTTATTTTTAAAAGTTGGAATGGATTATTTCAAATAAAATATATATTTTCATGGAAAAATAAATCCTTAGAGGAGTCAATAAAGGGGATATAAATATAACAAAAAGTGAATAGTTGAGAAAATAACTGAGGTATAGAGGATACAGATCATATCCTATAGAATGGAAAGGATATAGTTTTATAAGATAAAAATTATGTTCTTGAGGTTGTAAAGGAGACAATTAAAGGAGAGAATGGGATCATATATGAGGATATAAAACAAACATGTTTAGAGGAGAAAGATAAGATTAAAAATGATGACAAGGATATTCAAGAACATATTTTTCTGTTACTAAGGAAGGCAAGCAATGATCTAAACTAATACATTTCTAGGTAAATTTTCCATATAATTATTTGGAGGAAGGAAATATTATTAATAATATAGGGGAAGTGAAGGAAGCTAGTGATATTGAGAACTATGTTATGTATACATGAAAATATCATAAAGATATGATGACATCAACACATCTAATAGATCATAGTATGATTCATCTTTCTTCTCCTTGTTCTGATGTTAAGGATGGATGTAAAATTGGTATGGAGTCTTTGATCACTAGTTGTGTAATTAAGATAAGGGAGGGAAACCATCATCTAGTATATTATTTTGATGATTAAATGCTTCCTTGATCTATGTATTAATTAGTTCAACATGTTAAATCCATTTATAATATAAAAGGAAAAGACACTCAAGAGATTTCAAGTGTGACTATAATAAATAAGAGAAAGATAATGAATGTTGGTGAAAATAGGAAGATTGGAAAATATTATCAAATAGAAGCTAAGTAGTTAATTACTGAAAAGATATTGCATATGGTAATCAAAGAATGTTACCCATAAAAGGTGACAAATTTCTTTCCAAATGTTCTAAATGAAACTTATTAACTGGAATATTTAAGGTATGAAAAGTAGTATTTAAAAAATAACCATTAAACATTTAAGGAAGAGAAATGATTCTATCATTGTAACTATTCAAGCTACTAAAATGGATGAGTATTTTGTAGCTAATAGTAATTTTTTTTATTTTTATAGATTCATTTAGTAATAGTGTTATTTTTTTAGGGGATTTTGGTGGGTTAGCAACATTTTGGAATGAAAAAGAGGTTAAGGGGGAGTTTTTTTTGCAAAATTACCCATCATTTGGCATTGATCTTGACTAACAAGTAAAATGATTCTATATAAATTCTTTAAAACATTTATGCACCTAATTATAATTAATGGGAATATTTATAGTTTTAAGAGAGATCTGAACACTAGAAAATATTTCAAACACAATAATATATTATTTTTAAATCTATATATATCATTCAAAACATTACAATATTATATATGAAATATGTTTCCTATATTCAGAATGATGATATCCCTACAATCTCTCACACAAAAAACTAACCCACTATATATGAAATATATTACTACCATAATATATTCATATAATTGACAAATTAAATAAAATTAAACCATATATTATTGTTATTCTTCATAAAAATAATATACCACATAAACACTTATTAACGTATTAATGTTTAACTAAAAATAATTATGTTATTAAAAACTTAATAATATGAACACACCTTAATATTAACCCCCTTATGAACATTATTAACCCGTAGTCTACACCCCCTTAATGTGAACATGGGGAAAGCATATATCCCATATCTACACCTGTACTCATGATCTGGTGATTTTGATAAGACAACCACAAACCTTACCGATAGTTTTACATATGGATTACCAACAACCAAAATGGGATGATTCTTAAGTGGATAACCAACAACCACAAACAAATGGTTTTTAAAAGTGGCTTACCACAAACGGCATCATGATGTACAATATAGTTAGTATATTTATTCACTATCATATGTTTTAGAGAAGTTATGGAGGAGGTTTTGGTTCACTTATTACAAATGTGAATAGGTATATGCCATCTATTCTTATTTCACACAAACTTGAAATCAAACACACAACTAAAATAAAATGTGCCACTAAATTAGATGTGGCCTCATCACTAGTGGCAAATGAGAGGATTATGAAACCTCTATCCTTTGTTTCCTCCATCCTCCTATAAATAAATCTGATTAATCATCTAATGAAGAAGTGAAGCACAATTATTTCCTCATTGGGTGTACTTACTCTATCAAGACTAACGCATTTTTTTCAACTTGGACATTAGGGTTGCAAAAAAATGCATCCATTAGAAGGAGAAAATTTTGATTTTGATATTTTCAAAAAACTCTTAAAAATGACTATTTAAAAAAAAAATATGACTCAAAATGCTTTATTGATATAAAAATAATTTTTGACTTTTGACTCATTTTTGACATAAATGACATTAACCAATACCAAACATACCTAATTATAATATTCACCTAAATGATTTTTCCTATTGACCAAAACTAATAACATAAATATGGACTATTTTTATAATTCATTAAAGACCTTTAAACTTAAATGAAGTATTAAATATTAATAAAAGACTATGACTAAAGACCAAATATAATAAAACACCAAACAATTAGTATACGTAACTCACTTGACTACAGCCAGAGAATATTTAAACAAATTGTATAAGGAACCTGATTGAGGTCCAAATTTTGATGTACTATCATGCATCCACACATATTTGACAACTTCTCACCATTAAAGTAACCACAATGCAAATCTAGTACAACTAAACACAAATCTATTGACAAAACTAATCTAATTTTGTTCCTCTTTATTTGCAAGGATCATATCTAGAACTTTTAAGTGATTAAATGCCACATAATTCATCTAAGGATCATTGAAAAACATCAAACTAAGCTTTGGTAGAGGAATAAAATAGCATGGTAACTCATGGATCTTTACATAATGAAAACTTGTCAATAATTTTGGCAAGTCAACATATATCAATAGGTACATAGGGATTGAATGGTAATAAAATCATGAAGTTTAAGTCATCATGGTTTAGTTTTAATGGAATTATAGTGTAATGTAGGTATAAATGATTTTGAACAATCTGAGCTTTATTGGAGATCATAAACTATTAAAATCATGATCAGGAGAATAACAGGGTGCTAGGGTCTAAGCTAATAGGAGCAACCTATATTGTATATGAACATCACTAAAATATGTGTAATGTGTGTAGTGATAAATTGATTGATGAAGGAAAGACATAGGAAGATAGAGTTATAATGACACCAAGGAGAATAATTTAGTGATGTTAAATAAAATAGAATACTATAATTATATATCTCTTCTTATGGATTCATGCTTAGATTGAATAATCAAAACTAATTTTATCTAATGAGTGAATCCAATGAAAAACTATTGCACATTGTACTTATTAGAGAGTGCATATAGAAAAATTAGGTGGAGATTTTGAACATATACATGAAACTATACAAGTCTCAATAATGGAAAGAATATGGACAATAATTGATCCCATATAAATAATTCTATTTCTCACAATAATATTATCTAATATATTACACTCTAAATACCCTCAGAACATGCTACAAAAATATAAATCCAATCTTTGATCCATAGGAGCAATTGGAATAAATGATTATTTTTTCCATCACAAATTCTTATAATCACATCCCTACTCTAATACTAGATAATGGGAATATTCAAGGTTTTAAGAGAGCCAAATACCAAAAAATATTTCAAAGATAATAATATATTATTTTTCACTATGTATATATCATTCAAAACATTACATTTCTATATAGGAAATATGTTTCCTATATTTGGGATGGTGAGATCCCTACAATATCTCACACAAACAACCAACCCACTATATATGAAATATATTATTACTACAACATATTCATAAAATTGACAAACTAAATAAACTAACCCATATATTATTATTATTATTATTATTATTATTATTATTATTATTATTATTATTATTATTATTATTATTTATAACAATAATATACCACACAAATACTGAATATTGTATTATTGTTTAACTAAAAATAGTTATATTATTACAGAATTAATAATGTGAACACGCCTTAACACTAATTCAGGCCAAATAAGATTATGACATGATATTAACACCTTTAGATAAAAATGTGGTATTTTTTTAGAGATGATTGTGAGATTTTAATAATCCACATTATCTTATGGAGAATAAGGGAAGAATACAAGATTTCAATGATAACATGAAGGATTTAGTATAGTTAATTTCTAATAATAATTTTATTTATGTTGAGCTTAGAGGATCCTTATTCACTTGGCCTAATAGAATGTTAGGGGATAACTTGATTCAGGTTAGGTTGGATAGGATGTTGACTTTGTCATATTTGATGGTGAAATAAGATTTATATTTGTCTTGTTTATGTATAATAGGTTCAGATCATAACTTGTTACTTCTTAATATGGAAGGTCCTTATAAAAATGACAAAAATATATTTTGATTTGAACCCATGTGGTTCTAACATCATGATATCAATGATAAAATAAAGGAATGTTAGGATAATACTTTATCAAGCACACCTATGTTTAAATTGATAAAAAAAAATTTAAAATGTTAAAACAAACATCAAAATTTAGAATAAATAAGATGTTTGAAACATTTTTTGAGAAAAAAGGGAACTTGAGAGAAGAACTATCTCAATTAGAAGGGACTATTTTAGATAATTTGGACTTATTTATAGTCCAACTAAAAAATAAATATCAATAATACACCTACATTATTCAAAATTTTATAATTTTAAATTTTTGACAATTTAATTAATTGGGAATAAATCCAAATCATTACCATACTCTTCATGTGAAACTTGAACATAACCAAAAACTATTCATTTTCAAAGATTATCTCCTATCCAATTTAGGGACATAAGTCTATATTATCTAAAATATTCCTTTGGAAGATCATATAGCTAATATCATTATGGACCAAGTCATCTGATCTAGAGAAATAAATATTTTGAGTGCTTATCATTATGTTGTCACTAAAGAATAAACCTTTTAGAGGATGAAATCTAGGTTGGTGTGTCTCAAGGAGGGTGATTATAATACAAGGTTATTTCACCTTACCATTGTTAAGCACATGAGTCACAATAAATTGTGAAGACCATGAAGGATAATGGTGAAGTTAGTTCTAACATTTGAGACATAAAGGATGAATTTATGTAGTTTTTTATGAATTTTTTTTATATAAGTGATAGATCATGTGAACCTACAGTGAAAAATATAATTCCAAACATCCTTGAACTAATTTCCCAAGATGATAATAAGAAACTTTTATCTTTTATTACTATTGAAGAAGTTAAGTCTACTATTTTTTTATTAACAAGGATAAGGAGCTAGGTTTATATGGAGTTACATTCACTTTTTATAAACTTTATTGGTATATTATAAATATGAAAATTCTAAAAGTAGCATATGAGTTTTTTTTTTTCAATAAAAATACTTAGATAGTTGAATAATATGTTTATAGTGTTGATTGAGAAGAAGAAATAAACTTCTAATTTTAATGAGTCTTACCCATAAGAATTTGCGATACAATTTAAAAAGGTCTTCACTAAAATATTATCCATGAGACTTCAACCTCTACTTGATAAAATTATCTCTAATCATTAGGGAGGTTATATTCCCAATAGACAAATACATGATGGTTTTATTGTGGTACATGAGATTATTTATTCAACGGATAAAGGTAAACATGTTGTAATTTGAATTAAACTTGATATGAATATGTCTTATGAAAGGGTTGATTTGGAATTCTTGGATGGTTTCTTTATTAAATTTATCTTCTATGAACATGTTATAAGGTTGATTTAAACTTGTATTTCCATTGTTATATTTTTAGATTTTAATCAATGGAGTAACTCATGTTTTTTTTAGAAACAGGTGAGGTATTAGAGAAATGAATCCTTTGTCTCATTTTTTATTTATCATAGTGGATAAAAATTTGAGTAGGTTGTTGTTGGAAGATATAAGAAAGGGAATAGTCAAAGGTTTCAGGCATGCATATTATGTGAAACCTATTTTGCATCAACATTTTGTTGATGATATGACTTTTCTAGAATTTTTTCTATTAATAAATGCAACGATATTAAAGATACCATTAAAAATTATGAAGATGACTCCAAGAAAATTATTATCTTTGACAAAAGATAATTATTTTTTTCAATACCTGTATTCATAGGTAACATGTAATAGATCATATCATGGGTTGTAAAATTAAGTATTTACCCTCTTCATACTTGGGGATGACTTATTTTAGTTTTAATATTCCACAAAAAGTTTAGAATTATTTATTGGACATATTTTAAATAAATATAGTAGGTTGTAAAGCTTCTATCCTTTTACAAGTAGGAAAATTGATTCTCATTAAGAGCTCCTTGTTTATTTATGAGTTTACCTTATGTTTATATTCAAAATTCCCAAGGTGATTATTTATAAGATTGAAAATATTTATAAAAGGTTTCTTTGGTCAAGTTAAGAAGTGAAAATTATATTCCCATTATTGTCTTGGGATAATGTTTTCCTTCCTAAGAAATTTGGTGGTCTTGGGATTAGAACTATGAAATCTATGAATAAATCCATTATGGAAAATATGGGTTGGAGTTTTATAAAGGAATACAATCAATGTATATGTATTCTATAAAATAAATATTTAGAGGTTATATTGGTGATGAATTTATTATTTGAGAAGTAATTCATAAGAGGCTCTTATTTTTGGAATTGTCTCATTATTAGTATATATATTCTACTTAAAGGTTGTAAATAGAAAGTGAGTATAATAGATAAGGTGAGATTTTTGAAATATTATTAGTTGTTAGACTATCCACTCATGGATTTAGATCATTGGCACTAGATTTTCATTATTATTTAGAGTATGGTCCTCATGTGATAAATTATATTTAGGTCTTCGAGAGAGGAAGAGAGTGGAAACATTTTAGGATGGATAACTTGAATGATGAAGATAAAAACAATTTATCTAATTTGATTAATTTACACAAAGGGATTCATGTTACCAATCTTCTTAAAAAGGATGAGTTGGTATAAATTGATTCCTTTAATGGGAACTATAATGTCAAATCTTGATATAATACTATGCTTTGGGTTACTCCTTTGGGTTGAATTATGGATTAAAGAGTTGATTCTAAAAATTAATATCTTTCTATGGCTAACTATTCTAAATGAAATTCTTACTATGGATAATTTTAGGAAGTGAGGTATGATTATTATCAATATATTCCCCCTATGTGAAGAAGAGGAAGAGTTTATCAAACATTTGATGTTGGATTATCCCTTTTATTTCAAAGTTTGGGGTAGTATTATGGTCAATTTTCAAATTTTTTGGGTTCAACCTTCCTCCTTGATAAATCTATGGAACTATTAGAAGGATAATTTTAGGAATAAATAATTGAAAATTTTATGGAAGCTAGATTTTACTCATATTAGATGAGGTATTTAGAAAGAGAGGAATGATAGAATTTTTAGATATTACAAGGGATTTATAAAATCTGATGATATTAAAAATAATGATATTTTGTTAGAGAATTTTGGGAGCTTTTTCACAAGAAAAAATTAATTATTCAATGAGGATGAGGTGGGAGTGGTAGGTAATTGGTAGTTGATCAGAAGAGTTATCCAATGTTATTTAAAAAAAAAGTATTTATATAAGTTTTTAATTAACAAAATTATGATCATGGTCAAGACTAAGATAAGTATGAATGATTTCCTTCTCTATGTGATTATTTGTATGATTATTTGGATTGGCATCATTATCATTAATAGGGTTAAATTGAGGATTCACACTGATAAAGAGCATTTTTTTAGAGTATCTCATGGGAATGAATATTGTCATCATATCCATCTCATGTTTAATTCATATAATTGAGACAATGATTATCAAAGTAAATATGTGGTTGATTTGATGGCATTTGATTTATTGACTACTAGATACATAGTTGGTTTGTATGTTTTTTTTATTAACTATGTCAATTGTAGATTGAGAATATGGGTGGATATTTGAATAGTTTTGAACTATCCTTATCTAAGGTTTCAAATAAAAATACAAAGATTTAAGGGATTCTAAACGAAGTTGGATTAGCTAATTTCACAAATAATATTAATGGGTATGATCCACATATCTCTAAAACCTCTATGAACATCTCAAAAGATAGAATGGTCAAGATAAAAATGTCCATAATTGAAGTTTTAGAGGAGATTATTTCTCATGTCATAAGTTTAAAATTGGAGTATTTAAATTATTTAAAGACAATAGAGACTACAAGGATTATTTTTGGGAGAACATGAGCTCATTGAATTTGAAAAGGCTACCTAAGGGATTCATTCCCACACCCTTATGATGAATTTTCTAACAAAATTATGAATTTTTTTACTCTTGAGGGAAGGTAAAAAGTTGTGCACAAATTTCATTTTGTGTTTTTAAATTATTTTATACAAAATTTAACTATTAGTCTACCAATTTTCATCTTGAAATCATTATAAATTTCATTGAAATATGTTAAGAGGGGAAAAAATATTTTTTACTTAATCAAGTTGTTATATCATTAATATACAAGTATACCAAGTCCATGAAGATTATCCCTACTTATATGTATGGAGGTGAGAAATCTCAATGCATGGAGAATGTTTTAAGAGATGTGATTTTGATATGTAATAGTAAGGGGAAGTAGTATAATAAGGAGTCTAATAAGTATTATAATATGGATAGCATGCAAGATAAAAAGGGGATAAGTGTGGTGTGGCTCTATCATAATGATAAGATCAAGTATGTTATTTCAAGACTAAAGATTTTAAAGGCTCAAAATGTTGAAGATTTAAATAAGGCCAAGTCATATGACAGAGATAAGGGAAAAAATTAAGTGGGAGAGAAATTTGATGTTTTAAGTGAAGAGATAATGGGATAGAACAAATGGAAGGTAATGGTTAAAGAGTTTGATCTCTATAGAGCTTTCCTTATGTGGGTTTTAAAGTACCACAATTATGTAACATATTTTAATGGGAACCATAATGTTGAGGGTGAAACCTTTTTTAGCAAGGATTATTTGAAGGAGGTATTGTTATAGGTTAAGTAGTTGGAGGAGATAGTCAGTTTAATGAAGAAATAAGATGAGACCATCAAGAATAATTTAAGAACTTTGGT
This sequence comes from Torreya grandis, assembly GCA_037957365.1. Classification (NCBI taxonomy): domain Eukaryota; kingdom Viridiplantae; phylum Streptophyta; class Pinopsida; order Cupressales; family Taxaceae; genus Torreya; species Torreya grandis. The sequence continues at coordinate 79,847 of JARHVA010006127.1, read as the reverse complement.
TAGCTTTATCAAAGTGGATATATATAATTTCCTTGAAATCATGGGTAGTCTAAGATAGATTATCAAGAGGAGACATGGAGAAAAGAGTTACATTAGGATATGTAAAAAATACAAAGGTGCAGAGAAGGAGAGAGAGTAAGACATGGATAATCAAGGATTGGAGTATATAGGGATAGCGTTGAAGAATATGATGAAAACTTGGGATGAAGCCCTTGAGGGGGAAATAAATGATAGTTTATATATTTATCCTTTGGTCATTATATTAGTTATTTTTTATACTGTATTATTACTATTTAGTTATTTTTTAAGCTATTTTTTTGCTTTACTCTTGGTGTTTGGATTTTTGGGTAGACTTTAATGTCTTTCTAGGATTTGATGGTTGATTTTGTTGTATATTTGTAAAAAGGGTTGGGTCATTATTTAAAAATCCCTCATTTACCAATAATTTAAAAAACATGATAATACCTAATTGGAGAAAGGTAATGTTTCACATAGACATGCCCATTGAATTGTAAGATATCAAGTCAATATTTATATCATAACATAGTAATAGAGTAGATAGTATAGATATAGTATAATTTACAATTGTATAAGTAGGTATAGTGTAAATATATATGAAAACATTATATTCATCAATTATTATATATAAAAATAAAAGAGAAGCTTGAGTAGTAAAAATGGTGTACTGTGTACTGAGTCCTATGAATGAGCATACCTACTTATTTTATTTTATGAATGCATGAGAAAAAATAATTTTAAAAAATACTAACCCTTCCATTACATTGGTTCTAATTGAAGTTACTTAATCAAAAGAAAACACTTGTAGACAACCACTTCAGATTTTATGTCAACATATGGTGGCACCACATAGACATTAGCTAACTAATGTTTAGGAAATATATCCAATAGAATTATAGAAACCAATGATAATAAATATAAAAGACTTTTGGGAATATAAAATTTTATTGTTTCACTCTAAGATCAAAAAATTGTGGAATCTTTACCTAAAGTAAAGACATCATTATTCCACCCTCGAGAAGAGAAAATTTGGGTAATGTTTGCATGGATCTTATGAACATGGATAATGCAAAAAGATAATAATTAGGGAAGTTAAAAAATTTAAATTAATAACATTATCTATTTGAACAAGATCAATAATATGGAAAAGTAGTTGAGGGATATTCCCATAAAACTCAAAGATTATGAGAACAACCTAAGGGAACTCATAAAAGAAAGTAGATTAAAGATGGAGGAGGTAACCTCTAGTATTTGTGCTGCTGCTGTTAACATAGGAAAAAAACAAATGAGGAAATCAAAACTTTGGAAGGGCCTAGCAAGAGAACTAGACAAAGCTCAAGAAAGAAATCTATGAAAGAGGGATCTATGCAGGCGACTGCTGCCATCCAAGATACTGTTGCGAAAGGTAAGGAAGCAGTGAAGATGATATTGGAACTAGAAGAATAGTTCCTGGCTCTTTTAGTAGGTTCTGCTAGCTGGTTGTGTTTTTTGGTCTTGGTACTTGGTTTTTTGAACTTTTACTATGGAGTTTCCAGGTCTCTATAAAACCTAGGGTTTATCTTTGGCTGTTCATTTGTTAGTTTTAGGTCTTTGTTTCTGGGTTTTGTTACTTCGGTGAAGTAAGCTTAAGGCTTGCATGTGGACATTAATGTTTTATCTTTCTCCTTTTGTTCAGGGTTTCAGGGTCCCTTCAAAACCTATTTTTACCTTAATCTAAAACATTATCTATTTGAATTAAAAAAAAAATTATAATCTTCAACACCTTTATACACCTATAACATAGGCTATTTAATACTAGTTTGAGACTAGTCTCGACTCATTCGTCATATTTTTGGTTATATAGGGTTGGAAAATCTTTAATGTAAAAAATGATGATTTTGTTGAAGGGGTAAGGAAATGTTTCTTGAAAAAAGTACCACTCCTCATCCATGAGTTTATTTGGGATTGGGGTTTAGTGACAAAAGGTAAATAAATGATCTAAGGGACAATCACCTATGAGATGGCATGCAGAAAGAATGGGGATATTCAAAATATGTGACCACTTGAAATATATAGTGTAAATTGTTAAGGGATCTTAAATAATATGTAGGGGGATATGAAATTAATTATAAAATTAAGAGTATAACTAAGGATGAAGGAAATATTAGTAAGAGGATAACTTAAGATAATTAGGAGGAAAGGGTCAATGCTGAGATAAACAAACATATGGGGAATGAGTGAAATCAATTAGATAATAAGAAATATATACATAATAAATAAAAATAATGAAGGATGTTAATAATAAATAATAGAGTAGATAAAACTAATATAGCTTCTACAAGTGGAATTCCTGATATTTAAAGTCTAGATATTATCCATCTACCAGAAATAGGTAATTTAGTATTAAAAATGAGGTAAGTGAGAGAAGTATAATAGAAAAATCAATATATAATACACATAAAAAAGTCATGAATGACATTCAACAAGGTTTATCATATTTAGATACACTGATAGGAGTGTGTGAACTATTCAAAACCTTGGATGTATAAGAGCAACCAATAGAGAATAGTTTGGCCTATAATGGATGAGGCCCATAGAATAGTAGAATATGAGATGAATAAAATATTATTAATATATGAGGTATTAATTATATAGTGTAATTTTTTTAATACATTTTATCAATTGAAGGTATCCCAAAACGAAACAACTAGGAATAAAGTTATACAAAAAATATAAAAGAGAAAAGAGACGTGGAAAAGAGTGTTGAATGTAGTCAAGAAAAGGAGAATTCTAAAATAAATGTTAGTATTCATAATAAATATATACAACCTAAAGATGAGGTTAAATATAAATTAATATAAGGTAGATTAGTCAATGAAAACATAGAATAAGAAAATAAATTAGAGACATAAGATAAAGAAGAAGAAACTCAAAGTGACACAACCCCCCTAAACCCCAACTACAAGAAACCTCAACAAGAAATGAGCTCCTTGGACCAATAATCATCCATCATTATACTTTACATATGTGTGTGTGTGTGTGTGTGTGTGTGTGTGTGTGTGTGTGTGTGTGTGTGTGTGTGTGTGTGTTATACATATATACATATATATATACACACACATATATATATATACATATATATATATGTATATATATGTATATATGTATATATATGTATATATGTATGTATATATATACATATATATATATATATACATAGTATATTACAAATTATCTTCTTTTCTCAATCTCTTCAATATATATATATATATATATATATATATATATATATATATATATATATATATATATATATATATGAAGAGATTGAGAAAAGAAGATAATTTGTAAGAGCTCGAGCACAAATGTTAGGAAGAAGATACTTTCAAGATGAGTAAGAAAAAGATAAATGACATAATAAAAAATTCATCAATAAATATAAATAAAAAAAACATGAATTTTTTAATAATATTGTAAGGATAAGTACTCCAAATAATTTGATAACTACTAGTAACATCAATACTAGTGGTACTCACACACCATCTAAGAACTCTAACATGATGCAAAACAGGCCAAAGTTTATATTGACCATTTTTACAACAACTAAATATAGGTCAGCCCCCATATATTCAAAAACTTATATAGGTGTCTTATATAATGTTATAGGGTGTATTTAATGTTTTTATGTATGTTTTTAGCCTTGGTCATTGTCTAGTTTAGTCCTTGTGTTATTTGATGTCTTAAGGGTCATTTTAAATCCATATGTGAAAGGAGAAATTTTTCATGGTGTCTAAGTAGTCAAAATAATTTAAATATTTTTCATAGGCCTTAATAAGTTCATTTTATCTTTTAAAGATCAAGTAATAGTTCAATCACAAGCCTAAGTGAACTAGACCATCATCAGGATGTCACACAAAAATGAAAAGGTTTGTTACTTATGAATTTTATAATTTTGCCTATAAATCCTCCCAAAAACAAATAACTACATGTAAATTTTTCTCTTAAGGTTAGGATTATCCCTTGTAATTTTGGTGGCTTCATGTTTTTTTTGCTTCTAGATATAAGCCTTCAAATTTTAACAAGCAAATGAAGATGGTCACACAGATGTCAAAATCAAGCCATGATAAAAAAACCATTGGATTTTAAATTGTGATGGTCTCATATACATAAATTATGGCCTCATTAACATTAATATTAGTGTGTAGATGTCAAAATAAATCTCAAAAATTAATAATTGGGATTCAAATTATGACAGACATATGGATGTCAATGATGGTCATGTGAACATCAATGATAGGTATGTAGACTTTAAAATAAAGTCTCATAAAGTATACATTTGAATTTAAATGGGGTTATATAAAATTATTGTAATTTAAATGTACATATAGATATGATGGTGTAAGGAAAACCTGATAGAGCTAGTGGGTCTAAAAAAATTAATGGTATGCATTCAATCATACCAAGTAAATCAATGATGTGAGTGAGATTCAAAGGTCAAGGAGATTATATTTAGTGTAATGCTACCAAATTTCATAATATTAGGACCCTAATTCAATGATCAATGACCATCATTCAAGGATGAAGCAAAGATATTCCAAACAAAATTGATAGAGTAAATTTGACTAGGTTCAAAATGGACAAAATGAGGCTATGTATCCAAATGATGATAGGAATATTTTAAAATGGAAAGATAATTATACATATGGAATCATTTTGTATCAAGGATTATATAGTAGATCAAGCACTTTAGACTCATATCCTACCATCAAAGCTCAATCAAGATCTAAGATGATAAGTGACCGCCAGATGTGAAGAATCAATGTCCAAGAGACCAATGAGTGACCAAAAATGATGAATAAAACTATCTATAAGACATATATAATCTACTAAAATGTCTTATTACTTTCGTATCATAGGTGTTAACTCTTCCCAATCTAGTTTCAAGTGCTTGAGTTGATGATCCATGACGAAGGTAATTTCTTGTGTGAGCAAAAGGAGTTCTATGCAACATTTCAAGAGTGTTTATGACTCAAGATCCATTTATCCAAATATACCTTTCATGGTTTATTTTTTAATTCATCCTCCTACATATGTAACTCCTCCTATCAAATGTACATGTGTTTCAGTAACCTTTGAACTTCATTCTTTTCTCTTCTTTCTAAAATTCTATAAGTACCTACCATTTTGGCCTTTGTAAAAGAGACCACACCTATTATGGTGAATCCTTAATAGTTTTATCTCACATTTTTATTTATAATAATTCAATAAATTTCGTTTTTGAGCTCAATATCTTTTTTTAGTGTGCAAAGTAATGAATGGTTACATTTAGTGACTCTATCCTTTGGTTTTCCTTGTCCTTTCATGTCTTATACAATAAAATCTCATTATAACAGGTCATATAAAGTGTATTCAAGTGTGTTAGGTTCCTTTCAAGTGTATTATTATGCTTAAAGTGTGAAATTTTACCTCTAGTTCTTTTGTCTAATGTTGTTTCATACATATCACCTCTATATTGAAACACTCATGTTAGAATCCTTTAGGACTTTGAGACTAGTATGTATGATTTATTTATTAGTAAATTAAATGTGATGGTAATGTGGAAAATATCTTGATGTATCACCCAATTATAATAGGTTCAATTCATGAAAATTATAAAAAATTTCCCCACAAGCAAGCATTAGTATAGGCAAAAGCACTTCAATACATATTCAGGGAGCTAGCCCTTAAATATAGAGTCTCACTTCGACTATAGGTACACCCACATACCTAGAAGTGTTCACATGTTGTCAAAATATGGAAAAGTCTTGAATAGCCTCTTCTAGGGTACAATATTTGGTGACAATAGTTGCCATTATTGAAAAAAGACATGAAGAATGCAAAATAATAGATATTTGTTTTAGACTCATATTGGAGGAGTCATACTATCACTAATGATAAAATTATGTTATTTGATTTCTTGGGAACATTGAGGGATGACACCCTAAAATGGAATATTAAAGCTTATTCCAACCATGCAACTATAGGGGATAATGTACATATAACATTTTAAAGTAGATTTTCACTACCCAAACATTCCAACTTAGAGTGTTAGTTAGATGAGGGAATTTATATATAAGTAAAAAGAGACATTCAAATACTATAATAAAATTTTTAAATACATAGTGCAAAAACTATATGAACCACTAAATGAAAAACAAATGATTGAATGGTTTATTTATACCCTAATCCCATGCCTTAGAGAAAGTATGGACAAAAAAATATTAAATATAATTTTAGAAAAGTTAGAGATGACATCACAAATATGATCTAAATCATGAATACTTTACATAGATACATCATTGAAATATAATATAGTACTATTACAATTGGAGTTAGAGCAGTTAAGGATAGAATTTGGTGTACCACCTATTTTTATCAAGATATTCTAGGATAAAATGTCCCCATAGTGATATGATGAAAAATTTGGAAATAATATGATCAACAAGGACATGTATGAAAATGTATCTTCCCATTCAACATGTGATATACAAATAAAATATGTACTATGGAATATGTAGGATATATGATCATCATCCATAAAATTTACTCTTAATGATATAAATAGATCCACCCATAAATCAATTAATGCATTACATTAAATGCAAATATTTTAACCATCATAATCATAACTTCATTAACATAGATGGAATATAAAATTTGAAAGACATTATTCATATAATAATAATATTTCAATAAATGCCATCACCATAGTTACCCATGGGAAATATTATTATTCCACATCCTAGTCAACAATATCAAACAACTCCCATAATTTAAGATATCCAATCCCATTACTATAGTATAAACCAAGGTGGATATAGGGGAGGAAACTAGATGGATATAGGGGAGGATTTAATAAAGGATGAGTAAATTACTAAGGGGGGAGATTATACAATCAAAAATATAACCAAGTTATAATAAAGAGGGAATTCCACCTGAATTTTATAAATGTGAAAGTTTGGGACATATTTCTAGGAACTACATTAAATAATTATAGACAAAGTGTGGCTAATATCATGAAAAAGGTACAAGACTCTTTTTCATGCCCTAATGTGGCATAATTTTATAAGAATTGTGGAACAAATACTGAGGACGTATTATAATATTCCCCATTAAAATGGAAAAATATTTAGGGAAGCTAATGAAAGGACAAAATAAAAAAGGACAATACAAAACATTTCACCAAGAAATAGGAGATGATAATATTATTACTATGGAAGAAAAACAATTATAACATGCATCTATGTTTGATAAAATTAGGGAATGCTAATAAATATAAAAATAATTGAGGTAGAGACCATAAAATAATGCCCTCAATGTTATTAATTATGATTCAAAACTCTAGGTGGAAATAACCACTCATAATGGAATAAAAAATAAGAAATAAAAGGAATTAGCTAGTGATTCTGAAGAAAAATTAGAAACAATTAATAAAAGACACAACACCCATGAAAATGAATACATAGTGGACAAAAGTAAAAAAATAATACAAAGAAAAAGATAAATATCATATCAAAATAAGATATTTCAATGAAGAGGAGATTGGGGATTAAAAAATAATGTTAAAACTAATTAAGAAATAATATTTGGTGACTAAATTATCATAATTATGCAAATATTAGAATAAGTAATAGGGATAGAACATAGAGTATAATAAATTGAGAAAAACTAGAGGAAAAATAAAAATTAATATATGTAGAATGAGTAGGAAATGGAATCAAACAATCGTTCTACTCAATATCAAGATAGATGGTCATGAAGTCAAGAAGACATTGTTAGATCATGGCATAGACCTAAATGTCTTACTATGTAGAAGATGGTAGACACTTGGTAAATCACAACTACATACCATAACTTATGATATGGAAATGTTTTATGGTACATGATACTTGTCAATCAAAACATTGAGAGATGTGTAAGTGAACTTAATGAAAATAAAAATAAAGGTATAATTTGAATTTATCAATATATATGATATAGGTTAGCCAACATTATTGAATTTAGAGTAGTTTGTTGATTATAATGGTACATTAAACTCTAAAAAATAGGAAATTATATTTGAATTAAATGTATTGGTATTCCACTTTCCACTAAAAATAGGAATTAAATCTACATGGTCAAAGGAGTTATGGTCAAATGATGAGGAGAGTGATTTTGATGATCTTACTTGGGTATATATTCTCAAGAAAATCCAAAAAATTATAATATAACCTTGAAATAAATGAAAAGGGTGAAATAAGACTAGGATAAGAAAAGGAAGAAATAGATTCAAAGGATGAAATTGAAGCGTGGATACAAAGGACACTTGAAAAACTAGTAAGGCAGGTATGCTATATCATAAAAATACCATATAGAGGTAAAAATACTACCACATTATGAAATTCATTACCATAGTGAAGAAGGGTTTATTACATAGAAATGACTTCCCATAACAAATTAAACAAAATTAAAATTGTTGGAATCCTTACAACATATGATGACGGTATTCCCCTAAGAGGAAATAAGGTTCAGGGCTATTGATGACATAATAATTATCACTATCACAAGGTGGTGGAACACTCATAAATCCAACATATGAAGTTGGAAGACCTTTATAATATTACTCAAGATAATATTTATTAATTCAAATAGTTAATTTACAAAAATACATAGCTATGCAGTAACACTAAGTCCAAGAAAACACATTGAATAATGTGAGAATGTATAAACCAAAAAAGGTGAAATAAATAGATGCTTGTGGGTAAAATTATATTACTAGACATTATATGCATTTATAAAAACATGATACATACATCATGAGATGTAAAAAGGAAATATTAAATGGGAGGACCTAAAATGGATATTTTTTTTTATAAATTTCAACTTATATGATCCAAATACTAGAGTCTATCAAGCACTATATAAAATAAAAAGAACTTTTATTTATTGAATAATATACAATAAAGCAAAAAAAATCTAGACTAAAATAAAAATAAATAAAGTTAAGACTTATGGATGATTGAGATAATATTGGAAAGATTATAAGAGAGTTACCAAAAATTGTGGAAATACATACAAAAATAAAAGAGTTTGAACATATGACATACTATAGAAAAATTAAAAAATAGTATGAGGATGAGAAAGAAAAATGAAAAAACATAAAAACATATTAAGGAATGAGAAAGAAAACTCTTTGACACCGTATAATACAAAACAAAATATTTCTACTAACCACTCAAAATCAGAGAAGAGAACATAGCCATAAAATGTAATCCTAAGATGGCCATAGTAGGAAACTACTGGGCAGAAGATGTGGATAAAATATTAGATTTACTAAGGGATTTTGAGGAATTATTCCCAATAACATTTATGGAGATAAATAGAATAAAATAAGATGTGAGTACTATGAAATACAACTAAAATAAGTTATTAAACCATTTTAGAAACAACCATTTAAATGGATCCTAATGTTAAGGAAAAATTCAAAACTAAGTTGGATAAGATACTAGCTAAAAATATCATAACTCCTAGAGAGGATGTGGAATGGATAAGTCCCATGGTGATTCTAACTAGTAAAATACACATATGCATTGATTGCAAAGAATTAAATAAGGATTGTTTGCATGACCCCTTTCCAACACTATTTACTAAATAGATATTAAAAAGTGTTATGGGTAGAGATAATTATTCATTCAATGATGGATTTTTCAAGATACCATTTGCTTAGAATAGAACTAGAATATTGACTTAAACTACATTTTCCATAAAATGGGGACCCTTTAAGTAAATGGTGATGCCATTTGGATTGAAAAATGCTCCTTTTGTGTTCAGCCACATAATGGTGAATGCACTAAAGGATTTCATGCATGATTTTTTATAAGTATATCTTGATGATTTGATTATATATGGGCTAAAAAAATACCATGTCCAAGCATTATATATGATGTTCTAAATATGTTGACAACTAAACATTTCTCTTAAAATCAAGAAACACATATTTTACACACTTTTTAGTACTTTATTATGATGCATAACATGCAAATATGGGTTGATGTTATGTCCAATTAAAATTTTAAGCATCATAAACCTACGACCACCTAATATATAGAAGTGGGTTAAAATAATACTAGGTTATATATGATATCATCATTGGTTCATAAGGAACTACATATATAAAAAAATATCCATGAAAGAAATATTTAAAAAATGGCATAATCAAACATTGGATTTGTCAAAATAATATCATTAATCATTTGACATATTAAAAAATAAATTTTTAGATGCCACAATACTAGTGTTTCCAAACTATAATATCCAATTCCATGTCCATGTTGATGACTCTAAAAGTAAAATATGATTGATGTTATCACAACCACATGAAAATATAGATAATCTAATATCATTCCCAATAAGAAACTAGCTAAGTTATAAAGGAAGTATTAAACCAAAAAATAGGAGGCATTCACTATGGTTTATGGTACATAAATTTAGACATTAACTATTAAAAATTATATTTATATTATTTATAGACCATGAGCCACTTAAAAACTTGACAAATAGACAAATAATTAAAGGAAGAAGTTTTTGCTAGATTATATTATTTAAATAATTTGATTTCAATATTATGGTCAAACTAGGAAAGGTAAATAATGGACCTAATTATCTATCTCAAATCACTACAAGGGAATATATATAATCAATTGAGGATGAGTTCGTTGGAGCTCACCTCTTCTACATGGAAGTTGTTACCAAAGATATGGAGAATATTATTAAATATCTATCTAGTAGAGAGTTTTGGAAATATAATAGTACATTTCAAAGGAAGATATTGATGGTCCAAACATTTACATTAACATTAATTAATAGTCTACTATATAATAAAAGAAGAGATGAGGTATTCTAGATAATAACATTACTGCATGAGTAGAACTAGATATTAAGTGAATTAATTGATGGAGTTACACAAGGACACAACTCTAGAGAAGAAATAATTAAGAAAATATTAATATCAAGCTTATGGTGACCATCCTATTTTAAAGATGCTACACAAGAAATTATGACATATACCATAGATTCGGCAAGCTAGATGTTATAGATGAGATGCCTCTCCACTAGTTTATTTGATAGCCTCATTTGATAAATGGGAAATTGATTTTATATGTCCCATCAAAGCTACATCAAAAAAAAACAATGTTAGGTTCACTATTATTAAAATTAAACACTCAACAAGATGGGTATAAGTTGTGCTAATGAAATATTGTACCACCAATACTATAAAAAAAAGTGTGTACAAAAATATAATCACAATGTTTGGTTATAATTTAAGCATAAAAAATGATCATGTTATGTACATTTTCAACAATACAATTATGGCACTACTTAAGAACTTCTTGATCTATCATAACAATATCACTCCTTACCACCCTCAATAAAATAACACTATTTAGGTGTTTACTAAGGTAGTATTTAAAATATTAACGAAACTATGTAATGCATATATTTGATATTAGGATATTAAAATACTATAAGTTTTACAAGATTATTGCACTACCTAAAAATAACCAAGTATTTCCCCTTTAAATTAGTATATGTCCTAGAAGTGATAGTATAAATGAAGGACATATTACCCATTTTAATACTTTTGGTAACATATATAATGAAAGATAAAGATTCCATTTACAAGAGATTGATAGAGCTATAAAAATTCAATGCAGAAAGGTTCTTACTGACATATAATTAAACCTAAGAGAAAATACACTAAAAATATTTGCACGATAAGCATAACAAGGTTAAAGAGTTTCAAATTGGGGATAAATTTTTAATATATGATAATAAAATATATAAAAAGGTGGGAAAGTTAAAAATAACATGGATTTGACCCTACATAATGGAGGATATACTATAATTAAGTGTAATAAAACTAAAAATACTCAGAGGCACATTTCAAAAAGGGTTTGTAAATGGAGATAAAATAAAACTATACACCATAGATAATTATGGTACCCTATACCATATGATCAAGTTTCTAGTTGTAGAACATGTTACATCTCTATTAGGTTGGTAGTATCCTCCCAGATAAACCAGTTGAATAAGGATATTATAGTGACCTAAAACTAGTTATCTTAATACATAGTTGTCTAATCATGTCAAAAAATCCTAGTAGGAAAACACATGAAGGGTAGGAAGTATTAATAAGGGGATATTATAAATTAAAAAATAAATAGAAGGATGGAAAACACAAAAACACTTTTAAAAAAACCATAGATAAAGAATAGAATGGAAAAAATCAAATCCCAAAAATAAACAAGGAATATATTTAATCAAGTGGATTAGCCCCACTAATATCCCCTTATATCACTCCCATTATCACTCATGATTTTCAAAACTCCCCCATTCAATCAAGTGTCAAAGGCACACATGAGATAGGATATCATACCTAAGTGAATCCTAGTTCACACTAAGTGTCATGAATATGATAGTCATTTAAAATTTAGGGATGGAATATGTCATCCCAAAGAGAATCATGGTAATAGAAGTTAGATAAAACAAAATAGAAGTATCTTGAACTATCATTAAACACTCTTTAATGTTTAGTACCTTGGCCAAAACAAGATCATAATCATGAGGGGAAATAGGGATAAGTGTGAGCACATATCATGTGTCAAAGTCCAAATGAATATCAAGGTTTAGAGGAAGCTCAAAAAATGGGTCTTACTAAGTTTATGCTTTACATTGAAGGCCATGATGAAATTTTGGACAAGGATTTTTCTATGGGATGAAAACAATGACAAGTTACTTTCATAGGAATTAGGGTTGATGTCATTAAGGAGTTGGTTAGGGAAGTTATGGGAATGTCCTATGAGGGCATTAATTCCTTCAAGGATAAGAGGAAAAAGTAAGATTTAATGCAAAAAAGATTTAATATAAAATTAACATTCTAAACTGACAAAAAGGGGTACCCTAGAGTCAACCTTCTAAGGAATTTTCTAAACATTTGCCTTCAAGTATTGAGATATTTAACTCTATAAGGAAAATTTATGCACACATTTTCACATCACTTCTTACTTTTAAAGCAATTAAAGGGTCATTGGATAAGCCTCATTTACTATCTCCTTGTATACATTGAATTCTCTATTTTAAACTTCAATGAAAATCCCTCCTCTAACTTAATTCACTAGGGTTTAATCTTCATCCTAACCAAGAATGGTAAACTAGTGAGGAGGATTGAGATCAACCTAGGGGAAAGAAGCAAGGCAAAAATTTTAGGGGAGGCCCCAGATAAATTGATCGAAGGTTGGGAGGAAGATTCATCTCCTTCCCCCCATATAGTCTCTCATCCTCACCCCTGAGTGGTTAGTAAAAAATGAAGAAGGAATTTCCATGACATTCCATCCCAGGAAAAGAAAGTAAAGAATAAGGTTCACAAAAGCCTACAATTCCCTCAGGGCATTAAAAACTCAATTTTGAATTTTATGAAATTATGGTGGTATGAGTTTTGAGGAGGGATGAAGATAGTGAAATTGTGTGCTTCCCTAATGTGATAAGGAAAAAACTATTAGACTTTAATGAAAACTTGTAGAGAATGGGAAAGTAATTGGTTACCCAAAAATAGGAGGTGGATAGGCTAAGGGAGGTTTTGGGTAATCTAAATATAGTGTAAGGAAGTATCAAGATGGAGGACACCTCTAACCAAAAAGTAAAGGAAATAATCATTATCAGCCCATGAATTTCCCTTGCTAAGAAAGAGAAAGCAATATTTGAGAAGGATAAAGGGATGGTGGATCATAAAATAAATTATATAGAAGGCCATAAAATACAAATAAGAGGTAAGTCCATTAAATATAGGAAGAAATGTGATATAAACAATAAATATTTAACACCTATTAGGAAAAAGGATGGTTCTGACATACCCTCTGAAGAAATTTAGTATGTGTCTTAGTTTTTAAGTCATATTGCTCTCGACTCCTAATTTTTTAAAAAATTTCAGGAGTTTGGTGTTTGGTCAACTAGTGTGGCTAGGTATTATTTTTATTCCTTTTGTGTTTATATAATTTTTAATTAAAATTTTGGTTTGAAGTCCCTATAAAACCTAAGTTTTACCCCATCAAATAAAAATTAGCTAAATGAAAGAACCATGTGTGGAAGAAAAATATGTATATAGGTGAATGAATGAGGTTGGAAAGACATAAAATTGGTTGAGTTAATTATTTTAGAATTAAATATGGTGAAAAATAGTTTTAAAATTAAAATTATATGCTAAAATAATCAAACCAAACATATGTGACATTTCATGGAAAAGAACACTATAGTAGTGGAGGTGACATTTCTAAAACAAAAATAAAAATTCATACAATAGAATAACATGTGTCCCTTAAAACATATTTTTTTATTGGGAAAAATTTGATCTAGATGAGTGGAGGAAAAAGAGGGATAAATTCCTCATCTCAACCACTCCAAAAATGGAAAAAATTGGTGAAAATAAAATATTAAAAGGATACTTTAGTAACTTATTCTTAGATGAACTGCTTCAAAGAATGAAGCTACAAGGAAATGGAAATAAACTAGGAAAAGGATGATACCATACAGGTACATGATGTAAATACATTGATGGGAATGTTTAAAAATAAAGGAGGTATATGCATAGTCAAAAAACTATGTATAAATGTAATTATAAAAGGGAGGGAGAGGGTATTAGAGCTATTTTGGACTACATAGACTTGATTCCATTTCAATTGGATGTCATTATAATAGGAATCCTAACCTATTTATAAGATATAATAATATAAATAAAGGATAATATCAAATAATCTCAATTAACTATAGAAAATTATTAGATAGAGGCATTAAATAGAACCATAAAAGAAATAAATATGTCTCCATCTAACTAGGAAAGGATGAGACAACTCTAGAAAATATAGATAAGAACAAAAAATAAATAAAAAATAGCCTAAAAATACTAATAAAAACAAAAACAACTAAAATGGTCTACAAAATTAGAATATGTGATAATTTACGAAAGGAAACGACTAAACCAAGAAATACCTAAAAAATTCAAAAAATCCAAGAAATTCTAGAGTTAACTAGTCAACAGGTGAAATAGTTGTTGGAACAAGAGAAGACAAATAAAGAATTAGAGAGAGGGAAGTTAGAAAAATAAAAGTAATAAAAAGTGAGTTAGAGGAAAATTATAAAAATAAAATAGAAGAAGTTGATAAAAATAAAAAAGAGAATAAAATAAAAGAAAATGAGGAGATAATAAGAGAAATAAAAAAATAGCATATGAGGAGATGAACATAAATAAAATTTTAGAAATAAATTACAAATCCAAGATTAAAAAAAAAGAATCAAAGGGGAATGATGAAGAGGTGAGTAACCCCTATATAAGTTCTAGACTAATAGAGGGTAACATTCAAATTTCAACATATAATACTTAAAGAATAATGGGGATGGGTCAAACTAGTATAGTTACTCCTATGGACCCCATAAAGAGAATAAAATCATAGTTATCAAGGCAATGATAAGTTGCATCCACCATCATATTATTGTTAACATTTCTTCAGCCTATTATAGGAGGGAAAACTCAAGCATCCCAACCAAAAATAACCCCAAGAGAGAAAGAAATATTTTGGGAAACTATTATTAAGAGAGCTAGAGGATTTTGGATGGCATGGTGTGTGAACATTAAATAAGGTATTAAAACATGTATCAATGTATTAACTAATACTTGACTATAATATGGCCCTCATATACCCCTACAATAGAGAAGTAGTTGGAAGACATAATGAGATTTTTTATAAATCATGTAGGATCTATAATTGATAAAAACCTAATAAAAATTTAGGCAAGGGAGGAATATAATAAAGATTTGTTAGGGATACTCAAAGGAAAAAATAAAATAAATATAAAAAAATATAGGGAGGAAGTAGGGAAAATATGGGAAATAATGGAAGATACAATTACTTATTTTTCTTATTCATTCAATTGGCTGCTATGGACACAAAATAAAAGGATGGAATTGGAAGCAATGAAAAATAATTGTGTGCTACCTCAAACAGATTTGGGGCCCTACACATCCCATAAAAGGTAGAATGATTCAAGATGATATATTTTCATGGGCATTATTATCATATCTTGATTTCACCCTATGCCAAATAAACTTTTAATCATTGATTAGTATGGTCATTGATTGATTACCATTATTTTGACCTTGAGATTTATAACATATATTGAAATAGAATAGTGATATTATTGATTAGTATACATTGTGGGACAATTATATTTGTACATTAAGGATGTATATTTTTTAGTTCAGTATTTTTGGTTGATGTACATATGCTAACTCAGACTAACTACCTACTTGTTGCAAGGTGGATGCAGTATAAGTCCTACACTTAAATCTTGACGAGGTAAAGCATCAATGGAGAGGGTCAGCTAGATGGAATGACTGGGGAAAATATTATTTGAAAATGCTAGTGACCCCACACACACACACATAGTAGATTTTAAATGAAAGGCATAAATGGCAGTGCATAATTGTGAACTATTTATTGTGGTTATCTTTGTGTGTGTGGAATTAGTTTTAGTATGCATTTTGTTTCTTTAGCCTAATTGATTTGGTTTTTGAATTTAAAATCTGAAAATTAAATAATTAGTGATAATAGAATAATTATTGTGGAAATAATTATCTTACAAGGAAAATCTAATCAATAACTTATTCTATCTTTTAATTAAATAATTGTTTAGCATTTTTTTGAAAATTGCATGAACTCTTCATTAATTCAATTTAAAGTAAAAATTAGAATTATTCATAAATTTATTTAAAAATAATTTTAGGAGTTAATTATGACTAGAAAGAATGTTTAACTCTAGTTATTAAATTTAGAAGTTGATTTTAGGCACCATGCAAGAAAATAATTATTAATTAATTTTAAGGTATTATTATTTTAGATATGGTTATTTGCTAAATAAAAAGAAATTATTAGTTGAATAGATAATTTCATTGGTAATATTATTTGCATGAAAATAGAATTATTTTCTAAAGTTATGATTAAATAAATCTTGAAATTTTCATGCAAGGATTTATTTAAAAATTTAGAAAAAGGATTTTATTATTATTTTTAAAATTATCATGTTTTATATAATAGAGATATAAATTAGATTATTATATTGACTTTCATGAGATAATAAAAATGGATAATTTACATTCAAAATTAGGGCACATAATTTAGAGAGAGAGGAATAAATTTATAAATAAATCCCTTGAGAAATTGAAAAGGGATGCAAAAACAAAGAGAGGAGGCACATAAAGGAAAATAAGCAGGTAGATGATGAAAAAAAATAGAGAAAGAATGGAGGAAGGGAAGGGAATATTCATATTTTGAGTATTACTAGGTTGGATCTATAAATTTATTTTCTATGTGCAATATAGGCATGTTTTTAAACTTGTGTATTTAGTTACAAAATCTTGTGAATTGGTTATGAAAGCCTACATAGGTTTATTGGTCAATATTCCATGTGTTTTATTTCATGCATACTTTATAGTCCTATGTATTTATTTTTTGATAAATATATATATGTTTGATAAGTCTAGAATCCTATTTCTCTTATTGTATGTTTTATTCTATTCTCTGGCCCTACACTCCCATTTGCATTTCGTTGTGATTGTGTGTCTATGCCAAGACAACATTTGGTCTTTAACATGGACTCCATATTAAGTTTAATAGTGGAATACCTTTCAATTATCTTATTTTAAGGCAATGTTTTATATATACAATGGGCCTGGGAATTATTTTAAATAAAGTTAAGAATTTTTTTAATTAAATCTGAGGCTATCTCAATAGGTTTGCATCTCATATATAGCCAACCATTATTAAAAGAGTTAGGAAAGTATTTTATTAAAAAAAAATAAGTTCTAAATGTCATATGGCATCAAAAATTTTAATTCTATCACACGTTGATAAGTTATGTCCTTTTATTAGGCTACATGCTATTCTTTTTACTATGTGTTTTTACTACCTAGACCAATATCTTATTTAGCTAGACTATTTTTATTATTGCATTGATTTCTTGGTGTTGAGTCTATATTTTATAAAAACATGTATTATTTTTAGAACTAGAACTTTAATTACTTATATAACCATTTGAATTAATTAATATATAGCTAAGTATAATCTCTCAATTTCTACATTCCAATCTGGTAGTGTATTCTCAAAGCTCAACATTTTAATGTCATATTTGGCTAAGTCAAATTACAAATAGTAAGGCTACATAGAATCAAGTTTAGAACTGATGTTTATTTTAGATATCATTGAATATTTAATATAAAATACATAGACTTTAATGGAAATTCCATCTTATTAATCAAAATGATTGGCTAAGTTTCTATTTTTAACACTAAGTGTATAGAGTTGGAATGTTATGTTTAAAGGGGTTGGATATGTATGTGTTTAATATCACTTTAATTTAAAGGAAACACCATGAATTTAAATAGAATATATGAGTTTCAATTTAAAATCCTAAGTAAGACAAACAATCACATTATGGCTCACGAAAGGAAGGGAGAACCCAGGAAGCAGGAACCCAAGAGCTGTGATGAATGGAAAGAGAAACAAGAAGTCTGGAGAATTCTACAGAAGGGAAAAGTTGTGAACTATATGGAAAGGCTCCATGGGTCAAAACCACATATCACAATGGATTTTTTCAAAAATTGGACTGATGAAAGGGTCACCTTGCATGGTATCACAGTGAACCTAATAGAGGATTTTATAGCAGAGGTAACAGGGCTGCCTACGGATGGACTTAAATTCTCTAAGCAGACAAGCATTTTGAATGAGGCCTTTTGTAAGTTCCCCAAGGTGGATGAGGAAGAGCAGAAGCTGGTCAAGAATGGGGATTTCTATGAATTGGATCAGATTAAAGGGATATGGAGGGATGTCTTAAGCTGTATAAGGAAGTACTTCATCCTGGATGAAAGAAGTAAGCGAGTGCACAATTCCACTTTATCTTCCTTAACCATTTCAGGCACAAGGTACATTTGTCTTTTCCCTTTTACCTTCGCTTCTCCTTGGTCCAAAGTTTATATGCTCATAGGAAAAAGGAAACGCGCCCTATCCTACATGAAGGCCTTATTCTATTAATTGAAGGCTATTGCAAGTATAATGCAATGGTAAAGCACCCTAACTAGGGGAAAAATAAGGAGTCAGGGAACAAAAAGAGTGAAAGTGTAAAAGGGAAAGGCAAAATCAAGCTCTCGAGTGCTAAAAATCAGAATGTAGAAGAAGATACTGAACGGGAGAGAATTGATAAACCCAGGGAGGAAAACTTGGAGGAAGAAGAAGGAACTGAAAGCTGGGATACAAACTCTAATGAGGATGAAGAATGTCCTGAGAAGAATGAAAAAGAAAATGTCAACACAGAGGAGGATTTTGCAAATAGAATAGAAGCTACGGAGGAAAATTAGAAAGTGTTAGAGGATGAATTTGTCCAGGATGGCCCTGTTGAGGACCCTGCTTTAAGAAATGAAAAGGAAACTACAGTTCAGGATGATAATCAAGAAATGGACATGTAAATTCAAATTGGAATTAAAGAACAGGATCAAAAGGGTCGAGAGGATACCTTTGATGAATCCAGGAACAGTCCCAATAAAAATTCTGAGGAATGGAGAGGGAAAAAATAGAACGATGAAACACACACACCAATGACTTAGGTCAATTGCAAAGCAGAGGCATCTTTCCAACTTGATTCTTAGACGTGTAGGGAGATCATGGATCTCAAAAGGAAAGTGGAAACTATGGAAGATACTCTTAAAGCTGTATGGAACAAAATTAACAATA